>JAQJVL010000001.1:19256648-19635751 GCA_035578905.1 Stictocephala bisonia | reverse complement strand
TGGCCCAGAATTGTTGTCAATGATTTGGTACTGTGGCATTCATTTTTGTGTGCAACACCATACACGTTAGTATTTTTTGTTTTACTTGAGGCATGAATTTTATTATTTTCCCCTTTAAGAATACCATTGAAAATTATTTCTTTTATTGTACTTGTCGCTATATTGATGTATTGTCCCTTATGTCTTAGCAAAGCTAACTGGCCTCTTTTTGTCAGGATATCCGCTTCAGAGAGAGGGTGTAGTAACTCTTCTAAACTGTATATATTTACATTTGTCTTGTCCTGGAGAATTTTGTTAATAATTTTATCAACGATACAAAGCATGTGTACACCACAGTCGTGGTTGTTGCGCTGGGGTGGTGTATTTACTCTTATTACTTTCGCCTCAATTGGAGGGTTAATAACCTTGCTTATCTTCTTCGAGATGACTTCTGCATGAGCAAAATTATAACCGTTTAGGGAATCAAAGTGGTAAAAGATGGTTTGCTTTACATCCCACAGAAGCAGACTCCAATGTGTACCGGAACCACCAACATCTTGAATTTCTGAGGAGTCATTCACAGGGATAACTAAAAACGATTTTTCTTTTAATGATAAAGGTACAAGGGTTTCGTATTCCTGGAGATTTTTTATTGCTACTGCAACTACAGGTTCGAGGAAATGTGTTTCTTGTTGGATTTTAATATGATTAAAAATATCAAAATAACTTTTTACAATATCATCAGAAACCCACTTTGACTCAAGGACTCCCATAACTTCTTCCTTTATTTGTAACTCTAAATTGCCATTGTTAATTTCAAGATTTTCAGTACTATTAATTATAGTTTTCTCTGCCTTTTCATCATTTAATTCAAAATTTACTGTGTTTAATGTAAAGCTTTCATTTGCTTTGCCAATAGATGGCGTAAGTGATTGGTCACTTAGGTTGAAATTTATAGATGTGTTACATATTTGTTTTAGGGGCTTTTGTTTTGCATTAATACCTTTAGGTGTTATGTCGTGATTGCATAAAACATCACTTGGCAGGGGACTGATTGATCTTTTTTTTTGAGAGAGTTTTTTATTTTTCATACTTGGTGTTACTTTTGTTTCATTTTTCCAGGATTTTTCAATATCACTTTTAAAGCTAGTTTGTACATAACCTGGTGTTTTTTTTGCAATTTTATCTAGTGTGTACTTAAATTTATTTTCATTGTATGAACAAATGTCTATGGCATTCACAGAAGCTGTTTCATTTGAACCAAAGAAAAATACCTCATACTTAATTACATGCTTAAAGGTTTCTTTATAAATTTTTATAATTTTTGCTGGCCAGGCTGGAAATCCTCTAGGAAAAACTTAGTACACCTAAATATGACAGGAGTTTTATGCCTGTTGGAATTTTGTATTTGTTTCTTAAAACACTTGAGATGTTGGAAATATCCAATAAATTTACAAATCATGAACCAACCAACGTTAACAAACAACTTTCAAACTACATTATTATTTAGTATCATTCAGTTACTTAGTGTTAAAGCCAAGTGACTGATATAATACGTAATTACTCCTATTTCTTTTTCTCTCTTAACTCTTTCATGGTGTGTCAATAGCTTATTTTGTGTTGCAGCAATTATGGCAGAGGAAGGGTTAAGTTTGGAGGACCAGCAGAAGATAAAAGTAGCATTTGCTGAGGGTTATATGGCAGGTCAAGGGAGTAAAAGTCCGAGCAAGACTATCAGATGGCTCAAAGTATTGCAACATATACTAACGATAATACTGTTCTTCGGCATATTTGTCTCACTTATGGGTATGTTTTGTATTTATTCTTATTTATATATTCTGTAAATATTATTACTAAGAGTCATAAAATTCATACTAAATAATTAACCCTTCATCGGGCGCTCCTCCGGGGGTTACTTGTTGTTAAAAAAACGTACAAACTCATTATTTTTTACAACTTTTAATTTTAAAAAGATATGTAAAGCATTTATTTATTTACAATTGTTATTTATTTGAATAAACATAATATAATGTGACATAATTTTTAAAACAGTCTTAAAAAACATTATGTGAGCTAGAGTCATTATGTGAAATATTCTGAACTAAAACATAATAAACCCTTAACCATTAGAATATAATTTTTGTAGATTAACTATTACTCCAGCAACCATTGCTTCTACGAACTATACTTTCATTTTTTCGTTCTTGTAATGGAAGATTTTCTATATCGTCAAAGTCACTAGTATTAGTAACTATTTTAGTACCTGGTGTATTTGAGCCACTTTCGGTGTTCTGCAATTTCTTCATGATGGTAGGTCTCCATCATCATCATCATCTAAGGCAGGTTCCTCTGCATCCTTATCAGGAAACAACTCTCTAACAGATGCACTACGTTGTATCTCTTGACGTTCCTCCCTTTCTTCTCTTTCCACACTCAATACAAGTTTTGTTAGTCTCTCTTCTTCACATTCCATTATCAATAGTATAATATAACCGTGATATAAATATGTGACAACTATAACATACGTGAAAGAAACTAAACACGGAAAGAATATGAAAATGTGCTAGTAATAAAAATCTAAGACACCAGAAAGCACTCACAGTGGTATTGACACCCATCAATACCACGTGTATGGGTGGGCAGGTGGGTCAATACCACTGTGCTTGTATGGGTGGGCAGGTGGGTCAATACCACCGTACGTGTATGGGTGGGTGGGTGAGTCAAGCTACTCTACATGTATGTGTATGGTTGGGCTAATAATAGTGGATGTGTATGAGTGGGTGGGTGTTGAAGAGAGACAGAGAGGTATAAAGAGATATGTAGATAAATATAGAGGGGGGGGCGCTGTTGCTACCTCTGAAAACCTAACATGAACAAATTTCATTAACATAAATTTGTTAGTGAAAT
Source organism: Stictocephala bisonia (assembly GCA_035578905.1). Taxonomy (NCBI): domain Eukaryota; kingdom Metazoa; phylum Arthropoda; class Insecta; order Hemiptera; family Membracidae; genus Stictocephala; species Stictocephala bisonia. The sequence continues at coordinate 19,632,865 of JAQJVL010000001.1, read as the reverse complement.
ATAAAAATACCTCCAGAAACAAATATCACAATGAGGCGCTCACGGAAACTACCTCCAGTCATTTGTCAGTACGTCGCCAAAAGTGAGGGTTGAACATTGGAGGCAGGCGTAATGGGTTCTAAGAATGAGGGCCGAGATGTACGGCTGAATTCGTCGATGCAGACACCGGGAAAGTAGTATTTACGTACTTATTTGTTGCAATACAGAGGTAACGCCCTATGAAGGGTTAGTTATTATCATTGTGATAAAGATCAATAGAATAAAATCAAGAGAAGCCCACAGTCACCGTTTGAAGTTTTTAAGTCCTTCATTCTCCAAGAGTTAAATGAGGCGGTTACGGCTCTGACAGTTGGAAAGTATGCCCAAAGCTTTTAATAATCTAAATTAATATCTGTTTTGAAGCCAGGTAAAGAACCAGAATGAGTGGAAAGCTGCCATTCTATAGATCTGTTAAGCGTCTGCTATAAGTTGTTGGAGAGGTTGATTTACAAGAGAATATTACTTATTCTCAATGACAGCATCCCTGTTGAACAAGCTGGGTTCAGACCTGGTCGAAATTGTTGTGACCTTCTTTGATATCTTTAGTTGAGGATTGGGCTTCTACTACTGTGCAACATAGCTCCAGATGTAAGACGAAAAGAGGCACTTCTCAGAGAGTATAAGAAGATCCAATATACTTTGAATCTCAGTTTGTTAGATATTCCATAATGTGCAAGATGGCTTAAATCTAGGAAACCACCTATTCAACTAGCTTCCCAGTTATTCTCAAACAATTTGTCACAAAAAACCAAGTTTGCGTTAACTTGGAATATGTTTGACGGTCGAAACAAGTTTCTGATATCAAACCCTATGACCATCATCGGTGGAATGAACCTTCCTCGAAAGGAATGGACTATGTAGAGTCACTTTTGCACGGGTGTGGGAAGATGCAACTACTGGAAATATAAGTGAGTTTGCTTGTCATGCATTCACTGTTTTTGAGATTATCAAGGGTTTAGTTATTTTTATTATTTAATGTACTACAGTGATGTGATTTTATTAGTGCACTGTATATATTGTAATGTACATACATAATGCACTCTTTCATTAGTACAGGCCTATTTATTTATGATGTCAGCCAAATGAAGAAGTATCATTGTGACTGATGAAAAAAAGTCTTTTGAAAATGATTTTTTTAACTTGTACTGTATTGTAATACTCTACATAGTTATTACATAAAATTACATTAATATACAATCTAGGTACACATTTATTGTCGATAATTACTCAAATAATGTAACATATGATCATCGGAAATGGATTCAAAATTTGTTATTGCATAGAAGACAATTACATGAATTGTATCGCAATAGTCAATATTAAATATCCTATCCCATACATTCTTAAAACGGAGCATACAAACATAAAAGCTGTCTTACATTCACTCTCTCATTTATACTAGGTTAAAATTCTGAAACTAAATAAATATATAACTAAATAAATAGGTGCATACAAACATACAATATGTCTTACATTCACTCTCTTATTTACACTAGGTTACTAGGTTAAAATTCTAAAAGTAAATAAATAGATATCGGCCACTCCACCTCTCTATGCCATGCCAATATTTGAGGGTCATTTGGCATTACTGTAAAAAGCGTTTGATACAAGCACATTTTTAAGACGAGCCTTCAATGCCTTGGGCACCTGTGCACATTTGAATATATCGGGTAAACTGTTGATTAATCGAACACCGTCCTAAGAAGGAAGATGTTCGTAAACCACCGTCCTGTGTTGCTCAGATCGGCAGGTTTCCCTGCCTTTGGTTTTGTGTCCGTGTATGTCGGTGCCTCTAGTTAGAGTGCATTTGGTCATACTAACAATTGATTATCTAATTGTTTTGGATAATCAAGATTCTACTGTATTTGCCGTTTTATGTATACTGTACATTTTTACAGGAGTCAAATGGCCATAAGTATTGAGGGTGTCAAACAGAACCTGATGTGTGTCTGTCTGTGTGTATATATATATATATATATATATATACACTAGTAAATACATACACCAAGAGAAATTAAAGCTTAAGAAAATAAATTTTTAAGTCTACCTTAATAATTAGTTTTGAGCTCATTCGTGAAAGAAATAAGTGTGATTGTTTACTTCAAGTTTTTAGTTTTAACTAAATTCTGTTTTTTCTAGCAAGTGGAAGTGGCTCTGTATTTCGTATTCAGCTGGGGAACCAATCAGAGGTTGATCCTGAAGAAATAAATGTAACATTCAATGATGTCAAAGGAGTAAGTAATAGCATTTGATATTATGGAAATAATTGTAAATTGAACAAGGTAATAAATACATTTAGATAATGTAGAACAAAACATGAGCAAGAATTGTTTTACTTAAGAGGCTCTGTTAATAAACTATGATAAATTATTTGGATTTTACATGTTTATAATTGATTCAATTAAGTGGATGCTTAGTGAGTGCACACAAATGATCCAAATAAATAGCCAAATTTTATTAGCACCACACAATTTAATAACAATAATTTACCTATATTGAGATTATCTTAAACTCTTTGGATTTAAAGAGTTTGATTTTTTAAGTCAAAAAGACCAAACAGGGGATTTTTGAAAATTTGTAATTTATAGGAAAAGGGCAGAGGTGTCAGTTGCTGGAAACTTTTCTTTGTTTCATTATTTTTGAATGTTGAATAATAATTTCAATACTTTTTTGTTCATAGCTAAGGCATAAAGTTATTACTGCAGAAAAAAACATACTTAAGAAAGAAGTATATGAAATACCTATATAATATATCTATGGCTCGTAGAGTAAAACTTTTAAAATGAAGTTAATTTCATTGTTATAATTATCATTTTCCGATAACGATTTTATAATTCACTCTCATTTTATTGTTCATTCAAGTTATAGTATAGCTTTTAACTTAATATTCATTTCATCTTAAAAGTTAAATCATTTTAATTGGTTTGATTGGTTGAATTATACGCCAGAGAATAGATATTTTATTTTTTTCTTCTTTATATAAAAATCTGCATTTTTGGCTGCCAAACAGTTTTAGTATGGCTGGGAGATTGTTGTTCTCGTCTCCAGCAACAACCGCATGCTGTATGTCCACTGCGTCGTACTAAATAATTGATTGGTTGCTAGATTGACCTCTCAGCTAAATCAGCTGCCAACCAAAAAATAAATTGGGCTTTCTCAGGACCATAAAATTGCACACCTTAAGTTTTTGAATAGCCTGTCCTGTATTTTGAGGACTTATATGATGAGTAACTCTGGGCTTACTCATCAGAGAGTATGATAGTGGCAGATGTCTAACCAATTTGGCTGAAACTAATAACCTACTTCTTGTATGATGCTAAAGATACAAGTACTTCCTTCTCAGCTCACAGGCTTCGTGGTTATTCGTCAGCCTTATGTTCATATGAACAATCCCTAAGACCCCTAAGAAATAAGAGGTGTTTTCTTGACCTATCCGCACACACAACACATGCCTATTGTGGTATCAGCAGGAGTTCAGGATCTTAAGATCCCATTGTTCAATCTTAAGCATTGATGAAACTAATAAAGCTGATTAGAAGTCTAACAGATTTTATGATGGAATCAGGTCCATTCCTCCTTTAATAACAAATTTGGATAATTTCACAGGCCTTGTCTTTTGTTTTTCTGAAGAGTTTATTCTAAGGGAATTCAGAAAAGAAACACAGAAAACCCGTGACACAGTTGCTAGCTTGCTGCACTCTCGATAATGCCAAAAGATAGAGGTAAATAAAATAAAAAACTTGTTATCACAGCAGCAAATAGGTTTAGTTCTTACTTCGGAAGCTTTCCACTGACAAACCTGCTGGTTACCGCACTGGGATGCACTCAAGATATATCAACATAACTAAGCAGTGTTGGGTTATTCAAGTCAGCCTCACAGGCACTGTTAGAAGTTTCAAGGCTTTTTCAGTTCTTCTGAAGTTTGGTGCAAAGGTGCATTACTTAGGGAGTTCAACTATTTTATCTACTCCAATTCCCTCATCTTGAAGGATATCCTTAATTTGCTGGGTTACTTAAATGTAGGAAACTAATTATTCGACTAGCTTCTTAGTCAATTGAACAAATACACTCTCGCTGAAAAACTGGGCATCAACTTGAATTAGTATTATAAAGTATGCACACATTCATAGTTCATCCTTAAGGACTATTTTTATATAATTGGCAAACATTCATAGTTCCTTTTAGAGGAAATAGCAGCATACAATTTACACACATTTATAACCCTTCCTTGAGGAATCAGCATCATACAATACGCATACATTCATTATCATTCGTCAAAGAACTATCATTGTACAATTTTGACACATTCATAGTCCTTCCTTGAGGTATAGTCCAATTTTATAATGGTAGACTCGGACTCCAGAAGCGGCGGTAGGCGAGGGGCGAGGAAGAGTCTCATTGTAAAGGACGTCATACAAACATTCGCTCAAATTAGGTCACTCGATGCAAGAATGACTCATCGGGCTGCATTCATTGGTTTAGGTTAGTAGTGCACAGCCGATTGTACAGTTATAAAAATTGTACTATGTTAGCTATGCTAATTTCTTGTACAGTGGTGTCTCTATCTCTCTTAGACTCTTTTTGGACAAAGCTAAAATTAAAATAATTTAACGAAAATGTTAAGAGACCTTCAGCTGTAGAGCTTAGTCTGGTAATATTATAAATGTTTCCATATTGGTGTCCTAGTTTGTATTGCTTGGATACTCTATCAAAATGGGGACTGTTAGTGAGCTACTCAGATGATTTTGAATTTAGTTGCAGCTTATATTCCTCCACTTCCCTGTAAAGGAAATTTCCTCTTGTAAATAGTACATCGATTTATTGAAGCAGTATCGACTGTTTTAGCTTTTATCGAAACCTAAAATTCAAATCAACATTAAATATTGTGATTAAAATTGCATTGTTATTTTTGCTGATTTCCTTTCTGGTGAATTCAATTGTATAACGCCGGCATACAATGGCAGAAAGTTTCTTAAATACATAACAAGTAACATTTATTAATCAGAAACAAAATTTACAAATTTCAAAATAAAATCATTAAATTATCAAACAAATTATACAGTAAAAGACATACAACCCTCATTCTAGTAAGTTTTATTTCAAATTTAACACTTACTATTTTGACAATGTATGTAGGGGTGTGCGAGTACTCGAAACTTCGAGTATTTTACTACTCGAACTCGGCTCGAAGTTCGATCGAATAGTTGTATTTCACGAAATATCATATTTCATAATTTAGTTTTAAGAGTAAACAGTTTTATAAGTTATCAATAAAAAATGTGTTTTATTTTACCCTTAATCATACGTTATCAGTTTGGTATGTGTAATTATGAACTGAACAATACGCCTAAGAATAGGTAGTACACAACGACAGTCAAATGAACTAGTCGACGTAGTGAACGAGTTCGTCATTATGATTTGAACTAGTTCAGTTCAAAGTGTTCCACAGAGCTGGGAAGGTAGCGATCACTGTAAATAGTAGCGATCACACATGTTGGTTGTCGAGTCTACTAGTCACTTGTAACCTAATCTAAAATAGCGTGAATAAAACAGAAGTGCTGGTTAGTGTCTTTATGACCCAAGAAAGGGAACGAGAGATCCGGTTCAAGATGCTCAAAAAACCTGTTACCAATACAAATATAATAGTCTGTGCACCATGGAAATTAGGCATATTTTCGTTCATATCAATAATACCGTTCAATCAAAAGGCTTCCGAGAACAGGTCACTTTACATCCCAAGAATCGAACTTCCCATCTTTTCTTGGTGAAGGTTCATCTCCGTTGTAGTATACGTACGTGCAAGGAACCGTTCAGCTCCTTTTCGGAAATGAAATTATCGTTTATTTCTTGTGAGTCGATTGAGGTCTATTTTGTTTTTTAATCTGAGCAGGGAATCGTCCAATGATTTGGCGTAAGAAAATACCGTATTATATCATATAAAATATGGTAATGGCGTTCTAGCAGCGTGTGATACAACATTATTGATTTATTTTCCGTCAAATAAAAATTATATATGTATCTGTGGCTAACATATAATTAATTATAATATTCCGAAAACGCCTTAGATCCCCAAAACTGTGTGTAATATTTGCGCATAGGACATTTTTTCCTGTCAAATTGTTGAACGGTTTCTGACTAGGATAGACAATAACACAGTTGGAGTGTAAAAGGTGGTAAAGTACGATAACTTTGATTCGTAAATTCACTAAACGGTCCGCTGTTCACATTGATGTCGATGTCGATGTAAACTGTAAAACAATCACGAATCAACCAAAGTGAGGGAGAAACATGTTGGAAGACCTTTTCTAAATAAAATACGACGAATTTAGAGATTCTGAAAATAATTTTTATTGAAATGAAGCCTTATTAAACGTCTCGTTTTTTATTCATAAGTTTATAGTTTAGCTGCCCAAAATCTTCACTGTATCACTAGTTGGCACTTAGCTGATATTTCAGACTGCATCGTCGCCAATATCGGCTAGACCTATTATATTAGACGACTACGATTACACCATGTTTAATGAATTTCTCGTTATGACATAATTATTTATCTGTTTTTCAGTGTAGCCTCATGTATCGAAGTAGTTTCAAGTTGCACATATTTCATTACCGATCATAATTTAAAAACTAATTCATCCTAAGCTACTTTAAAATTTATTTTTAGTAAACCTGCTTAGTTATTATTATCAATTGATTGAACCACAGTCTTTGTCATTCAGATTTTCAAATTTGATTATATAATTCAGAGCTTATTTCCGGTTAGTTGTAACCTTGTTATTATTGAATTAAATACCCACAGAATACAGATCAACTCTTCTTGGTGTGAACACAATCAATTTTTTGTTGAGAGGAGGCAATTCTCAAAGCAAATGACCACATTTGGCGATAATGCCTGAATTTTGGCATCAGTTTGGTTGAATGCAGCTTTTGCCAACAATCTTTACTATGTTTTCGCGGTATACTTTGAACTGAACAACCAGATAAACATATCGGCCGGCTGTGAAACAGTATAATTGGCTTACATATAAAATCTGATCTGTGATTTGAGTGAACAGATTAAATCTTTATAATCCACGTTGTTTCAATTAATAATATACTTTCTTAGTTTCTTTCATAATATTAGTTATGAAAAAAGGAAAACGGTTAAACAAAACAATGCTACATAAAAATAGGAAGGCAGGAAGTAAAAAGTTTTATTTATCAAATGTTACAAACAACAAATCAAAATTGTTGTGTTCAGTTTAGATGTATATATTTACGAATGTGACAAAACTTAACATAGGCTTAGGATGGTGTCTGCCTTTTACAGTTCTCTTGGGTGAACAGGAAATCCTTCTGTAAATACTCGCTCGAAAAATACTCGATACTCGAAAAAATGCCAACTACTCGACTTGACTCGGAACTCAAAAATCACTACTCGCACACCCCTAAATGTACGTTTTGTAAATCTATAGAAACACCAAAATTTTGACTCAGATTTGTTTTAATTAAATTCAAATCAACCATATTTACTTATAAAATGCATACATTGAATAGTGCCAGGTTGTAATTTAATAATTAATATTACAAAATCTAGATTAGTAGGTTAAGTATTTTTCATGTAGATAATAATATTTAATGTGACAACGATTGAGGGGGCTTATTTTGAAGTAACATTATATTATAAATGAATGATGTGTCCTCTGTCATGTATTATGTAAATATCTATTTAAATTAAACATGATTTTAATTACTGTTAAGGTTGATGAAGCCAAACAGGAGTTGAAAGATGTCGTAGAATTCTTAAAGAACCCAGACAAATTTTCATCCCTTGGTGGAAAGTTACCAAAAGGTAAAGCTTTCGATTTTACTTATTACAAAGTTTATACCATTGTGTTTTCTAAAATCATTTAGATTTAGTTTTATCTGAGAAAACAAATCGTAACTGTAAAATATGGAAATAACGAGTATCCTGTGATTTCACATGATTACGTTCTTTGTTAGTCCTTAATTCTCTCCATATTGTTAGCAAAATATTTTTTCTGAATAGGTTTCTCCAAAATAAAAAAAAAATTACACCTTTTACAATTCTCGCTAAATTTCCTTGAATTGTGAGAAAGAAAGTTAGCCTAAGTCTATTTGATATTCATTAGGAAGGCCTAATGAAAATTTAATTCAGCAATTCAAGTACAGTTGGAGATTCGAACGTTGGAAATAGGTGATTATGTGTTTACACATTAATCCTTGCCAGTAGCCTTGACCGGAGTGTGATCCCGTCTTTGCACGCAGCCCGCCTCATCTTTAAGGCATTGATCCCCAGGTTAAGTCTTGGAGAGGCTAACTTCGTCAGATCAAAAACAACCTACTTTAACTTTATGTGTTTGTTGCTGTCCGAGGCTACTCCTGTAATGGCCTCTTGGCCTGTGCCTGAATTTTATTCAACAAGTAAGCTACAGACGGTATAATTTAAATATCTAGGGGTAGTAATATCAAATCAAACAAACTAAAGTCAAGGATAGAATAAATCTAGCTAGGAAGTGTATCTTGTACATTGCACTTCGCAGTCCTAAGTCTCAACCTCTGAACCCCACACTGGCAGGTAAGTCAGTACTTTTCTGAAACATATGGTACTTTAAAGTGCAATCAAATTTACATTTTAATCATATGAATAATGTGAATATTAATATAGAATCCAGCATCACAAAAATTGTCTCTAAATTACGTTGAAAAAGCTATGAACTCTACCAGATAAACTACTCCAAAAGCAATAAAAATTACTTTAAAAAAAACCTCTATATAAAACAGAGATTCATAAACATGATCAGCTCCATCTCCAACTCTACAAGTGAGAAATTATCATACTGCTAGTAAATAGTGTACATGAGAATTCAGCTATTTGCGTAAGCAAGTGGCACATTTGTGTTGAAAATTATTTGAGGAAAAACTTTTTAAGACAGTGGCAAGATATTGTACTGTATATAGTTGTATATATGGCTTTGTCAGTGCATTATGTGATATGACAAAAAAGATTATTTATTCAAACAACGCAGGTTAACATATTTTATACAATATCTAGCTTGCTTTGTTTTTTTTTTTTTTTTTTCAATTTAAAGACATTTTCAGCTTATATTAATTTTGAGAAAAGTAATTCCTATCTTAAACAAAATTGTTGAAGTAGATTGATTTCAGGTGTGCTGCTTGTGGGGCCACCAGGTACTGGCAAAACCTTGTTGGCAAGGGCTGTAGCTGGAGAAGCAGGTGTGCCCTTCTTCCATGCAGCTGGTCCTGAGTTTGACGAAATTCTAGTAGGACAGGGTGCCCGTAGAGTACGAGACCTGTTTAGTGAGTGTATACATTATATGTCTAATTTATTTAAAAGCTACCATAAATTCTGATTTTTTTAATGTTCTATGTATATTTATTGCATTATTTTATAAAGTCGCAAAGTATTGGTCACATATATAATGAATGTGCATTTTGATGCTGTAAGAATACAAGTTTAAAAACACTTGATCAAATATTTAAAAAGTCGTTGTTTGCTACTATATGTTTATGAAGTGAGTGTTTGCCAAGGAGATGATTAGTACTTTCACGACCACGAAGAAATGTAATTGAATAATAATGATGGAACATTTTTATAGATATAAGCCCCTAAAGGATAATGATTGCCGTAGAATTAGTCATATTACAAAAAGCCTAGTCTTTTAACCCTAGATGGTGAATACTAGGTGACCCATTATGAACTCCCAACTGCACGGTGCTTCTTTTCAGTGCTTTGCAAGCTTTTTTTTAAAAAATCATAAAAAATACTAAATATAATTCAAATGTAAATTTTTATCATTTCGTTTTTCTTCTCAAGAACTGTACTTTCACATACTACCATCAAAACTTATAACAAAAAAATAGTAAATAATTATTGTCTAAAAAAGATTGAAACATTTTTAAAATTGTATACGTTAATTATAACTTATAACCCTCCTTAGGAGCACTAAAGAATTTTTGTAAATAATTCCAAGATAGCCAAATTGTTTTCTATTTTGTGCACTAATAATATGTTGTTACATTTGATATAAACTATTAGTTTTTTTTGGATTGTTTACATTAAACGCAAAAAATTTTAAAAAAATGTGCAAAGTTACAGTATGATCATTGTAGGTAATCAAATAGTACATGTAAAAATTCTAAAAAATTACCATTGAATAGACAAGTAAAAGTTGTTTAGGAAAAGTAGTTGTATTGTACCCACACACAAAGTTTTATGTTTTTAGTTTGTTGTGGAAAATAAAAACTTTACCACGGAAACGAAAAATTCTGTGAAAAATTACATAACAATCCATAAATAACAGGTATGTATAATTTTTGCTACATATACTTTATTAGTACAATCTATTAGCTAGAAGAAAGTGTAAAATGTATGAATATTTTCCAAAAAGTATACAATTTATAACACCAAAAGTCAGTGTGCGCAAATTGTATGGACGGCACTTGAAAAATTGTGCATATTGTAATCATAGTAAAAAATATTAAAATTTTTTAAGGGTTTTTTTCTGAGAACAAAAATTGATAGAACAGATATTTCTGAATAGAAATATAACATAATAATTATATTCGTGACAAAAATAAAATTTTGACGTATGATAATAACAGACTACGTTATATTGTTGTGGATAAATAAAATAAAAGCGTCACAAATAATACATATTATTTTTTTTAAGATCTTAGATTATTATGAGAATGCTTGGCTAATACCATATTTTAACGTGTCTTATTTGATCAAATTGGATAAAAAATAAATGTTAAGACTAGTACCTACATAAATATATACATGGTTGTAAAATTAAAATACACTAAAAAATGAAATATATTACTGGCTCTTAGTTCTCCAGCTTGTTTTAGCCTCATATTGCATTATTTGTATGTAGGATTGTTATTATTATGATTTTGAAGTGCTAGGTGCTAGTTATAGTGCTTTTGTATAAATATAATGTAATGCTGATTAGTAGTAGGACTTGTTGAACAATGCCTAAAACTAATTTCCTTTTATGCACTGTAACTTCCACTAAAATGTACTAAAATATATTGTACATGAACTGCACTACACTATTCACTACACTACACTTACATTTCAATTCACAACACTTATTATGGTAAATACGAGCTGTCGAGAGAGCGTTGTGTATAAACAAAGATGGTTAAACGTAAACTGACGGCCGATCTGCTACATCATCGTTGTCACGTGACCATTGACAATGTACAGCACGAAATTTCCTCAAGACAGTGCCAACCAACGCAAGAATTTTCTGGCTTTCTACCCAGTTTTTTATTTGTTTATATCGCAATAAATTATTTATAACAACTTTTTACAACAGCACCTAACACGTCAATACTGGCTTTTGAAAGAACATGCAAACAAGGGTATACAAACACATTTTTGGTAAAACAACCAAAGAACCTATAACATTGAAATTTGTTTTGTTGGCTAGAGTATTTCATTCACTGCAGACTGACAGTTAGTACACCTGATTCCGATTATTGGTTATTGTACAGTTATGCGACAAACATCGGCCATTTTTCCCACTCCCGACCCCCGTGGAATTGAGTGGGAATTTCAAGCTGCACGTTTTAATTTGATTCCTACGTTTATAAAATTGTATGAAAAATTTATTAAAAATATGAAATGTACAGAACAGAACATTCTGCGTCGATTGGTACCAAGTTGGTCGCACTTGCTTGATGATAAACATATGTTTTATTGAGTTTTACAAAAGAGCACGCTACGTGCCTTCTTCCGCGATCACGTATACGTTTGAAAATAGCTCGCAAAGCGCCAAGATTCACGTTCTAGGGTTAATAAAACAGCGGCGTTTTACCAAATGGACAGACATTCTACAATATGTCTGTGTATTTTTAAGCATTTTGTAAAATGACCTTGTCGGTTCAGTCAGTTTTTACAGCCACTTCTTGCTTAGTTAAAATTCCTAGCCCGTTTATAAAAACCCTGAAATCTTTAGGCAAATCGGCTAAATCTTTAGGCAAATCAGCTAAAGTAAATCGACAAAATATCACAAGGTGATTACATAAAAACCTTAGGTTCAGGTTTAAAAATAATTAATATCATAAGGTATTTGATGAAAACCCGTTTAGTTATAAGATTTCTAATAAACTTAAGTCATGTAGTATAGAATATATAAAAGTAGTATTTGAAATATGTGAGCTAACTTATATAATATTGTTTAATACAATGAAAATTTTAATTGAATAACTGATCTCATTCAATTAAACATAATTATATCATTTAATATAATGAAAATGTTATTTGAAATAAATGAGATTACTAACACATTGGTTAACCCATTGTGGATCAAAGACGTGGCCTTTACGATCCGTGCCGAGTGGACCGATATCTCAACGACGTGATGTTAATGTTGCTGCACTGGTTGTTTACAGTTGTGTCACTCAGCCCTCGGAGTCAGTGTTATCGCTGTTACAATGGACCCATTTGTTTTGAGGTGCTTATCTGTCTGTCTCCTTATCTTATCTTTGTTACTGTTCCTTCCTGTTCACTGTTGTCTCGACTACTTGATATTAGAATTTCATCCTTGCGTTCAGTCTTATCTTTTTGTCATGTGTGTGATTTCTAGTAAAATGGAGGAAAAATTGCGATCGTCCGAATTAGATGGACTACTAATGTGGTTAGTGTAATGTTAATGTAACATAAATAACAAAAAAACATGATAAATTTGCGAGTGCACTAAGCCGGCAGAGCAGGTGTAGTGCCGTGTTGTGAATTTAATTGGTACCATTACACCCAGAGGCGCGCCACGCTACACGATCTGCAATGGGTTAACATATTGCCGGCGTGGTGGTTCAGTGGTTAAGGCTTCGGACTGCGGAGGACAAGGTCCAAGATTCAAATCCCCACTGACCCAACTGTCGGTACTTCACTTGTTGAATAAAGTTCACGCACAGGCTTGCAAGCCCATGTGAACTGAAGTTTTTAAAAAAATTGAACATTTTATTTAGAGAAAAGAGCTTACTATCTTATCTCTTAAACTAAACATTAACAATGGAAATTTTAATTGAATAATTGAGCTTACTCAATTTAACATAATGAAATGGTTATTTGAAATAAATGAGGTTACTAATACATATTATGATGACCTGCAAGATGGCAGGTTGAAACGCGCGTAGCTAAGCTACAAATGTTGGATTACTTGACGGATCACAAAGGTAAATAACCTACTATATAGTGACATATTATGAGGTTACTAACATATTGAAAATGTTAATTGGAGAACAGAGCTTACTAACTTATCTTTTAAACTCAACATTAACATTATACATTAAACATGCTAATAAAGTGAAAATTTCATTTGAATTAGGGTACTTACTTATTGTTTAACACTAATACTTATGCAACATGTTTAACACTAATACTTATGCAACATGTTTAACACTAATACTTATGCAACACGCTTAACACCAATACTTATGCAACATGTTTAACACTAATACTTATGCAACATGTTTAACACTAATACTTATGCAACATGTTTAACACTAATACTTATGCAACATGTTTAACACTAATACTTATGCAACATGTTTAACACTAATACTTATGCAACATGTTTAACACTAATACTTATGCAACATGTTTAACACTAATACTTATGCAACACGTTTAACACTAATACTTATGCAACACGTTTAACACTAATATTTATGCAACATGTTTAACACTAATACTTATGCAACATGTTTAACACTAATACTTATGCAACACGTTTAACACTAATACTTATGCAACATGTTTAATAGCAAAATCAAAAACTATGCATTCTGAGAAATGACTTTATTTAAAATTAAAATATCTAATATCCTGTTGAAATATGAAAGTTATCCTGATGCACATATATTGCATTGATAAATTAAACCTGTATTGTTTACAGAGTCAGCCAAGGAGAGAGCTCCATGCGTTATTTTTATAGATGAAATTGATTCAGTTGGGGCAAAAAGAACAAATGCTGTTCTGCATCCTTATGCCAATCAGACCATTAACCAACTCCTTTCTGAGATGGATGGGTGAGTACAACAAATGAATAGTTTTCTTCCTGCAATAATTTAACTGTTAAATTAAAAGAGTTGTAACAATGGACAACTCTTTTCTTATAATAGTAAACTTTTAATTATGTAGTCCATGTTTATTTTATATGTTCAGAACATTGTGTTCTAAATTCATTTTCAAATATAGATGAGTATCAGTCATTTTCCATTTTGACATCAATCACTTTCTTTAAAAGCAGGAAAGAGACTTTAATTTGACAATATTTCTAATTTTTTAAACTTAATTTTGATTCTGAGTCAAGTGGTAAAGGGGCTTGTTATTCATACTAAGACTTTCAGTAGTAAAACATTCTTACTAAAATTTTGATTTCAGTCTACCATTGAAACAATTTGTCTTTTTTCCAGATAAGCTCTGTTCGAATGTAGCTTTTGTTTTTGTCAGCATGATTGGATCATATCCGTAGAAATAAAAGGAATCTCATTAAATTATTTGTCAATTCAAATTACAAATTATCTGTACAATGCAAAATATAACAGCCTAGGTCATAGAGAAACACAATTTAGCCTTTTGTCAAGCTAATTTTTTGTGGTACGGCCGACCACATTCATTAAAACAGGCTATGCCAAAAGTGTGAGCTTATATTATTTTAAAAATTGAAACTGACCTGTCTCAATTTAGCCAGTCTCGAACAAAGTTTTTGAAAAAATTTTTTGACAAGAATGCTACATTTTATAAACAAGAATATTTTGGGTCTAGAAAAGGCAAGTTAACTGTATATGATGTGAGTCTAGTGGACTAGGTTATAGTGGGGTTAAAAAGTCAAAATGCCACATTATGTGTGTTTGTTGATTTATCAGAGGCATTCAACTGTGTTGACCACAAAGCTCACAAAACTTTAACAATTGTAATGCCATGGCATTAGAGGCCATTTGCCCTTCTCAGATCATCCTTCAAATTCAGTAAAATTGAGGTATGATGTTTCTGGGATCAATTGTAAATCCAGTTTTGTTTCTAATATATGTCAGTGACATTACATCATCACTATTGCGTTTGTGCTTTAACGCTGGTAACACATCTATATGTTAGTGAAAAAGCAAAATCCACTTTGGAAGAATGGGATTTTGTTTACATTTACAATTGTGTACCACATATCAATACCACATTTTGGTTGTAAACCACAAAAAAACCTTAAAAATCAAATGTATCACAACTGTATCTGTCAAGGAAGGTCATAACCATTGCTCATGTGTGGGTGAGTGGGAGGGTCATCAGCACTGTATGTGTCAAGGAGGGTCATAACAATTGCTTATGTGTTGTCTGCCACGTCTGTTCATTTTAGAAACAACTCCGTTTTGTAAGATTAGATGTGTCGCCACAAAAGGCTGTGGCAACAGGGAAAACTAACTAAAAGGTAGAGATAGAACAGTAGTCTATCAACACTTGCATTCACAAGTAGGTGTTCAGTTTATCAACAAGTTGCCAAACTTGAATGCGCAAGGTATTTGAATCTCATTTAAAATGCTTAAAAATTCTTTTTACTGTCAAAAGCATTTTATAATGTGAATTAGTTTATGGCATACTATTGGGAGACCGCCTAATTATGAGATTGAATAGTCAAACTTGTCTCTGTATATCTTGAGAGGGAGAAATTGTGGTGAACGAATGAAGTTAGTATGAATGCTAAACTGTAAATGAGGAGTTGATGTGGTGCAAATATACAACAATTATTGTATTAGAAATGTTTATAATTACATAAATACATAAAAACCATGTCATTCAACTTGAGAACTTGAACTCAAACATCTTTTATTTTTATTTACACTTTTAAAGTTATCTAATTTATTTAAATGGCAATCTCTTATTTCTTGAGATAAAGTCTGCATTTTTCAAATTCATTATAACCCTGCAATATTCAAATTAATTCAATTTTAATTAATTGATTAATGATTTATCTTAATTATTTGCTAATCCAAACAGGAAATATGACTGTTGGAGTCCTGTTAATGGATATGCACTTGTACATAAATCAGTGGCTAGATGTCATCAATTAAAAATGCAAAAGTGCCCTCAATGATATTTATACTCCATTGTCAGGTTGTATAGTTAAATTAAAAATAAGCACTTATTATAGTTACAAAAATTGCTATCAAGATGCCATTACTTTGTTAAATGAGCCTTGATGATTTAGAATATCTTAGCTGTAATGTTAGTTATTTAATTGTCATTGATCAAGGTCTTTGCATGTTACCCAAAACAATTACTCCTTATTGTTTCGGTGTCTACTCTTTCCATAAAAACAATAAAATAATTATTTTAAAACCTCTGATGAAAGCCTACTGAGACCTTTTAAATCAAATAATCATTCAAGTGAATGACACTTAAACCGAAGCTTGTATTTGGAAAATGACTGAGACCTTTTAAACAAAGTAATTATTCTAGTGCATGACACTTAAACAGAAGCTTGTAGTTGGAAAATTAGTTTTTATGTTATGAAAATTCATATAGTAAAGATAATCACACAAGATCAATCTTTATTTCATGTAGTATATTGTCGGCAGAAATAACATATTTTTTTATTAGGTTAGGTTAAAGGGCACTAGGCCAGGAATTAGTATATTGGAGAGATAGGACATCAGCAAACTTACCTTAGAAGATAAGTTCACTAACACCAGAGTAGTAGTAACATACACAAAATAAACACATAATCACACAAATTTTCAATGCCACTTCAATGTGTGAAAATTGGTGTGATTATGTGTTTATTTTGTGTATGTTACTACTACTCTGGTGTTAGTGAACTTGTCTTCTAAGGTAAGTTTGCTAATATGTTTTTGTTAGAAATGTGATAATAGTTCCTTTGTAAAACATAAAACTTTGTAAAATACCTGTATGACATTTCTGTCAATGAGGGCCATTCTTTTCATGCTAAATAAAGCCCAGCATGAAAATGTTTAGTATGTGTGATTTATTCAGACTAAAATTAGAGCAATGCCTATAGGATTAGTAACTTGTTGCGACATCAATCAATAAATAAGAACTCTTTCTTCATAAAATGTATACAATATTCATAATATGTATAAAATATAGTCGATAATTTTGTATTTATTCAAAGCTACCTAACATGAAAGCAACACTAGTACTTAAGTAGTTGTCAACATACACTCAGCAATATAATACAGTGGTTTTTTTTTCAGGCAAATAATATTTAAGTGCATGTTTCGTGACTTTAAACATGTTTCATTTTTAATTTGCAGAGGTGGTTGTTGATAAACTTTCAGTCCTATATATTTGGTTCTGTCATTATAAAATTACAATACATGGTGTTTGGATGTAATTTTATATTTACATATATTTATATTGTGAGTTTCAGTAGTTAAGAGATAAGTTCTTGTTTAGCTAAAAGAGTAGTATCAAATAAATGAAATTAAATATATATTTATTGTCTTTTTACAATACATTGCATTGACTAAGTCATGTCCTTGCTTTAAAAGCTGAGTCAAATTTACATAATACATAGTAAATGTTCATGCTTGCCGTTGGCCGAGCGGTCTAAGGCGTTAGGACTTAGAGCTTGGGTTAGAGATAGCGCTGGTTCGAATCCAGCCCAGACTGGAAGATTTATCAGTAGTATTCACCTTGTACTGTACTGGTTCACCGCCTTACTCTGTCTGAATAAGTTCCTCGCACAGATCAATAGTCTGTGAGGAATGGATAGAGTAAGGTTAAGAAGAAGATCAGCCTCTCCTTTAAAAAAATTATAAAAAAATGGGCCTAAGTTACCCCGCTTTTTTTTAATGGGAATTTTTTTAAATGGGAATCCAATGCCAGTTATAGAGGAGGCTAGAGGTTAGATCAAGTACCATGAATATCACATTAGAAACTGATTTCGATATAAAAAGAATTCTAGGAATTGATTTTGTTAGAAATGTGTCAATTGAATTGTAATTAAACATCTATATTAATTTTAAAACAGTTAGACATATTTTTTAACTGTCTATTCGCAAATTTGTTATTGTTATGTATAAATAAATAATAATACATTTATTGTAATTTTGCACATATTTAGCATTTTTATTGTTATTATTACTATACAAATAGAAATGCTAATAACCCACTCACCCGCCCACCCCTACACGTACAGTGGTATTTTATTTATTAATGTAATCAATAAATGAATACATAAATAAATAAATGAATTAATATATCAAGTTACATTTCCACATTAGTATAATTATAATTCCACATTATAGTTAAAAAAATCATTGACGGAGTAAAATGGGTTACCTAATAAATACTGTCCATAGATTGTTGAATTTTGAAAGAAGCTGCTCTTTGACCGATTCATCACTCTCTAGGCTTAGCATAACAAGAATTACTTTTTTTGCAGAATTAATATTTAATGAAGATTTTCTGCTGTGGATCCTCTTTACAGTGGTGACAAGCCTTATGATGCAATATGACTATGTACACGTTCATAGTAGATAGTTCTTAATGTGTCTTCACTGCATATGTATGCCATTCTTCTGATTACAGATATTCCAGAATTTATCTTCTTTAAAAGTTTATCAATATGTGAGTCCCGCTTTCAGTTTGCTCAATAGTAAATAAGGACTAAGAATACCTCCAGTTTGGTCAATAGTAAATAAGGACTAAGAAAACCTCCGGTGTGGTCAATAGTAAATAAGGACTAATAATACCTTCAGTTTGGTAGATAGTAAACAAGGACTAAGAATACCTCCAGTTTGGTCAATAGTAAATAAGGACTAAGAAAACCTCCGGTGTGGTCAATAGTAAATAAGGACTAAGAATACCTCCAGTTTGGTCAATAGTAAATAAGGACTAAGAATACCTCCAGTTTGGTCAATAGTAAATAAGGACTAAGAAAACCTCCGGTGTGGTCAATAGTTAATAAGGACTAATAATACCTTCAGTTTGGTAGATAGTAAATAAGGACTGAGAATACCTCCAGTTTGGTCAATAGTAAATAAGGACTAAGAAAACCTCCGGTGTGGTCAATAGTTAATAAGGACTAATAATACCTTCAGTTTGGTAGATAGTAAATAAAGAATACCTTCAGTTTGGTCAATAGTAAATAAGGACTGAGAATACCTTCAGTTTGGTCAATAGTAAATAAAGAATACCTCCAGCTTGGTCAATAGTAAATAAGGACTGAGAATACCTTCAGTTTGGTCAATAGTAAATAAAGAATACCTTCAGTTCGGTCAATTGTAAACAAGGACTAAGAATACATTCTGTTTGGTCAATAGTAAATAAGGACTAAGAATTTAGTATTTGTAATTTAGTATTTGTTGTAACTTAACATTTGTTCCATATTCAACCATAATTTTGGTTTTATTTGTTTTTGGCTTAAAATTAGTTTTATTCACATTTAGTAACAAATTATTTATTGTTGAAACTGTCAGATTTTTATTATGTCAATTATTTGACATAAAAATATGTTTTATAATTTTTTGTTGCAGATTCCATCAAAATGAAGGCGTGATTGTGCTCGGAGCAACTAATCGACGAGAGGACCTTGACAAAGCTCTGTTGAGACCTGGTAGATTTGATGTGGAAGTTACTGTAAGTACCATATAAATGTCATCCCAAACACACATTGAAATAGGTTAATTTAGATAAATGATAAATGAGCTCTAAAATTATTTTCTCTCATAAAAACATTTCATTTAATTCTATAAAATGTCTTGATTTTTTTCTCAGAAAGCTGTTGACTTAAGATAAAATAAACAGTGGCATAGCAACATACTAACCTTATCCAATTTCCTATCCTATTATCCAGGCGCCTCCTCTCTGTTGCATTGTGATTCTTTTTTTATGCGCAACTCTGAGTCTTTTTTCATCATAAGTCTTTTTACCCAGGATTGGCTTTATCTTATGAACTACATTTGTAACCTTAGCAGGCTTAGGGGAGCGCCTTGTCCTCTTCTAGATTGTTAAATCACAAATCTCTCGTTCATATAATTTCGGTCATACTCACTATAGAAACTTCCTTTAGAGGGGCATTTATGTTAGATTTACCTTCCTTATAGTGGCTGTTCATAACTACTCTAGAGTTAACTTTGGTTTAACGTGGTTAGCCGCTGTTAACACAGAGCTGACTAACTCCTTTCCACCCATGTCATTTGGGGAAGTGGGCTTAGTTTGACTAGGCCCAACTCTGTTACTACTAACCACATGCAACTCCATATTCATGGCCAATTCAGAAGTCATAGGCACTTACTCACTCAACTCCCCGATGAGTCTAAAGACACACACTTTAAAAACGCATTATTGAGTTTACAATATAAGCACAAAATGCACAATATACTACAATACAAGCACAAAATGTACAAATATATGAAAATACAAGCACAAAATGCACAAGTATACTACAGTACAAGTGCAAAATGCACAAACATAGCACAATACAAGCACAAATTGCATCTGGTCTAAGGAAGGTAGACTTGGTTTGCTGAAATCGATCATCATAGTATTTGTGCATTTTGTACTTATATTGGAATATATTTGTCCTTTTATTGTACTATGTTTGTGCATTTTGCACTTGTATTGAAGTATATTTGTGCATTTTGTGCTTGTATTTTCATATATTTGTACATTTTGTGCTTTTATTATAGTATTATAGTGCATTTTTTGCTTGTATAGAATATATTTGTGTTGTGTTACGTTCACTTGTAGTGTATATGTACAAACACGTATTATACTAATTAAAAACATTATTAAGTTTGTCATGATTGGTTTTTAGTTCAACCAGGTCATCATTGACTTTTACATACTGCTGGAAAAGGGTGTCCATTCGTTCACACAGAGATAGATTGGTATTGCTCTGTATTTCTAGTTAGTCCAACACTATATTTAGAATACTAGGCCAGTCGCAAGAATCGTTCACTCTCTTTGTCTTACATACCAATAGCTCCAGCTTCTTACTGCAGGAAGTGCAAAACCACTTTACAGAGTCAGACTTTACATTGATGGTAGCACACAATTAAAAGCTGTCACAACACATAGCAAAGTTTTCAACAATAAAACCATTACATGACCTGTAAGTAGGGGTGTGCGAGTACTCGAAACTTCGAGTATTTGATCGAGTATTTTACTACTCAAACTCGGCTCGAAGCTTCCGAAACTACTAGAAGTTCGATCGAGTAGTTGTATTTCATGAAATATCAGATTTACATCTTAATTTAGTCTTAAGAGTAAACAGTTTTATAAGTTATGAATAAAAAATGTGCGCTTCCTTGTGTTTTATTTTACCCTTAATCTACGTCGGAATCAAAGAACCACAGAAGAAAAACATAGTGATGACTCATGTGATGACAAACAACGATTGAAGAGGAGGAAGAGTTGACAATCAGGCTATTGAAGCCATCTAGGCCTTTAAGCACATACTTTGATAAGCAGTATACTGCCGATGTTGTCTTTCACAAGCCACACAACTGCCACCTGGTCTTCAAAGAGTTAAAGTAGTTTTAACTAACATTAAGTTCACATTAAAAATATAAATCATGCATGTAAAATTGACTACATATATAGGATGAACACTAGATCTGTAATTCAAAGCATTTGCAAATCATGCATGTAAAATTTCTACATGCCAGATCTCTAGTTCAAGAAATTCTCAGATCATGCATGGAACATTGACTACATACCAAAATCAATAGTTCAAGGTATTTGCAAATAATGTATGTAAGATGACAACATCTGTGGGTTGACGCTATATCTGTAATTGAATGCATTTACATGATTTGCACATTTTAATATGATGCTCTCTGTTCTTGTAGAGTCTGTGAATATATTTTTCTATAGTATTTAGTTTTCACCCTTTATTAGTGTTTCACTATTAATAAATTAATTCTAGGTTCCTGCACCAGATTACTCTGGCCGTAAAGAGATCTTATCATTGTATTTGGGAAGAATTCGTGCAAAAAATGTGGATATTGAGATTCTGGCCAGAGGCACAACAGGATTCACGGGAGCTGACCTTGAGAACATGATCAACCAGGCAGCCTTGAGAGCTGCCATCGATGGAGCGGACTTTGTCACCATGAAGTACCTGGAGGTGGCAAGAGATAAAGTTATCATGGGTATGAAACTAGATACAGCATATAAAAAACATTAAAGTATATTATCTGTACTCTCATTTTTACATTGAAAATTGCTGTACAGGTTTAAATTAACCATTCAAATCATTTTAAATCTCAAATGATCTAGTAGCAGACACAATAATAGTAGAAGAAACTGGGTACAAAATTATAGGAAAGTTCCGAATAAATAGAAAGGAGATTTTGTTTTTGAAGTTTGTTAATGATGGAGTATCAGATGAGGGAGACAAAAGTAGTTGGACAGTTGACATCATTACGTGAAAATTACCAATCACGACGTTTCGATTTGGTAAAACCCAAACCTTTTTCAAGTGCTAAAAACTAAATTACATCTACACAAACATGTTATAAAAACTACGTTCTTAAATTAATCCACTTTAATAATTATCTACATTTTGACCTAGATCATAGAATGGGGTACAACAAAATGAACTTCTACTAAATATAAAAATGTTAACAGGGTTAAATTAATATGACCAATTAGGCGCTGCCCAG
This sequence comes from Stictocephala bisonia, assembly GCA_035578905.1. Classification (NCBI taxonomy): domain Eukaryota; kingdom Metazoa; phylum Arthropoda; class Insecta; order Hemiptera; family Membracidae; genus Stictocephala; species Stictocephala bisonia. Next base: position 19,610,164 of record JAQJVL010000001.1, on the reverse strand, counting down.
GTCACGATATCAACGAAAAAAATGTTAAAACAGGATTAAATTAATATTCAAATCAGACTGAAATAAGATTACATCAACTAATCATAAATAAAATAAATGTATGGTACCTGAAAAACAATATTAATTTAAAATAACATTTAACATGCACAAAAGATGATATATTTGACTCGGAAGGACTGAGACTACTATCTAATCTAATTAACTATCACAATTATATTTTAACCCGAAAAGACAACAATTATTAGGAATAAAACAATATATAGAAAGGAGATATATCGATTTGAAACCTTTTGCAATTTGTTAAGGAAGATCTCAACTGCAGAAATATATCAGTCTTAAGGTCTGGAAATAGTCCATTTACATAGTAAATAATAAGTAAATAAAAATAGTAAAAATTTAATATTTTTATGAAAATTAGTACCTAAGTGATTTTTAACCCTTAGGTATACCACGACAAAGCTGGTACCAATTGACGCAGAATGTTCTGTTTTATACATTTCAGATTTTTAAATAATTTTGTATGCAATTTTATAAGCGTAAGAAATAAAATTAAAACGTGCAACATGAAACTCTCACTCAATTCTCGGTTGGCGGAGGTCGGGAGTGGGAACAATTTAGTTGTCAGCTCCTAATTTAAAAAACCAATTTATGACACAAGTTCTTCAGAGGATTTTAGAAAAAAAATGTAAACGAGTTTAATTCTAAAATGCAAGGTTGTCCGTAAACTATGGTCTCCAATGCTTTATCAAATAATAAACATCATTTTATTGCAAAACCGATTACAGGTACTAAAATTTAGCACATTTAGCTATTTTTCTATGTAGTCCCTGTCATGATCAATGCACTTTTGGAGTCGCTCCAGAAGCTTTTTCATATCTGCGTCATACTACTTTTCCACCGACTCGTGCAGCAAAGCATCGTCGCTTGAGAATTTCATTCCTCCCAAGTGTTGTTTTAAGATGAGGACCAAAAAGGAGTCACTGGGGTACAAATCAGGGCTTTATGGAGGACGTTCAATGATTTACCACCCAAATTTGGCCATGAGATCCAGTTCGGGCGATTGAGGGCAGGTGTTGTCATGGTGCAAATGAATGCCCTTTTGTCAGCCAATATCTCCCTTTATTCTGTATAGCCTAACAAATTCTTGTTCACAGTAGTCTCAGAGATATCATCTATTTGTTTGGCAATTTCTTACACAGTCATGCACTGATCTGCAAACCAAAGTTCTGCAATTTTCATTACTGTCATCTACAACTGATGGACGGCCTTTAGGCCTGTACGGTTTTTAGGCCTTATGTAAACTCCTTACACCTTTTGCACATATTTGTTTATGTCCATACACATCGGTCAATTGGTGATTGATTTCAAAAGTGGTTGACTCCTTAATCCACTGACATCTAATCACAGACCTCAGTTCATACTTGGTGGGAGTATCGATTTCACCTTCAATTGTTAAGGGCTAGTAAGCCTAGACTGAACATTGCAGAGGGGTGGGAACTGGCCAGAATAGTGGTGGGGGAAGCAAGAAAAACAGTGCTGTTGTCAGATTTACGCTAGCTTTCTTTGCTGCCTGGAGCTTGTTGGAGACCTTAATTTACTTAACTACCCTCGCATTTAAAGTTATTGCATCAGATAATGTAAGAACTATTACCACAATTTGTTGCAGAAAAAACATTCAAGGATAAATGAGAAATTTCAGTTCCATAAAAATATGTAGTATTGTGGTATTTAGACATTTCTTGTGAAATATTGTTGCAAATTTTATATTTTTTAATTAATAGGCTACAATGTAGAGCGTTGAACATTAAGTATGGACGTTTCTTCAAAGAGTGCATCAGTGCGATATCATTTGTGTTTTTCAAAATGTAATTAAACATTAACTTTTGAGCTTACAATAAGTAGCTCAAGGATGTTTTTGAATCTCCTGCCCTTAAGTTCTAAGTTATATTTTTTTATTTCACACTTCAATATTTCATTCAGTTTTTAGCTCCAGTATCATTGTTTGTACCTCTCTTGCAGACTAATGTGGGTTTCAATATTAGACTGATGGTTTTATCTTTTTTCTTAAACAGGACCTGAACGCAAGTCAAGGATACTCGATGACGAGACTAATGAGATAACTGCCTATCATGAGGGTGGCCATGCTGTGGTAGCTTATTACACCAAAGACTCTCACCCCCTTCACAAAGTAACTATCATCCCACGAGGTCCCTCACTAGGCCATGTAAGTATGCTCCAAATCAACTAGGCTGTAGGCTAACAATCTAATGCTACAGATGGAAGATGTTTTCTCAGCTTGGTGGCTTTGTTGTTACTTTCTGGACATATGGTTTTGTTTCTCCGAATTTGTAAGATCCTAGACAGTTAAAATGAGTGGTCTTGACGCCTCTCCTGTCTTCCCATTACAACATGGGTCTATTTTGATACCAACAATATTTTAGGCTTACCTTGCTCAGTCATTTACTTGGCTTAGATGAAACTTTAACCAAACTGATTCGGGAGCTTTTTCACCAGGGTTTGACGATAGCCTTTGCTATCACACGTGTCCTAGGGGCTGGACTAGGATGGAGCTGAGAATGTGAGGATCTGGACAGGGAGTATCACTCTAGGTCTGCACAATAAACTCCCAATTTGTCCTAATTTTTTTATTTTATAAGCCTTTTAATAAAAAATAGTACACAAACTATATATGTTTGGTATTTTTTTTATCAAAGAATACAGTTTCTAAAATGTTGACTTAGTACAACATAAGTTTCCTCCTAATATTATTGTACAGTTTGTCCTGTCATATAAAATATTTAACTTTAAAGCCTCCTCTTAAAAAGTTAATTCAAATTGTTTATGAATAATTCCAAGATAGAAAAATTACTTAATTATTGCCAGTGACCTTGAATGTAGGATTCTGATGTTATATCAAGATAAGAGCATCAAGCAAACTTAAACGTCGTTCTTCCTCGGATGGTTGATCCGTGAGGAATCCCGTCCTTGCTCGCAGCCTTCTTGCCCTATCACCGGTGGTGGTTCCGAAGTCACCTTTGAGTTTGTGCCTAGATTAAATGTTAGAGAGGGCTTCTTAACTCTAACTTTGCCTCATAAAATAAGACATCCTATAATTTGTTTTAAATTACTGTAAAACTCAATATTATATATTTTTATGTAGTTTAAAATAGTTTGTTATCATGGACAGTAAAATAATACATGAATGAACTCATGTAATTCCAACAAAATTACGTTACAATATCATCTTTCAACTTTGCAGTGATAAGAGGACAAACAGATTTTTCCATTAATAATATTTTAAGAAAATAATTAAAAGATATTAAATAGATAAGATCATAAAAATGTATTTTATTTGATTTGTTTTGTGAGACGTTTACTTGTATAAACTACTTAAAACAGTTGACATGTATAAATCCTTACACTATTAATATTAAAACAGTTTATTTCATGATTTTCAATGACTGAATCACTTACTCACTTAGAACAAGGCAGAGGGCTGTGTGTTCAGGTTAAGTGTGCCTTGTACATGTAAGGCTATCGCGTTATGCATCCTCACACTCAGTGTGTTGCAGTGAATTGTCATGGTCTTATCGTGTATTTTGTTTCCAAAGTGTAGCATGATTGTAATGTATCAGTTTATAAAAATTATCGAATGGCAAATTTAAGGAAGAAATTGATGTTTAGACGGCCTATATCCCAGAAAAGGAGCGTTACCATGTGACCAAGTCCCAATTACTAGCAATGATGGACACAATGATGGGAGGTCGTGCTGCGGAGGAGATTATCTTTGGCTCAGAAAAGATTACTTCTGGAGCATCTAGTGACCTCAAGGTACATTATTAATAATTTAATTTATTGTTACTTTTTGGTTTTTATAAAGTGGAATGTTTAGTATGATGTATTTATTCTTTGGTTTAATATCCTGAGCCTTAAAAAAGTAAACTTTTATATCAATAATAAAAATCGTCTATAACATTTATCTAGACTTTAATAAGTAGATAAGAATTTAATAATTTCAGCTGATTGAATCCACCTGGCATTTTAAGACACTCTCCTTAAATTTTGTTTAGTTGCATGGTTCTTTTTATGTTGCATGGTCTTAGTTGTTCTACGTGCAAGGCAACTTAAATCTAGAAAACCACCTCTTCGAATAGTGTTCCAGTTAATCTCAAATGATTTTTTGGGATATGTTTGGAGATAAAAACAAGTCCTCTATCATCGGTGGAATGAGTCTTGTAAGGAATGGACTATGTTGAGTCACTTTTATACAGGTGTGGGAAGATCCAACTACTGGAAATATAAGTGGGGAGTAGTAAATGATAAGTCATGTGTTATGGAGTTGAAGTTCAAACTATGGATCACATAGTTAATAATTGCCATTATGTTATTTTCAGAGGGGATTAGGTGGTCTTTATTCAGTTGGAGATGCAGGTGTTGAATGGTTACAAAACCTAGATTTAGCTGTATCACGGAAGACCAGTATTTAAAAATACAAGAGCTTTTACTATAGATTTCATTTTGTTTAGATATTGTTTATTTATCTGATTTAAGAAGTTTTCGTTAGTTAGCTGGCTTTGAAAGCCATACAATAAGTACACATAGTTTTGTACCTCAAATTAACTATTTTTTTCATTTCCTAAACATTTAATTAAAGTAAATTCAAATTAACATTGTTGTCAGTTTTATAACCTAGTGATACATCGTTTGGGTTTGTAACGTCAGACTTAAATAATCATATAACTATCAAATGAAAAGTGAACACAATTTATGTACTATCTAAATTATGTATTTACCATTTATAATTTTTTTGATGATTTTATTTATACAAAGCAGAATGTGAATTGCAGTACTTGCAAAATGTCCTAATATTATAGATGAAATCAAATCAGTTTCCATTGCTCAACCTAGAATATTAGTATACTAAAATATGGTTATTCAGATTCAGTACTCATCTAGTGCAATTTGCACTTAATTATTAGAAAACCATTTATATTAAACCAATATTAGCTGTAAGATCAATAGAAAACTGTATAAAGAACAAAATTAATACTGGTAATATTATCTGGTGGTATTGTAAATACCACTTTACGTTTATGGGAGGGCAGGTGGGTCAATACCACTCTACGAGTATGGGAGGGCAGGTGGGTCAATACCACTGTGTGTGTATGGGTTGGCGGGTGGGTCAATACCACTGTACATATATGGGTTGGCGAGTGGGTCAATACCACTGTACATGTATGGGAGGGTGGGTGGGTCAATACCACTGTGTGTGTATGTGTGGGTGGGTGGGTCAGTACCACTGTACATGTATGGGTGGGCAGGTGGGTCAATACCACTGTACATGTATGGGTCGGTGGGCACCCTCAATTTGGGCAGGTGGTACCTGTCCTTATATTGAGGATAGTGACTCCTATACCACAATTTGTATGAACTTGTGTCACCAGAGAGCATCTCCCTGGTGAAATGGCTACATCTAGCCTATATCTAGTATTTCTGAATGAAATGGCAAGGTAATCAAAGGTCAGGCTTGGTTATCACTGTTCATTGTTTATTCTATTGATTAGGTCTAGGTTAGAATTGTCATTAATGTTAGCAACTGATATCATTACAATACTGGGTTGGGAGTGTTGCCATGTTCAACATGGAGCAGACAGAAATCAGGTTAGTTTAAAGTAGAAACAACCACAGGAAGGACGAGTTTGGTTGGAGGAAAGACCTGTGACGCAGTGAGCCTAATGATTCAAAAAGTAGAAAGAGGGAAATGAGTGAGTCGGATGTATGGAGAATGAATAGACATTTGATATCTGTGTGTCAAATCACTGATAAAGCAGAAAATAGAAGATGATCAAGCTAAATGGTCAGAGAATGTAAAAGATAGTTATGATGTCAAAATCGCGATTGAACCATCTCATGAGTCGGCTCAACTTCATGAGGTGAACAGAATGAGCTGTTTCTTTCTCTATGATGTAGCATTTAACCCTCTTCAAGCTTCTGGCTCTCGCGTCTTGCACTTAATTAATCAGTTACTGCCATTGCCAGGCCCTTCTATTGACTCTTGATTGGTGGACATCAACATGGAGGGCACTCAACAATCATCGTCAATGTGCCTCATATCTTAAGTGATTTTTTTATACGTAAATCAACAAATCCCTACCAAACAACTCATGAACATAAAACTGTAATTTAATCAATTAAATACTAGTTAAAATAGCTTTCTTAAGTTGAGAAAATCCAAGAATTCATTCAGTAATAAGTTGTCACTCAAAAATGTAATCATATTATTAAAGAATTAAGAAACCAATATCTTCTTTGGCACTCAAAAGAATTCAAATAAATACATATTACGTAAATAAAGAAGCTCTGAATGTAAATAGCACAGATAAAAGAAGCCAGAAATTATAAGCTGGAACATAAATAAGTTGCAGTACTCCATCAACTTTGCTGATAGTGTAAGATGAAGGTTACACCAATAACATTAAGGGTCCCTCAAGGATCTTTACTTGGCCCAACACTATTTATTTGATTAACAAATATATTTCCTGTGCACATAAATTACATAGACACTACCTGCATCATTTACACTGACTTCACAAAATGTTTGGTCAAAAGCAAGACAAGAAAGGGCTAAATGATAGTTCCACTTCAGCAATAATAGAAGCAAATAACTTCTGCAATATAATTTACCTAGCAATGAATCCTTTTAAAAAACCAACTCAAGTTAATTATAAACCACGGGGACCTGCCCAACATATCAAGACATTCCAACACAAGACAGAACAAAATTCCTTTAGAATCATTCTAGACAAGGGACTCACATGTAATAACCATATTACATATTTGCAAAAAATGAGCACAGGGGTATATGTGGTTAGATGCATAATATCTAACGACATATAGAATACAGAAACTGAAAAAACTTCCCCAATATGCCCCAGTCGACTCCAATATGAGATAAAGACAAGCAGCAAAGAAACAATAAAAATAAGACTTAATCACTCATTGTCCAACACTGAAGGACCTACTGAGCCACTCAAATGTAAGACCTATCACTCATTGCTCAGCACTAAAGGCCATGAAGTTCACAATTTTTATCTGTTAATAGTTTTAATTTTTTATAATTCAGACGATTTTATTTACTTTATTTGTACTGTATTTTATTGACTTACTAGTTAAATGTTATTTTATGTGGTATATGGATTTGTTTCAAATCATTCCATTTGCATAAATTGGTATAGTTCAATTTTTATAATGGTAGACTTGGACTCTGGAAGCGGTGATAGGCTAGGGGCGAGGAAGAGTTCATTGTAAAAGGAGCCTTACAAACATTTGCTCAAATTAGGTCACTCGATGCATGAATGACTCATTGGGCTGCATTCATTGGTTTAGGTTACTACTGCATGGTCGAGCCTATGGTTATAACAATTTTACTATAATATATGTAACTATAGTTTTTTTTTTTTAAATAAATGAATATTTCTCTCTAATAATAAGTATTAAAACATTAATACCTAATGTAACATTGTTCACACTGTGTTAATTTGTGACTTTAAATAATATTGAAGCAATTTTGGTAATGTATAACAACCACTAAATACAACAAAACAAGTGCTAATGTATTTAAAACTAAAAAAATCTGTCTAGTATTATTGTCTACAACCCTCCCCTCCAGAGCATTAAAACTTATATCCCATGATTTTTATCTTCACATGGAAAGCTAACCTATACAACTATTTCCAGCAAGCAACGGCTATTGCAACACATATGGTGAAGGATTGGGGCATGTCAGAAAAGGCTGGGCTGCGGACACACGATACAGAAAAGCAAGGATTGGTTACTCTCAATGACATAAGTCCTCAAACTGCAACTGTTCTTGACAATGAAATACAGAGGATAATGCAGGTAAATGGTAGTGAGTAGTTATGATATCCGTTTAGAATACTTGAAGATTAAGGTACTGTTTTATCAATATAAAAACATTCTATTTAAAAGTTAAGTCTGCAAAATATTACTAATTATTAAACCTTTGATGTTTAAAAAAAATATATACAAAATTATACAGTGGCAAGGGTGGAACTATCTTTCACCTAGCCATTGTACTTAATTGGTTTATTAAATGTCCTCGCTACTTGTATGCCCCACAATGCTGGTACTGGCAAATTTTTACCACCTTCATTTTGCTACAGTCTTATTTATTTGTGAGTATGCTACTTCACTGGATACCTTCATTTTGCTTGAATGCTTGACACACCTGTAATAGTGGAGATTCGATAGCAGTAGGTTATGATATATTATGTTGTATTTAGATATCATTATGGATGGTGCCCCCTCTTGTAGTTAAAGACTCCAAACTGATGTAAAAAATCGTATTCAATCACAGATAGTGAGTGAGAGGTTTTGTTTGCAGAATGCAGGACGTTGATTGAGATTCCTTTACAAATGTACTTTATGTGATTTATGACAGTGAAGAAACTGATCCATTTCTTATGTATTGCTATTTATAGAATTGCTGATTTAGTCTTGTACAATGCTGATGTAGTCTTGTAGTGCAATGCTCTTGTAAACAAATATTTCCTACAATTTATTTACTAGTTAGTTATTTAGTGAGTGTTGCTGACCTTGAATTATTTGTTTTTATTAATTACAAGCAGTTGTTATTAAGTTTTCTACTATTTACTAACAAATAATTACTATTCAAATAACCAATCAACTGATTCTTCTTACTTAAATCGGAATAAAATTAATCCTTTGAGGACTATTGGACCATCCATATTTTGCCCATGAGAGCTTTTATAAAGATTCTGCCTGTGAACACTGCAGTCAAAGCTTAGGCAATGAGTTATCACATTGGCAAAATTATGAATAATTGAAGTATTTTATTTATATTCATAAGTTTTCATTGCTAATGCAATGCACGAACCAGGTATTATCTCCAGTGATATCCTCACTGAACACCAAAACATCCCCAGCTTCTCAACTCCTATGACTGTTAAACTCCTATCAATTAAACCAATTATGCCACACACTATCAGCTATTGCCAGCCCCTTGTCATCAGTGCATCTAGACAAGAGATCTTATAACAAGGTTCACAACCACAATCGGTTATATTAAATAAAGCTGTGATCATTTCAATAAACTGCGTTGTGTTTTAATAAGTTTCATTACTGAACCAGACCTAAAATGGCGGAGTATTTTTCTCTAGACTTAGAACTTTTGTAGTTTCATCATGGTAAATTTCAATTTAAATCTTTAGGGGTGTTGTGTACTAATTTGTACATTACATTCCATGTAGCAAAATTGTATACATTTTTTATTTGAATAATCAATTAAACCTTTTACAGGAGTAAAAACTTTAAATTAATGTTTTCGTAGTAAAAAAATATAAAGAATCATAATTTGAGAATAAATATAATTTTACCAATTCTTTAGTTTTTGGAATGCAAATTATATATTATTATCTATGTATAGTTTTATAGATTTGTAGGGTGCTTCATATTAGGGAAGTACACAAAATAATATGCACTGTTTTTACTGACTGAAACCATATTAAATGTTGATTCACTGGTGTAAAAGTTTTAGAAAGTTATCTTAGATGTACTGAAAAAGTACGTTTTATTATTAGTAGGAGCTATCATTTCTTAGGCATATCTAGAGAATTAGGCATATGCAGGAATTATTCAAAAGAAATAGAAAGGACAAGCAGTGACATAATTCAGAGCTATTTCCAATGATTTCTCAGTTTTTGATCGCTGATCTGCTGGAAGGTTATTGTAGTTTCCTGCCATTGTACGGCAGAATTTTTTCTCGTATATTCTTAGATGATGTGTTGGTAAATCATGGAGCCCAACATGGCTTGCACTATTCTGCTTTATACCTCTGTTTCTCATTAGGTCTTCACTATCAATCCATATTATTGTTGTTTCCTGTGTGCCGAGCATGAGACATCGCGGGTTCATATATATACTCACGACCATTTCTCTCAGCACTCAAAACCTAAAGTCCATCGCTAATGTGATTTGCGCAGACGATGTTGGAGGAAACAAAACGGTTCGTGATACAGCCATGTTGCCTATTCTCAATGCTACAACCCAAAGGAAAAGGAAGTCTCAGAGACCCCCGCTGGTTAATTGGAAATTCGGATAAGTACCCTTTCTAATTTATTATAGAAATTAGTAATGGTTGACTAAACTATCCCAGTTAGGGATATTAGGAGTCAAAAGGGGTGAACGGGGCAAAATAATGTAATGAAAACCTAATATCGCCATGACGCCAGGTAGCGTCATGAGGATCCCCTGAATTTAAATCTTTATTATTAATTACAGGGGTTTTCATCAAAATGCCAGGGTTTATCCCCTCTTAACTTAGAATTATTCTACAGAAGCTAGCTCTCAAAATTCGCTATTGCCGTATTTAGATGTGGGACACCATTAGGTAGCAGGATTAGGGATGTTGCTGCAGGTCGCTAATCTCGTATTTTACTTTAATATCAAATTAATTTAAACTAACAAAGCTGGCTGCCAAGATGTCCGTTGCCTCAGCCTTCTGGAATTAAGAGAGCTCTAAAGGTAAACAAAATATAGAAGTCATGCGACACTGGCGAGAGAAGTTGAAACTACGTCCAGTTTTTTGGAAGAATGAAGTTTACTCCGTCGGACAGAGTACAATATAGTTCCTTTAATAATTTCCTGTATAATAATTTTTCGTAGTATTTCCAAACGGAAACCCCAATTACCCCTCCCACCCGCCTGCCGCCTCCTCAGTTGGCTACGCCCGACCTTCTCTGTTGAATGTATGTTGAGCAGAAAGGCCAATTCTTTTCAACAGTTGTCAATTTTCCAGTCAGTACCAGTATTGCTGCTGCATTTTATTTCTTAACATGTTTTTATGCCATTTTGTCTTTGTAAAAACAGTAAAAATTTTTTAGAAAAGTAGACTTTTTATAGCAAAATCAAATTATTCACTGATAAAATTGGAAGTCTACTAAAATATTGAATTTCTACTTGAAACGTTTTCCAAAATCATAATTCTTGTTACATAGGCTTACCATACTTATATTCTACAATTGAAAAACAATTGAAGAGTTTGATTTATAAACATAAAGATACGCTTTACTAAAAACTAAGTAAATTCAATGTATGGTTTTTGTAAATATTCCTTAAAGCTGTTGAATTGTGTTGTAAATATTGGTTTTTATATAGTTAATTATTTAATAAAAGGCATCAATTTACAAAAAATTTCTATTTTGTATCTTTTTATGTTCAGTTGAAGACTAAAACAAAATAATATTAAATGAACACCATAACAGTTCTCAACATACGCTTAAAGCATTATAGGATACGCTTTAATGAAAACTGAGTAAAATACATTACAAAGTAATGGTAAAAAATACCACCTGACAATTTATCTTACGTTTTATAAATGTTGTACGGTTTATTAATTATTAACTAAATAAAAAATTATATCACATAAACTATCATATAGTTTTATGGCAATTACAACATAAACACACTAATTTCCAAACATTAAAATCTAGTTGAAATGTGGCCAATTTTTTATTTGCTTCTGAAGTATACTAAATGAATTACTACAATACCTATGAATGTGTCAACAACATAATGTCTGTAAACCCCAACAAGTGCTCTGTTGTTACGTATCATAGGATTAAAACTCCGAATGTTTATTAGTAACCAATATCTGGTACCCAAATCCCTAGACACCAAAGTGTTAAAGACATAGGCGTACGATTCAGTTATGACTTATGTTTATCTGGACACATCGATGATATTTGCAGTCAGGCGAACATGATGCTTGGTTTCCTGTCAAGGTTCTCTAGGGGTATCAGCCACCCTGCAGCTCTTTGCTCCCTTTATTGCTCACTTGTAAGGCAGCTCGTAGAATATGCATCTCAAGTGTGGTCTCCTTACACATTTGGCGCCAGAGAGAGATTAGAAGCTATACAGCGCCGTTTCGTTTGTCTGGTTGGAGTACGGCTGGCCTATGACTATCTGGAGGTACCTGTAGATATTTTATCTTCACAACTAAACCTCCCATCTCTTGTGCTCCATCGTGACATCACTGACGTGTGCTTTCTTGTGAAGATTATTCACGGCCAAGTGCAATGTCCTGATCTTCTAGCCGAACTTGACTTTAGAGTCCCAGCAAGAACCAGAAACCGTGATATTATGAGTCGAAGGCATCATTGTACTAACTTTGACTACTACAGTCCATTGGCTAGATTTGTCAGGCTCGGAAACCGCGTCGCATCTTAGTGTGATATCTTCTGCGATAGCTTCGTGCTTGTTCGAAGACGCGCATCCACCGTTCTAACTTGAAATTTATAGATTCATTATTTAATTCAGATACTGAGAGTTACATTTATGATTTTTATGTTGTTTTTTATTATTAAGATATGGAGTTTGTTATGTATCATTTTAGTTTTTAGTTGTTGTATATTCAACAAATGTGTTTATCTATTGTGATTGTAGTGTAATTTAATTACTTTTGTTTTTGGTGGTTCTGAATTAAGTTTGATCACTACCATATGTATCATCAAGTATTAGCCTTTGTGCTAATTAAAGTTTGTTGTAAGTTTTGACTTACCTTTAGTAATATTGTTATGCTCGTATTTGTTGTTGAGCTTTTCTCTTGTTAATGTTTTGCATTGTATATATTTATTCTTTTATATTAAAATCATAGAGTTGGTCACGTATCATTTTAATTTTTAGTTATTGTCATGTTCTAATTTGTTTATCTGTTGTTATTGTAGTCTAATTAATTTTCTTTTGTTTTGGTATCTCTAAATTTAATTTTATCATTACCATATTATCACTAAGTATTAGATTTTCGTAACTAAATGCCTCTTGTATGTTTGATCTCCGTTCAGTAATATTGTTATCCTTTTATTGGTTGTTGAATTTTTCTTTTTGTTCTTGTTTGCATTGTTAAATTCTATTCTTTTTATTAGGTCTATTATAGGTAGTGTAATGTTTGTATCATGATACCATCTTGTATTATATATGTATGTATTGGCTGGTTGCCGTTGGCAAATAAATAAATACTTGAAAATAACACTACGGGGACAATTTGGTTTCAAAAAAGCAGACATTTTGTTACAACAAACATTTTCGTGGACAGAGACGAAAACCGAAGCGAACCGTATGAATGATATCAATTATAATTAAAATAATATATTATAATCTTGATCAATTTTCCCATTGCCATGAGAAAAGCAATTATTTTACTTAGACAACAGTTCTTATACAATTACTTTTCAAAAGTGTTAGTTTTAAGGAGCTTGCACATTAAACCGGCATGGCACGTGCCTGCACTGCACTGCAAAAATTGAAAAAGTGCTGGTTACGATTGTTTCCATAGTTTTATATGGAACCCTGCATACTAGACCGGCAACTGCACAGACCGTCACGGACCTGCAAGTTTGAAAATGATTGTCAAGGGAGAATCCCAATCAGCAAGTTTTGTGATGGTACGTGCCGTGGAGGTGTAGTGTGCGGTGGCCCACCGGCACCAACCTGCACTTACCGTCAAAATCTACCCGTTTGGGCCTAGTCGTTGGCTTTCGGAAATATTCGGCTCGGTGGCTTCTTAATTGTTTCATTTAAAAACTACTTAGAGGTCTGTCGGTCTGCATTGTAATGGATAGTTAATTTATTAGTGCAAACATTTCCAGAGTTATGGGATCAAACAAATATGTCAACTGTCATGATCAGTAGAAGAAAGACATTCTATGTGAGAAAAAGTATTTTTATATTTCCTTCATAATATACAGAAAATGCGAAATATACAAAAATCATGTTTGTTTGAGCAGAGTTTAAAAATGAAATTAATTTTTGTAAAACAAAATTGTTAACATTAAAATTGTTACCGTCTTATAACATTTGCTAATGAGTTTTTGTAAGTGTACAATAAACAAAAAAAATCAATAAATAAGTTTAATATGTTTTATCATTATTATTATTTTTTCCTAAATTTATACGACTATTATTTAATTTTAAAGTTTAAAAATTTGGTCAATTTCCTTTATCTGCCCCCAAAGATCAAAACTATTTGGCGTTAGACTACTAACCAAATAAGTTAAATACAGTATTTAACTTTATAAGCTGATATTAATTAACTGATTATTGAAAGAATGATGCCTTGTAACAGTAAATCCGTTATATAACAGATTAGTTAAATTATATACATTATGATTTTTAATGTTAATATTGTATCATAGTTACTTTACACCTATGAACATTGTATAATTAATATGTGTTTAAGTCCTAGAAAGCGACACATAATATGTAAGCATGTTCAGTTTTAATAAATTGACCCAAAACAAAATTGCTACTGTATGTTGGGGTAAATTTATGTTTTGTTTTGAAACAAATGCTGTTAATTATTATTGTGCATTGTCTATATACCTCATAGAAACGGAAATGTTCTGTTGTTTGAGTTTTTTATTGGCAATGGATTATTCCTGATTGGATTTATTTAAGGGTTGTTTTTATATTGATATGGGTTATTAAAAAAAAAAAAAAAAAAAAATGGTTTTATTATTGGTTCCATCCGGTTTCCAAGATTTTATTAAATGATCAACATCAACCTTACAATCACGAATCCAAAGCATTTTATAACCAGAAATACCTATGTTGTCAACAAAAAAAAAAAAAAAAGCTGTTTAGTTTTCTAATATTTATAGAACATCAATCTTCTGTAGTGTTCTCCCCTAAACACGAATATGACATCCATTTGTCATACAGTACTTGTTGTAGCCTTAGTAATTATGTTTTGTATGAGAAATGGTTTTCATATTCAACATCTTATTTGAGCAACTTAATAATAGTTTAACAATTTCAATACACAAGTGAACGTCACACAATACAAATTTCATACAGTATAATACTTATACTACCAACACGTACTATGCTAATTAAGAAAACTTTGTCAAAATTGGTATTTTTTTATTTTTCTTCACATTGCACAATGTTTAAATATCACTTATGTCAAGTTTCACCGGCCTAAGCCTTCTCATTGGCTGCTCAATGGAAGACATCGTGAGTGGTACGAGGTTCCCACACTCTACCTTGCCCCATGACTTCAAAGTTCTTAAAAGGATTGCCGCCCCGCCCCGTCCCCCAGCTGTCACGTTTTTCTGTCCTAGTTATCGTTTAAGAAAAATATTTGCTTCGAAGTTACCTTCTTAGATAAGTACAAATAAATTACCTAGTATTTTTTCTACAACAACATTAATGAATTATAATAAATTAATAGTTACGAGTAAACATTACTGTTTTTATATTTAAAAAATAAAATAAAGGTCAATAGAGACAGTGACTTATAATTACTTATTGCTTTGATCAAGCCGGGATTATTGAATTAATTTCTTTATTGTACGCATTCGTTGATGTAGTTTATAAGATTTATTTCATAGACATGTTGTATTCATAATTATAGATGATTATTACAGTATTTGCCATGCCATAATAAATATTATGCACTGTCAATACAAATAAACGTTTTATGTTTTACTTTGTGGTTAGATTATATCAGGAACCACATGGGAACGCACATTTAAATATATCTTAAACAAAATTAGCCATATAGTAAGTAGACTAACTCTAAGTAAGGAAATCAGTCTGTAAAATGACACTGATATCAGTCGTCGTAGGCCTACATTGCATCATTGATGTTAAGTTAAATGAAGAAAGATTTTTATGAATGTAGTAGAAAAATCCATCTGCGACTAGGAAGTTCGGGTTTTCGCCACTTGGATCTCACAATCACCACATTTTTTTAGCAATAAATTACCATGCAGGCATTTGCGCGGTCCCATAATGTAGCTAAAGCTTTAAAGATATCGATCTAAAACCAAAACTAAATTGAAACTAGATAAATTTCTGACTAAAATCGCTTTTTAAAATTTCGACAACAGCTCTAGTTGTATTTTGGAACTAGTTTGAATATTGCGTAACTTCAATAACCTATAAAATCAGTATGAAGGAGAATTCAAAGATTTAAAAAAGCGATTACAGTCAAAAATTTCTTTATCTTTAAATAGATACTTCATTTATAATTTTACGACAGTAAATAAAGGCAGTATTTTTTACTACGCAAAGCAATTTTTATGCTTCTTAGCGCTGGGGTTTAGAGCTCTCTTAAATTAAAATTGTAAATTGGGCTTATTCACCTTCCAGATTGTGACTTAATTGATTTAGATCCAGCTTGCCTAGAAACATATAAATTCAACCCTATCTCATCAAGGGACTTAGACCAGCTTAAATTTCCCCAGTTAGTCATACCTGTATAGATTTTTAGGACAGAGAGAATTCTTTAGTCCTTGAGAACTTTTCTGCAGGAGGGTTTGTTCCCACACATAGGTAACCTAAAAGTATTCCCACACATTTAGGTTGTATTTCAGACAAGATTGAAAGAGCGCAAAGTATGAAAATTTTGTTGTATTCATGTCTGGTGACTGAAGCTATTTGTTTTATTACATATTGGCTTGCTGCAAGTTTTTTGCTCAGGCTGTTAAAGTTTGGATTTCAGGCAATTTTTTTCATACAATTTTATATTGAGTAATATATCTTGTTTTCCACTAGAAAGAAATCCTTTTCTTATGAAAGTTTTGTTTTTATTTGTAAAAATACACTTGTAAGTGTACATTGTATAGCATAATACACCTGATGTTGATACCACGGAAGAGGCATTAAATAACATCTTAATCACCTTGTATGACAAGCATGCTCCTTCGATCACGAAGAGTTACAAAGAAGCCTGCTCCTTGACTTACTGATGATATTCGACGCCTTCAAAAAGCAAGAGATCTGTCGTTTACAAGGCTCAAAGTTACCTGAGGACTGGCTATCCTATAAACGTCTTAGAAATAGTACTCAACAACAAATACGTAATGCAAAAGCTAGGTACTACTATAGATTCTTTGCTGGTCTCCACCAGTCATCTAGAAAATGATGGTCCAAAGTCAAAGAAATGGGACTTGGTAAACCCATGGTTGAAAAATCTATCAACATCGATCTCAATACCATCAATGATTATTTTGTAAATATACCAGTGGATCAGTCAGGAGTACCTGCTTATATCGACCAACATCATAGATTGCCCTCACCTCATTTTGAGGAGCAGTTTTCCTTTTCATCTGTAACGGAGGCTGATGTGTGTAGAGCAGTCATGAGAACTACAAGTAATGCAGTCGGGGCCGATAATATTCACATTAAATTTATCAAAGATACTGTACCTGTTACAGTCACACTCCCCATAATTAAATTGATTTTTAATAGGTCTCTCATGTCTTCCACTTTTCCAAACATTTGGAAAAGTGCTATTGTATGCCCACTTCATAAATGCTCCCCTCCCCTGTCACCTTCTGATTTAAGACCTATTAATATCCTTCCAGCATTATCCAAGTGATTGACACTTGAGAGAGTGGTACATGAGCAGCTATGATCATTTATAGAACGTAACAATATTTTGTCCAATTTTCAATCTGGATTCAGACCACAACACAGTACCACATCTGCACTTCTAAAAATAACTGACGATATTCGTCGTGCCATGGAGTGCCATTAAGAGTGGCAATTGACACTCTTAACTTTATTTGATTTTTCTAAGGCCTTCAACTGCGTTGTTCACCCTCTTCTCTTACTAAGTTGAAGAGGAGTGGATTTTCTGATGTTTGTGTTGACTGGGTGAGGTCATATCTATCTGACCGTAGACAGTGTGTGAAAGCTGGTAATGGTGCTTCACATTAGAGATCTGTTACTAGAGATGTACCTCAGGGTACAGTGCTAGGGCCACTTTT
Organism: Stictocephala bisonia; assembly: GCA_035578905.1. NCBI lineage: Eukaryota > Metazoa > Arthropoda > Insecta > Hemiptera > Membracidae > Stictocephala > Stictocephala bisonia. The sequence goes on along the minus strand of JAQJVL010000001.1, from coordinate 19,592,351 downwards.
CTTCTTTCTTTATATCAATGACTTAATTAATGTAATTTTAAACTCAAATTTCACTTGTACGCAGATGACTTGCAGATTTGTCACCACTTTCCAATTACTGACTTGGTCAGATGTGTATTTCTTATGAACTCCAACATACAAGCTTGGGCCCTCTGCCATGGATTGAAACTGAATGAAAATAAAACCCAAGTCATAATAATTGGTTACAGCAAACTTCTTAACAAACTTCACTTCAATGACATCCGGAAACTTATTCTCAACAACCAGGCACTTGAATACAGTGACAAGGTACGTAACCTTGGACACCATTACTAAGACCTTGGGATGGGCTGAACAGGTAATTGAAATTTGTAACAGAGTGTTTGAAACAGTTTGCACTTTACCTACCACTGAATGTCAAAGTGTTGCTAGTAAGGGCTCTAGTCCTCACTCACTTTAATTATTGTAACGTCGTAATAAGTGACGTCTGCTGAGCTCTCTGAGAGACTTAAACGTGCACAAAATTACTGCATCAGATTTATATTTCATCTTACAATTCTATGATCAACTATCTTTAATAAAAATTAAGGGGCTCTTTGAATTTCACACCATTTCTTTCTCACATAAGGTATTGCACACGAAGTCTCCTAAATATCTGTATGATAACTTCAGATGTTTGTCTCATGTTAGTGCCCGGGAAACACGCAGGGGTGATTCGCTTCTTTGTATTCCTACTCATAGAACTTCAGTATTCAATAAATCGTTTATAGTAAATTCTTGCCGTCTGTGGAATTCCCTTCCAGATGGTATGAGGAACATGGATAATTATCATCGCTTCAGGGTGAAGGTAAAAGCCTCTCTCCTGCGGGTCCGATAATGGCCGGTGGTGTTTGATGCACATCTGGAGGATACGTATGAATGTGGTTTGTAAGGTTTTTTTTTTCTTTTTCAGTTTTTATGATTTGCTATTAAGTTAATAAATGTGTGAATGAGCATGTGGTCCAGTTGAAGAGAGCGTGTGTGAGGAAGTGGAATTTCATAATATTATTTTTATTTCTAAGTCTGTTAATTTATTTCATACTGTAATTACATATATCATTTCATTTCACTATGATTATTATTATTATTTACTGTAGGATAATTAATTATTTTTTTGTATTATATTAGTTATTGTTACTTTTATTTAGTTGTAATTACTATATTTAAAAAGAAAATTGTTAGTTGTAATTATTTTTGTATAAGAGAATAATTTTAGTATAAGGGACTTTTTAGTCCCAACTTCGTCTGATTAAATAAATACGTTTTTCATTTCATTTCATAATTAGATCAAATTTTGAATGTTGAAATTGTTACTGAGAAATATTTTGGTAAATAATTTTATTATTTTTTAACTTGTCCAATCCATGGGATTTAACTATCGAGCTTGGCAGCTATTTTTTCCTTAAATGGCAGGCGATTTTTGGCTAATTAGTTGAAAAATATTTATTTACTGTAAACCTACTAATATTTAGTATCAATATGGTCACAAAGAAGTGGGTTCTAATAAAATATAACCAAACAACAATTATTTCTTTTTTGCGGTGTGTTAACATTTTGGAATTCGTTCGAAGGTGAGAGTACCCTGTGGAAACAATGTTGTGATAGCCAAAATATTGTAAATGTTATGTAGTTTCAGGAAATGCACACATCATATAGGAAAAAAAGGACTGTACCAAGGGTCATCCAACAATACAAACAGCTGATAATCTGCTATCAAGAAAACAATATTATTCAAAGTTTCCTAAAAATTGTGTATGAATACTACAGAGTTTATATATTTACTAAAATTTAGGTAAAAACATTATTACAAATAATTTACCGTGAAAGTTCACTGTAATACAGAGCAAAACTGGCAAAGGAATAAATCTTTGTGAATTGGAACTTTACCCATTCGAACTCATAATGTCGAATCGAACAGCAGATGATTGATGCTTGTTACTGTTACCGCAACTAACATAGAATCTATAGATACCCAAAACTTAATCGAAAAATATTAGGTATTGTAATGACAGTTGTTTGTGGCCATGTCTCAATTGTGGATATCTGCACTGTACCACTACAGAAGCCCATTTCCAGTGTGGATATCTGCACTGTGCCAGTTCTAGAGTTAACATTTTTTTCAGATTTTCAGGCCCAATAACATCACTAGGCAAAACTATATTTGAAAACATTAGTTCACACATATAATTAATTTAAATGTGTTTTGGAACAAAAGTGTAACAACTTATCTCTTATCTTTTATTTTAAAGTTATTAAGAAAATAAAAGTTATAACTTATTAAATTTATTTGCTACTCCTTTATGGTTAAAAAATAACTCCACCTACCATTCCATAATGATTTTCTATGATTTATTTCCCTTTCAATTAGTTATTTAATGTATTTTTCACTAAAGTTCCCTGCTGTAACTCATCTCTTTAAATATTCTTTTATTATAACTTATTTTAATTTCTCTTGTGTCCTTAAAAATTGCAAATTTGTAATTATTTACATTATAAACGATTCACAGTTTGGCTTTACCAAAGGTAGATCAACTGTGACTGCGATTGACTCATTGATTAAAAAAGTGTTTGATGCTTTTGAAAAAGGTCAGTTTGCTCAAGCCACATTTTGTGACCTGAGTAAAGCGTTTGACTGTGTTGACCATACAGTTCTGCTGAATAAACTTAGGCATTATGGTATGAGTTTTGTGAGCATTAAGTTAGTAAAGTCATATCTATCCAATCGCAAACAAATAGTTTGTATCGATAAAAATAAGTCTGAAGTAGAATTAGTTAAATTTGGTGTTCCACAGGGTCCTTGGACCAGTCCTGTTTACTTTAATGATTAATGATCTTCCATCTATAATAAGAGTTCAGTCAATATTGTACGCAGATGACACCACCTTTCTTGATACAAACATAGATTTCCAAACACTCTCAACCTCTACACTACAGACATTAGCTGAAGCTGCAACTTGGTTTAGGGCAAATGGTTTCCTATTAAATGATAGTAAAACCCAACAAATAGTTTTTAGCTTAAGAGATATTCCAGCAGAAAATATGTTAAGTAGTGTTAAGTTTTTAGGTGTATATATAGATAATAAGTTGTCATGGAAGCCCCACGTTGATTATGTTACCAGTAAATTATCAAGAGTAATTTATTTATTAAAAAATCTTAAAAATCATGTTCCTGAAAACTATGTAAGGTCATCATACTTTGCTTTTTTTCAAAGTGTTGTTTTGTATGGTATCTTGTTTTGGGGTAATTGTTGTTTTGTAAATAGTGTATTATTATTACAGAAAAAGGCTATAAGGACAATATCTGGATCAGGTACATTAGACCATTGCAGGCCTTTATTTATTAAATTAAGAATTTTGACAGTCATAAATTTGTATATATACACAGTTTTAATTCATGTAAAAACTAATGTGCACAAAATACTTAGGCATGATATACATTCCCATGCAACAAGAAATAAAAATAATTTAAATATATCTTTTTAAAGACTATCAAAGTCCCAGAATAGCTATGATATTATTGGACTGAAAATGTATAATAAATTACCACAAAATTTAATAATGGAACCTTTGGATAAATTCAAAATTAAATTGTTCAGCTGGTTAGTGGCAACCCCAATGTATTCTCTTAGTGAATTCTTTGACCATAGTATAGTCGTGGATATATAGTTTTAAGTTCCTTGAATATTTGTATATTTATTTATTTGATTATTATACTTGTACAATAATGTACATTATAACTTCTTCTATATAACTAGAGTTTCGATTCTGTATTGTAATTTTTATTTTTAAACTGAAATACATTGTCATTATTTATATAAATATGGTTTGTTTATAGAGATTTTGTGTACATAGGTGTTAATGTAATTTTATACTTTTAAACTGGTATATTTATTAGTGTTTAAAATTTGTGGTTATTTAAATATTGAAATGTTTTTATCTGTATGATATGATTGATTTTTGCTATGCTCAACTGTATCATTATTTAATTTAGCCAATAATTAGTTGTAAGTTGACGTTGTCTATTGCTCATGTTTGTTGCTTAATGACAATAAAATTTGATTTATTTATTTAACTAATTTTCAATCATAACATTTTTAATTTTAGCTGATTACTTAAAAGGATTTTCTTTTAAATATTGTTAAAACATGTTTTGTTAATTTTTTCCAGGAGTCGTACGAAAGAGCCAAAACAATATTAAAAAATCATCAAAAAGAACATAAAATGCTTGCTGAAGCTCTGCTGAAGTATGAAACACTGGATGCAGATGACATCAAAGCTATCATGTCTGGTAAAAAAGACCCAGAAAAAGATCTTTCTTCAAGAAAAGAAACACTTAAAAAAGATGCTCCTCTAACAACCTGATAAAATATTTACTGTATTTTTTGTATATTATTAATAAGACTGTTAAGGATCATATTTAGTTTAATTTAAAACATTTAAGTTCAAAAAATAGAATTTTGTTTTAAAAATTTAATAAACAGCGTTCCATATTTTATGTTTTCCATGTTGCTTGTAATTAGTAATTATGTTGGGATTGTGGACTATTGATGCTTGTGATCTCACATCAAGTTTATCACTTGAATTAAGTTTTTTTTCAAAATATTTCCTGCTACATTGTTTATCTCGATTTTTAAACAGAATTTCATTGTTTCAACGTAATGTTCAATGGAAATTTAACTTTCACACACTCCACTTACATTGGTATACAAAAACTGTACACTGGGGTCCAATAGACCCCAATCTATATTTGTTCGTAATAATAAACTATTTTTGTAAGGACTTTAGATAATTTTTTGTGTTTCCTTAGACAAATTACTATATGTTTAAGCAATTAATCTCTTTTTTAATAATTTATTTTATTCATATAAAAATATGCAAATAAACATTTACTTTTTCTACTAATTTTGTATGACTTTCAAATTAAACGAAATAAAAAAATTTTCTCATATTTTATTTTATAAAGCTTATATATTCTGAAAGAACATAAAATTGTCTACAAAATGGCACTAGGAGAGTATTAAAATAATAATAAAATTTTCTTACATTAGCAAACTAGTTTGAGCAATTTCATAAGCAAGAACAATTGTAGGATTGATTACAATACAATAAAATATAAGACAAAACATGTTTTATTGATATACAATAATTATTTTTTATTGTTATTTTACAAAGCACAGGCTTTGCAAATCTTTGCACTGTGATCGTCACACATTGCGGCACGGCAGGATGAGCATCGTACCTTTGTTTCCCGATCCTTTACACAAAGGCAAAAAGCGCAGCGCTGTTTTCTCACAGCTTCACCGTCTTCTTCAAGTTCATTACCTACAGGAATTTGTAAGATTTCTCTTAGTACTACTTTTATTCCTCGTTGAATCGTAGGCACTTGCAATCGTTCATACAACCAGGGTTTAATCAAGCTTTTGGCCAAAGTTTCCAAATATTTTCTTCAACGCAGTCTGGGATTACCCATGTTCAAACTGTACAGTATCATTGAGTTGACACCACACTGGTCTAAAATTCAAAAAAAATATCTCAATAGCCAACTTTTTGTTTTTCGACTAACAGAGTAAGTGTGGCACAACTTGTCAAATGTGTCTGTTCCACCTTTTGTGGAATTATAAAAAGAACTGTTTCGGGTTTTTTGGTTTCATTATCTACTATTGCACTGCGGTGCAAAGTTGAGAGCAGGATAACATTTTTATTTTCCTTTGGGGTGTAGGACACTAAGGTTTTGTTATGATCAAATGCAAACAATGATTCCCCTTTAGGTTTAGGAGCCAACAATTTAGCGGGAATTTCAGTTTTATTACCTCTCATGGTTCCCACAATTGTTCATTTGTAATCAACTAGCATCATGTTAAACATTGGTACAGAACTGAACCAATTATCAGTCGTTATATTACGGTTTGTTCTGTGTATTGGCTGAGATAGGTTTCTAACGTAATAAGTTAGAACAGGTTCTTTGTTGTCACTTTTTACTTGTCCTGTGTATGGAATAGCATTTAACATATAACTTGTTTTAGAATCATTGAGCATTACCACTTTTAATCCGTATCTATCTGGTTTAGATTTAATATAGACTAAATCTACATCTTCCACGGAAACCCATAAGATGTTCATCAATGGTGCAGTGTTCAAATAGTGTGTAATACATCTTACAATGATCCACAAAACTGTCCCATATGTATCGTATAGCTGCCAAAGGATCATCTTTGGCATGTTCTTAACGTGTTGTTTTGTTGTCAAAACGTAAACATGAACTTATAAAGTAAAACTGATTCAAAGACATCGTGGCTCTATATATTGAAAAGCCTAAATCCTGTGACCAGAGGTCTTCTAAGTTTCTTTTAGAATTTCTGTGTACGCCTGCTAAGTACAATAGTCCTATGTAAGCAAGTATTTCATTATTGCTAGTTGTGCGGTGAAAAGAATTTTGTGCGTTTATGTTTTCAATTTTTCTATGAATTTCAGCATTAGTTCTCAGTGTTATTTCTGTAATCATAGCATCATCAATCAATAAGTTCCAAGAATTCTGAGGCGTTCTTACCTCTTTAGCTGCTCCTTTGGGACCTAGTAAATGTTTCACCAGGTTCCTTTCCAGATGTCTCCCTCGACGTTCAGGCTCTTTTGATGACCAAATGTAAGGATTCTTCTTATTTCTTCCTCGCAGTAAATGTCTATTTCTTTGTCTATCCTCATCCCCACTACTCTCTGCAGGCTGTACCACTTCTGTTGATTCACCTTCAACAACATTATCAGCACTCACTTCGTTAGCACTAATCTCGTCTTCACTTTCACCATCCTCAACTACAAAATCTGGGTCTAAGTCACTGTCATTACCAAACAAATCGTCTGACTCACTTCCATCACTTTCATCCAACAAGTCCCTCAGTACATCAGAATGCTCTCTTAAATTGGATGACATAATTCCATAAACAAATATAATATAACACTAACAACAAATATTATTATTTTGAAAACAACACACGTAAACTGTACACTGGGGTCCAGCGAACCCCACGGCTAATTGTATTGCGTACTCAAAGGTCAGTAGACAACTGAGGGAAAGTGGCTACAGTTTGAGTCATTCTCAGGTATATAAACTTTATTTACATAGAGACGAAACTTCCCTACAGGAAAAAAAACCTTAGTTATGGTTTAAAAAAAGTGTGTGGGGTCCAGTGGAGCCCAGAGTACAGTGTAAAGGTTAAATCTAAAGTAATAATATTCAATGTTGTTATTACCAGAGGAGATTGTGTATAACATATAAATGTAATGACAAAGGCTGTCCTGGCTTATTCACAAATGTTAGTTTATGTGGATATAATTAAACATACCTTCCTGCCACCCATCACATGTACAAAACACATTATCTATTCATGGATGTGCCAGTGGACACGCCTCTCTATAGGGTGGGCAGGTCACACATACATAATGCTTTATGTGTTTACGGGTGTACCAGCAGATTTGCCTCTTCTTCATAGGGTGGGCAATTCACATGTAATTAACGCATTATGTTTTCTTGGGTGTACCAGCGGACTGCCTCTCCGTAGGGTGGGCAGGTCACTTGTAAATAACGCATTATGTGTTCACGGGTGTGTCGGCAGACATGCCTCTCCATAGGATGGGCAGGTTTGTCACTTTTTAGATGCAGGTTTTTCTTGGCCTTGCTCATTTTAGATCATAAATAAATAGCTTCAAGCTGTGTAAGGTTGGCCAAATGCACAATCATTTTTTTTAAATAATGCAAATTTTCCATTACTTTTAAAGCATTTTATATTTTTATCTGTCTGTTTTCTATTGTATTTTTTAATAAAATCAGTTAACATTTTTACATTGTAATTTGCTAGCTTTCCCAGGTACAGGTTTTGAATTGCATTATAATTACGTTGAATTTTACTTGCACAACAAAGAGATCCTGTAGATGTAAATGCAATTTTGATATTTTGACAGTATAAAATGTAACACTTAACACATATAGTCTTTACAGTGCTTCTTACAGTCCTCATTATTTTTATATACAAAAAAAAATCTTCACACATTTAATTAATCTAAGAAATATGTAATTAATTAGATGTCAAAAACTCTACAACAAGGATGTCAAAAAATCAGAGTAAATACTCTTGTTTTGGTATTAGATTGAATCTCTGTTAGTAGGGAGATACAGTCTACCGTCAGTACCAATGTACGTGTAAGAGCAGTGGGGGTCTTCACATGAACCCTATTCTGTGATTGACTGAGGATAAGGCCAGTGGCCTTGAAAAAATATCTTCATGGTTGTTATTATTAGAAAATTAAGATGTTGCAGGATAAGCTTCTATGCTCATTTTTATTATTTAAAAAAATTATAATCTTCTTGAATTCTCTCAATGAATTGTGTATATTATATACATTAATATTAATACCAATTATTAAAAATGTCCATTTTGAAGGTGCTTTAACTTTGGATCATCATCTGACCAGGCATTAACAACCCTTTGAGGGTAAACATGATTGACCAAAACTGATAACCATAATATTTTTACTTTTGGTATTTGTATTGTAATGAATTTGTGTTATGCTTTATCCCCTTGAATAATATATCTACGAAAATGTAATTCACTAACTAAGAAGTTTTCTTTAAGAAGTCAAAATGCATTAATAACAATACTAATGTATATAATATTTTATTTTATTAAATTCCTCTGGGGAACACAGTTTCATGTGTAACAATAATATCGTATTAAAGTTTTTTTAAAAGACCATTTTAAGTTGAGTCACAGGTCAGTGTGATTCACCAATTATAGTTTGTAATTATTTTGAATTTCAAATAACCCATAGTTATTTCCCCAATTGTCAATTTATGCTGTTGTTAAATTTACTCTTGTATATGCCCTGCTAATTAGGAAAAAAAGAAGATAGTTTGCAATGATCATCAATTCTTGTATTGTTTGCTTTAAGTTAAAGAGTAAAGGCTAGAAAAGTCTAATGTTAAATGTATATAGATTTAAAAAAAATGATTTACATAGAATTACTATTGTAAAGATAATTACCGATGTTTTATTATAAAAGCTCTTTTTTCTCCACAAGCTATATAATAGTTTCCAATTGTAAACTCATTTTATATAAAGAGCTCTATTTTATTTGGTATTCATTAGAAAATTTACATTTTAAATAAGTGTAGACTAAGTTGTACTTTTAGATATGATCATACATTTTCTCAATAATTAATTAGATTATGACAAATTACTATACATAATGTTCTACCATTCATTGTAAAGATATTTGTAAAGATACAAAAGGAAATGGTACTTTACAGCACAAATCTGTGATATTTCTGGAGAAAGTCAAACATTAGTTTGTGACAATATGATGCTATCACATGATTAATTTTGTATTTTTTTTAAAACTGTTATTATATAATAATAACTCACTTGTACTATAGATCATGCCTCCAATTCATGCAGTTTATAATATGTTCAAATACAGTAGTGGTTATATTATTCTACAGACCTTAATAATTTTATTTACCATCCTTGTTAACAATGATCATAGCCTTTAATACAAGTTGATTTTGATTCTTCATTTAATTTATTTCTTTTTAAAATATATTTTGAGTTTTGTTATTCAGCTATAGTAACATCTATTTTTGCTTTCAAATTAGGGTTTTTACTATTAATATAAAGTACAATCTTATTTATCCGGCCCTGTTTTATTCTGCTGTCCATGTCATCCAACTTGATAATCAGACGAAAATAGTGTTTGTTTTACCAGGTAACATTAGAGCAATGCGGAAGCACCATTTGGCTTCAAAAAACACACCTAGTTCATCTAAAGGATGTAGTTATTGTACATTTTTTATCACTAAAATTATACTGTATAGCAAGATTTTATCTAACAATGGCTTCAAACAGTCTACAAGCAGATACTTGCTACAGGCAATTTCCCAAAAGCATTCAATCGATCAAAAGTAGTAGCTGTTTAGAAGCCTAGTTATAAGTTGCTGGAAAGGCTGTTATACAATCACCACTGCACTTGTATGGGTGGGCGGGAGGGTCAATGCCAATGTACGTGTATGGGTGGGCGGGTGGGCCAATGCCAATGTACTTATATGGGTGGGCGGGTGGGTTTAGTATTTTTGTCTGAGGTTTCAACATTGCCAGTAACTGGTGATGAATTAGACACTATTTTAGAAGTTGACCTAAGGTGTGCAAACGTTTTACGTTAAATGTCCTTATATACCGAGCATCGTTTATAGTTGGCTGGATGCTTACCACCCAGTGCGCCTTTGGGGGGAGAATTTGTAGGAGTTTTTTTACAGTTGCTAGTAAAAAATATCACCCATTATTACAATAATAGTAGAACATCACCCATTCTTGGTTCTATTGATCCAATTGAGTAGGCTGGTTTTCACCCTGGCCGAATTTATAGTAACCAAGTGTCCTAGCTCTGTTATTATTTATGAAGAATGGGTTTGACATGAAGTTGAAAACATCTGCAGCTTTGTTGATCTTACGTTGGCTTATGACACACTATGGAGCAAAGGCTTGCTGCTAACATATTCACTATGGTGGCTTATTAAGTCATGTAACGCGGGGTGCGGAGCTGCCTTGCCTGGCTCGGCATCATGACTGCATGCTTACATAGTGAATTTCAACATAGTGACAAGTAAAATTGATACATGTGATATTCATACAATATTTTTAGTTCATATGTTAGGTATTTACAATATTTAATCACCTTCAACCCACCAGTTTATTCCCTTTCTTTCTATTTATTCATCATCAGAAGCCGTAGTAAGCAAATCTGAATCTCCCGTTGTATCTTCGAACTGTAAACTCACTGACTTCTGACTCAGTGCTAGTCACATTTTGGTCAATAACAGCTAGCCTAGATGATCTAGCCATGTTAAAAACACTAATGATAACAAATATACAAACTAAATACTTATTTACATAAAGTGCACTACAAACACAAAACAAAAAATGTCATGCCAAAATTGGGACTCAGCAAAGTTATTTTCAATATTTGGACCACGTTACAAAAGAATGATAATCACCCATGGAATGCTAGACTCATGCTGAGACAGATCAGTTCAGATTGCCTAATGACTATGTTAGGCATCATCAGCGTAGCATGCCGACCACCGTGACGATGCAAGGCGTCACCCTCAGCGAATATGTTCTAAAAGTTCTACAGCTCCTTCCCTGTTCCTTTCTCTTCCTTTTGGAGTCAATGCTTAGTTCCAGGCTAATAAAAGTTTATCTTGGTCGTGAGGAAAGCTCTTTTAGACAGCTGAAAGATGGTATGCTTCAGGGGTCTATACTTGCTCCAATTTTATTGAATATGTATAGCTAACGTCCTAATTACAAAGTCTATAATATTGCTTTAGCTTACCAATACACAGACTTCAGAGCTACTGAAGAAACACAAGTGACCTTTCAGCTCTCGAAGAATATTTTAGAACCTGGAAGCTAAATCCTAACCTATCTAAAACTGAGGTGGCCTACTTCCACCTAAGTAATTGAAGATTATAGAAAATTGAACATCTTTCGTAATGGTATAGAACTCCCACAATGATCACCCACAGTATCTTGGAGTAACATTAGATCAATCGCTGATGTTTAAAAGCCATCTTAAAAAAAGCATCTAAAATTAAAACCAGGGCAAATATACTACATCATATTGCTGGAACATCTAGGAGAGACAACACACACATCCTGCGTACTACTGCTTTGTCACTGGTTTATTCAGCTGCTGAATAGCACTCTTATATGGCTAAACAGCTTACATACTAAAGTGATTGATATCCAACTTTCTTTTTATAGCTGTACAACAACAATAATAGCGCTCAAAGAATCATGAGAGCTATTATTGGCACTCTCATGGCTGTTTCCTTCCTTTGCTCCCAGTACTGTGCAATACAGCTCCTCTAGAGATAATATGTCTGGAGGCACTACTTAAATAGTTCAATAAGATCTTGAATGCCCCTTACGGTCCTTTTAGAACGGTCGCTTAAAACTTTGAAACCTCTACATTCTGCTTTTCAGTTGAGCAGATCAAATTTCTTACCCAGTACTAGCTGGGCTGTTGCGTGGAACAATTTTGATGGAAGAAATAAGTTCCTTGTTATCGATCCTTATACCTGTAGGTGGGAGGAACCTCCATCATAGGAAATGGACAATGTTGAATAGCTTTCGAACTGGTGTGGAGAGATGTAACAACTGGAAATATAAGTGGGTATTGACACTAAATTCTATTTCATGTTGAGAATACAGTACAGCTCTTATGGACAAACCCAGCGCTACCAGCTCGTGCAAAAATATAAAGCACTGTCTGTCTGCCCATTGTCATATAGCATCTTCATGGTTTGCTCGGGTATTATATACTACATAATTGTTGTTTAGAAAATCCTATGTCAAAAATGTCTCATAAATGGAATTAGTTATTAGACAGTGTAACAGTTAAATGTATTAAGTTGAAAAATTGATTAGTAGAACAAATTATTAACTAAAATGAATCTGTAGAGATTTTCAAATTGTTATTCATTTATTTATAATAAAAATGTTACAAATTAAAATAAATTATCAAGTATAAAGCTGTAAATTAATGTCTACTTAATTAGCCTATTCCAAGACAAAAAATGAACATTTATTTATTGGTACTACCCATGTTTTGTACCAAAATTAATGAGTGTTGAAATTGTTAATTGTTTTAACATAATTACATTTGTATATAATAATTTATGTTAATGTATTAGGCATATTTTATAATAATATTTATGAATTGTGTTACAGTAAATAATTGATTGGTTTTATTCAAATAAGTTTTCAAATACAAACAAAAACCAGCTCTGTGTGTGTTCTATATTATCTCTAACCCATCAATAGCTCAACTGAGGACAAGGGGTGTGATTTGTTTGGGCATTTCTCTTTTCATCTTATCTGTTGATGCAAAGGAATAAACAAACATCCCCCAAGAGCAAAGCACAAGCCTTCATTCAGTGTGGGATGTGTTTAGTGCTTGCGTTTTCGGAGTGTCTTGATCATGTGAATTCAATGGAAAAGAAAATCAGAGGAAAAATAATTAAAAGTGGTGAAAGGAAGACATTGTTAAATGTATATAAGTATTTTGAAAAGTGTTACTCGGTTAAAAATGTTACTTTTTATGTTTTAAAAACCATTGGGACTACGTTGATTAATGAAAGAACTATTTATAAATTAAAAATGGAAGGAGATCTTGGACAGACTTTCGCACCAAGAAAAATACATTTAAAAATAAAATATAAAACAAACAGAATGATTAAATATGATGAATTTGTAATTGGAAGAATAGTTCATTTGTATTTTTTCAAGAAAATTTACCGCTAACACTTGATGCTGTGTAGGTAAAGGTGAATCAAAATGACACCTTAACAAATGTTTCAAGAATGACATTGTAGAGGCTATTTAAAGATATTGGCTTCTGATTCGAATAAAGGAATCACCAGTCTACGCTACTGGAAAGAGACAACACAATAATTTGTCGACATTTAAATGAAGAAATTAAAGAAAAAGCATTTTCTGGATAGACTTCTACGGTCAACACTATTTTGTAGAAATTCTTGGTCTTCGTCAATTTACAAAAAATACCATTTATAAATATTTTCTATAAAAGAGAGCTAATAAACGCAATTAGTTAAGATCAATAACTTAATAAATGTTTGGAACGGGTAAGTGACTAAATAATAAAGTTGACACTTCTATTCTATATAATACCTATTGTTAATGATTGATGCCTCGTTAAAATAATAACGGGCTTTATGTCTGTAATTTTCGTTTCCTACCATAATAAATTCATCTTTAAGCAGCGTATTTTTAAGTAGAATATGTTTTATATTAAATAAATATTATTTGTCCTGGGTTCACATTTTAGCACAAATGGGATGCTCCCGAACAAGATGACAACTGCACTGCGCAAAGTCATGTTTCTTTGTCACTTATTACCAACTAAACCATGCATATTGGTGAAAAAAGTTTCAAATAAAAAAATATATACTATAAACTTACTTTTACTTTTATTATAATAAATTAGTTTCATTATATTCCTAATAACATAGTAAGCATCCGCTACTTCCGTATCAAATTCACACATTTCAAAATGTTTAATCATTATTTATTCACTTAAAATGCAGTGCACAATTGAATTGCGGCCTCCTAAAGAATCTCTAAGAGCTATACGTTTTAAAGCATGTGTTTAATCTTCAAAATTATGTTAACTTATTTTTTACTTTTAATAACGTGCAATAAACATTTTTGTAACTACTTCCTCTGAGAAACTGAATTTATGCAAACTCCCATTTGATAAGCATTGCTTATGTATGGGCATCCCATACCGCATTCTCAATGTGAAATAGAGTTTAGCTGTGGTGCGTTATAACAGGGAGTCTATTCAAACAACGGATCACAGAGTTACTGAGTGCCAGCACTCCTTTATGAAGGGATTTTTATGTTTTGCTGCCACCACGAGTAGCAAAGTACATGCTGCTGTACTATCACACACTCAACCCGTTCCCCTCCCTCTCATCCCGTCTATCCCGGCTCCACAATAGGCAGGACACTACTTCTACAATAATGTGACTTGACATTTCCTTGACCGACTTCTACATAGCTCGATGTAATTTTGTCAAGTCTTGAGAATAGGGTATAAAATACATTGTGCACAGTTTATATGATGATAGATAAGTTAATTTATTAATATTCCTTTAGTCATTTAGAGGGTAAATAATTCTATTTTACTGAAATACCTTTTTTCATTTATTTTCAAATAACAAACTTTAATAAATCAAGAAAGGAACTAATATTAAGTAATGTAAATTGTTACATATCTACACCAAAGCTCATTTGTCAATTAAAACCTTAACTTCTCGTTTTTTTATGATAAATTTGAAATTGTACCAAAGCATGAGAGTGACAGGACAGACATTTACCGTTACCCAACCCCAAATGTGAATTACAGGATCACCGAATAATGAGTTTGGAAGTTTTATACGAGCAATAAATAGATGCTACAGGATTTCAACAATTTTTCTGAAAACTCAGTAAAATTTTTTTATTTCAGAAGATTAGAGTGTTTGCAAAAAGTTTCTTGACACTCTGAATAAAGTGATTTTGTTTTCGTGTCCCCAAACTTGTTAATGTATCTCGTATTTAAAGTGTTGGTTCTATTCACAATAGAGACAAAGGTTTTTTGTGAACATTTCAATACTATATTATGAACACTTTTTACTAGAAGTGTAATTATAAGATTTTAAAATCTTTGAGGATACCCCTGTTTACATACATAAAACAATTTTTTCCTGACAAACTACACTTAGCATTGATTTTATTGTTGGTTTGCTTGTTCAGTACAATGTATTAAACACAACATTAGCTGTATAAACGTTGACAAAAACTATCTAATCATTTTGCCACTACTTGAGCGTCATTTATTTGTCATAAACATGGTTATAAACAAACAATGACAAAATGAAGCATAGTAACACGGGTCTATGTACACGCTGCTGTCCACCCTCCACTTGCTCTGGCAAACACAGCTGTGCAGTCAAAATTCATCTGCCATGCTTCCTTCACGAAATATAACAAGTAAACGTTGCTTATTCCAAACACTGACAATTTGCGACAAATTACGCTAAAGTGGTGGCAAAATAATTAATTAATTTTTGTCAATGTTTATACAGCTATTGTTGTGTTTAGTACATTATACCGAACAAGCAAACAAAAAATAAAATCAATGCTATGAGTTTTTTGCTTTTGTGTTAAAAAATATATCATATCTTGGGAATTTAAAATTGTCTAAGTTAATTTATCATAGTTTAATAGAAAGTCACATCCACTACTCGATAGTGCTTTGGGGCTATTCAAGCAAACAGAATTTTCATGATACAAAAACGGGCAATTAGAAGTATAATGAAATTGAAACCTAAAGAATCTGGTCTCGACCATTTTAAGAACTTAAAAATATTAACTGTCCCGTCTCTTTTTATTTTTGAAATAGTCTCCTCATATATCAAAGAAAATAACCTGGTACCACCTCACACTCAAAATACAATACCAGAAATAGGTCAATAAACCCCTCCATTCAACATAAATTAAAGCTCTTTGAGCAAAAACCAGATTATATTGGGCTCAAATTTTACTTGGACCTGCCCACCGAATTAAAAGAAATTCGATGTATTAAGAAATTTAAAATCAAATTAAAAAGCTATTTAGTATACAAATGTTATCAGCTTCACCTGGTGGAACTTGACTGTCTCAGATTATGAGAAGCAAGTTCATCAAAAAGAAAATTGACAAGTTCCATGCCGTTCCAGGTCAACAGGATGACTACAAGAAGTAAGTACCTAAGTAAAATGGCCAGGAAAAAGTTTTTTTGTGTATAAAACAGGGGTTTCCTCAAAGAATTAAAAATCTTGTAATTACACTTTTAGCAAAAAGTTTTCATAAGGTAGATAGTATTGAAATTTTCACCAAAAATATTCATTTCTATGGTGAATAGAACAAACACTTTAAATGCAAGACATATTAACAACTGTAAGGACATGAAAACAAAATCACTTTATTGAGGGTGTCCCTAAACCTTTTGCAAGCACTGTACATGCGCAGATTTATATTTAATAATAATTTTAACATTATGGCAAGTTTAAAATTTGATAAATAAAATTATATTAATTACTTTGAACTATTTAGGTCTCCTAACATTTACAAATAAAAGAAAAATACTCATAAATGTTCTCTTAAAGTTAAAAATCAGTAATATAATAAGGGTCATACAGGGCGTTGAAAAAGTAAGGAACCTCCTTCATTTCTCTTAAATGGATCCAGATAAAAGATTGAGATTTAGTATATTTTGATGCAGTTTGTAATTTTTCCAGAAATATACAAATTGTTCACCCGCCCACCCATACACGTACGATGTTATTGACCCACCCGCCCCCCCATACACGTACGATGTTATTGACCCACCTGCCCACCCATACACGTACGATGTTATTGACCCACCTGCCCACCCATACACGTACGATGTTATTGACCCACCCGCCCACCCATACACGTACTATGTTATTGACCCACCTGCCCACTCATACACGTACTATGTTATTGACCCACCCGCCCACTCATACACGTACTATGTTATTGACCCACCCGCCCACTCATACACGTACTATGTTATTGACCCACCCGCCCACCCATACACATACGATGTTATTGACCCACCCGCCCTCCCCTACACGTACAGTGGTATTGACCCACTCGCTCTACCATACAAGTACTGTGGTATTGACCCACACGCCTACCCCTACACGTACAGTGGTATTGACCCACCCGCTCTACCATACAAGTACTGTGTTATTGACCCACCCGCCCTCCTCTACACGCACAGTGGTATTGACCCACCCGCCCTCCCCTACACGTACAGTGGTATTGACCCACCCGCCCTCCCCTACACGTACAGTGTTATTGACCCACCCGCCCTCCCCTACACGTACAGTGGTATTGACCCACCCACCCTCCCCTACACGTACAGTGGTATTGACCCACCTGCTCTACCGTACAAGTACTGTGGTATTGACACACCCGCCCTCCCCTACACGTACAGTGGTATTGACCCACCCGCTCTACCGTACAAGTACTGTGTTATTGACACACCCGCCCTCCCCTACACGTACAGTGGTATTGACTCACCCGCCCTCCCCTACACGTACAGTGGTATTGACCCACCCGCTCTACCGTACAAGTACTGTGTTATTGACCCACCCGCCCTCCCCTACACGTACAGTGGTATTGACCCACCCGCTCTACCGTACAAGTACTGTGTTATTGACCCACCCGCCCTCCCCTACACGTACAGTGTTATTGACCCACCCGCCCTCCCCTACACGTACAGTGGTATTGACCCACCCGCTCTACCGTACAAGTACTGTGTTATTGACCCACCCGCCCTCCCCTACACGTACAGTGGTATTGACCCACCCGCTCTACCGTACAAGTACTGTGTTATTGACCCACCCGCCCTCCCCTACACTTACAGTGGTATTGATCCACCCGCCCACCCATACACGTACGATGTTATTGACCCACCCGCCCTCCCCTACACGTACAGTGGTATTGACCCACTCGCTCTACCATACAAGTACTGTGGTATTGACCCACACGCCTACCCCTACACGTACAGTGGTATTGACCCACCCGCTCTACCATACAAGTACCCACACGCCTACCCCTACACGTACAGTGGTATTGACCCACTCGCTCTACCATACAAGTACTGTGGTATTGACCCACACGCCTACCCCTACACGTACAGTGGTTAAGGGACCTTAGGTACCTTAGTACCTAAGGTCCTAAACACATAAAATATAATATAAATGAAGTTTATGTAAATGAATAATGGAAAGGAAAAATACGTAAGAATAAACGGACTAAAATGACTTTCCAAAGTTTACAATAGTTATATCTAAAAAACAATGTCAATTTGGACCTTCAGTCCAAATTTCAAAATTTTCTGACACTCCGAACTGGGTAAACATTTATGTGAATCAGTAAATCAGTCAGTCAATGATCCCAGTCCAGTTTTATATTAGTGTGACTTTAAGTGAAGTGAAGTACATACATCAATTTCAAGAAATACTTATTGAAAAATAACTTGGAAAATTTGAATTGAAATTCAACATAAGAGTAATGAATTTGGTAGTTAAATAAATAAAAATTTTCAAAAAATAAAGTTCCTATCAATTTCCTGAAACAACGTTTTCTTGGGTTCTAGAGATCGTAAAATTAATTATTTGGTCGCAATGAAATCCTTTTGAAATGTATAGTGCGAAACCTCTGTGTTGTTTTAACATGTAATTAAAAAATATATATTAACATTTTTTTTGCCTAAAATTGTTGTTAGTTTCAAAATGGTACTAAACTTTAAAACTTAACTGGGATCGAGACCAATTAATGCACACAATTAAATTTATTAGCAGACAGTTTTTCAAGAAATGTCGTAGAAGAAATCATGGATGAAGAATTGACTAAGAGAAAAAATTTAAATTAAATAACAAACGAACATTTTGAATTACTACATGGTCAAGGTCCTTATTTAAACACATTAATATTGGCAACAATGTCACCGGATAATGTAAACAAAAGAGTAGGCGTGGTTCAAGATTGTAGGAAGGTAGAGAAGGATTGTTATGTTATAAAATGTTTATTTGGTAAGAGGATCAAACACTTATTAGGTATACCAGCAGTAAAAGTGCCTGAGATTTTTAAAGCCTTACATGACAACATATACGGGGAGTTCAGTAAAACTGTTTCAATAATTTGGGATGTCATCTGTCTTTATGAGTTTGTTACATAAAAATTCATAACTTTGGATCCACTGAAGGTATAATTGTGAAACTTCATGATTATACTACCCTATAGTAGTTATATTTTAAAAAAAATATATAAAAAATAAATCTTTACCCGTTTCAAAATGAACGACGTTTAATTTTTTCTAACTGAAATATCTAAAAAATTACTAATTTTAAAACAAAATGCAAGAATAATGTTTTTTAGTAAATCTTATCATAATATTCACAGTGTTTGTTTCAACAAAAACGGATAAAAAACAGCTGAGTTATGCTGCAAAACGTAAAACAATGTTTTACAGCATTAACCAAAGGCTAGTGCGGTTTTAAATTTATGTTTACTTTGAACAGTTGATTTCATGTCAATCTACTATTTCATATGAACAGCTGTTTATTTATGCTATTTATATTTGCAGCATAACTCAGCCATTTTTATCCGTTTTTGTTGAAACAAACACTGTGAATATTATGATAAGATTTACTAAAAAACATTATTCTTGCATTTTGTTTGTAAAATTAGCCAGTTTTTAGATATTTCAGTTAGAAAAAAATAAACGTCGTTTATTTTGAAACGGGTAAACATTGATTTATTATATATATATATATATATATATATATATATATATATATATATATATATATATATTAATAGAACTACAATAGGGTAGTGCAATCATGAAGTTTCACAATTGTACCTTCAGTGGATCCAAAGTTATGAATTTTTATGTAAAAAACGCATAAAGACAGATAGACGGAAAACTGATGGTTTTAGAACATACCTTCATGTGAAGTTTTTTTGCTCATTTTTATGTGTACAATGACATCCCAAATTATTGAAACAGTTTTACTGAACTCCCTGTATACCGGGGGACACTGCAGAATTTAAACCATTAGCAAACATTAAAGACCATTATTTTTGGCCTACAATGGCAAGGGATTTATCAGAATATACAAAGAATATACATGTTAAAACTTATAATAAAATTTTATATGTATATGTCATAACGTACAATGAACCAAGGAAAGAATAATGTGGTGGAATGTTTCACAGAACTCTTAGTTTCTTAGTAAACAGCCTTCAAACTCGGACACACGTAATTTCTGTGCCGGCAGTAGACTTCCTTCGGCACGTTAACTATAACACTTAGTTACTTGTTCGGTGGCCGTAAGACGAAGTCCACCTTTATACTTTATAAAAAATAGGTGTGTGAGTGCATGTGTAGAGTGTTTGGGCATATGTAGAGCGTGGATATGTGTAAGGTGCATGAGTGTGAGTAGAGTGAATCGTGATACTCGACGTGTACGTAGAGTATTTTTGTGGATCCAATTCTTTGTTAGATGGATTATTTTTTCCCCCAGCGAAGCAGCAATCAGATAAAACTCCTCTAACATATGAACGCATGTGTAAATTATATATTTTTGTCATCATATTATTTTGTACTAGATACTCATAACGTTTTATATTTTTTAAACTATTAGAATGTAAATACAATATTCAAAACATGTTAACTGATATAGAACTCATTCCCTACCTAAAGTTACTTTTTATTTGCATTTCACAATGTGTGTGGGTCAAAACCAGGTACAGTGGTATTGACCCACCCGCCCACCCATACATAACAGTGGTATTGACCCACCCGCCCTCCTCTACACGCACAGTGGTATTGACCCACCCGCCCTCCCCTACACGTACAGTGGTATTGACCCACCCGCCCTCCCCTACACGTACAGTGTTATTGACCCACCCGCCCTCCCCTACACGTACAGTGGTATTGACCCACCCACCCTCCCCTACACGTACAGTGGTATTGACCCACCTGCTCTACCGTACAAGTACTGTGGTATTGACCCACCCGCCCTCCCCTACACGTACAGTGGTATTGACCCACCCGCTCTACCGTACAAGTACTGTGTTATTGACACACCCGCCCTCCCCTACACGTACAGTGGTATTGACCCACCCGCCCTCCCCTACACGTACAGTGGTATTGACCCACCCGCTCTACCGTACAAGTACCCACCCGCCCTCCCCTACACTTACAGTGATTGACCCACCCGCTCTACCATATAAGTACTGTGGTATTGAACCACACGCCTACCCCTACATGTACAGTGGTATTGACCCACCCGCCCTCCCCTACACGTACAGTGGTATTGACCCACCCGCTCTACCGTACAAGTACTGTGTTATTGACCCACCCGCCCTCCCCTACACGTACAGTGGTATTGACCCACCCGCTCTACCGTACAAGTACTGTGTTATTGACCCACCCGCCCTCCCCTACACTTACAGTGGTATTGATCCACCCGCCCACCCATACACGTACGATGTTATTGACCCACCCGCCCTCCCCTACACGTACAGTGGCATTGACCCACCCGCTCTACCGTACAAGTACTGTGGTATTGACCCACCCGCCCTCCCCTACACGTACAGTGGTATTGACCCACCCGCTCTACCGTACAAGTACCGACCCGCCCTCCCCTACACGTACAGTGGTATTGACCCACCCGCTCTACCGTACAAGTACTGTGGTATTGACCCACCCGCCCTCCCCTACACGTACAGTGGTTAAGGGACCTTAGGTACCTTAGTACCTAAGGTCCTAAACACATAAAATATAATATAAATGAAGTTTATGTAAATGAATAATGGAAAGGAAAAATACGTAAGAATAAACGGACTAAAATGACTTTCCAAAGTTTACAATAGTTATATCTAAAAAACAATGTCAATTTGGACCTTCAGTCCAAATTTCAAAATTTTCTGACACTCCGAACTGGGTAAACATTTATGTGAATCAGTAAATCAGTCAGTCAATGATCCCAGTCCAGTTTTATATTAGTGTGACTTTAAGTGAAGTGAAGTACATACATCAATTTCAAGAAATACTTATTGAAAAATAACTTGGAAAATTTGAATTGAAATTCAACATAAGAGTAATGAATTTGGTAGTTAAATAAATAAAAATTTTCAAAAAATAAAGTTCCTATCAATTTCCTGAAACAACGTTTTCTTGGGTTCTAGAGATCGTAAAATTAATTATTTGGTCGCAATGAAATCCTTTTGAAATGTATAGTGCGAAACCTCTGTGTTGTTTTAACATGTAATTAAAAAATATATATTAACATTTTTTTTGCCTAAAATTGTTGTTAGTTTCAAAATGGTACTAAACTTTAAAACTTAACTGGGATCGAGACCAATTAATGCACACAATTAAATTTATTAGCAGACAGTTTTTCAAGAAATGTCGTAGAAGAAATCATGGATGAAGAATTGACTAAGAGAAAAAATTTAAATTAAATAACAAACGAACATTTTGAATTACTACATGGTCAAGGTCCTTATTTAAACACATTAATATTGGCAACAATGTCACCGGATAATGTAAACAAAAGAGTAGGCGTGGTTCAAGATTGTAGGAAGGTAGAGAAGGATTGTTATGTTATAAAATGTTTATTTGGTAAGAGGATCAAACACTTATTAGGTATACCAGCAGTAAAAGTGCCTGAGATTTTTAAAGCCTTACATGACAACATATACGGGGAGTTCAGTAAAACTGTTTCAATAATTTGGGATGTCATCTGTCTTTATGAGTTTGTTACATAAAAATTCATAACTTTGGATCCACTGAAGGTATAATTGTGAAACTTCATGATTATACTACCCTATAGTAGTTATATTTTAAAAAAAATATATAAAAAATAAATCTTTACCCGTTTCAAAATGAACGACGTTTAATTTTTTCTAACTGAAATATCTAAAAAATTACTAATTTTAAAACAAAATGCAAGAATAATGTTTTTTAGTAAATCTTATCATAATATTCACAGTGTTTGTTTCAACAAAAACGGATAAAAAACAGCTGAGTTATGCTGCAAAACGTAAAACAATGTTTTACAGCATTAACCAAAGGCTAGTGCGGTTTTAAATTTATGTTTACTTTGAACAGTTGATTTCATGTCAATCTACTATTTCATATGAACAGCTGTTTATTTATGCTATTTATATTTGCAGCATAACTCAGCCATTTTTATCCGTTTTTGTTGAAACAAACACTGTGAATATTATGATAAGATTTACTAAAAAACATTATTCTTGCATTTTGTTTGTAAAATTAGCCAGTTTTTAGATATTTCAGTTAGAAAAAAATAAACGTCGTTTATTTTGAAACGGGTAAACATTGATTTATTATATATATATATATATATATATATATATATATATATATATATATATATATTAATAGAACTACAATAGGGTAGTGCAATCATGAAGTTTCACAATTGTACCTTCAGTGGATCCAAAGTTATGAATTTTTATGTAAAAAACGCATAAAGACAGATAGACGGAAAACTGATGGTTTTAGAACATACCTTCATGTGAAGTTTTTTTGCTCATTTTTATGTGTACAATGACATCCCAAATTATTGAAACAGTTTTACTGAACTCCCTGTATACCGGGGGACACTGCAGAATTTAAACCATTAGCAAACATTAAAGACCATTATTTTTGGCCTACAATGGCAAGGGATTTATCAGAATATACAAAGAATATACATGTTAAAACTTATAATAAAATTTTATATGTATATGTCATAACGTACAATGAACCAAGGAAAGAATAATGTGGTGGAATGTTTCACAGAACTCTTAGTTTCTTAGTAAACAGCCTTCAAACTCGGACACACGTAATTTCTGTGCCGGCAGTAGACTTCCTTCGGCACGTTAACTATAACACTTAGTTACTTGTTCGGTGGCCGTAAGACGAAGTCCACCTTTATACTTTATAAAAAATAGGTGTGTGAGTGCATGTGTAGAGTGTTTGGGCATATGTAGAGCGTGGATATGTGTAAGGTGCATGAGTGTGAGTAGAGTGAATCGTGATACTCGACGTGTACGTAGAGTATTTTTGTGGATCCAATTCTTTGTTAGATGGATTATTTTTTCCCCCAGCGAAGCAGCAATCAGATAAAACTCCTCTAACATATGAACGCATGTGTAAATTATATATTTTTGTCATCATATTATTTTGTACTAGATACTCATAACGTTTTATATTTTTTAAACTATTAGAATGTAAATACAATATTCAAAACATGTTAACTGATATAGAACTCATTCCCTACCTAAAGTTACTTTTTATTTGCATTTCACAATGTGTGTGGGTCAAAACCAGGTACAGTGGTATTGACCCACCCGCCCACCCATACATAACAGTGGTATTGACCCAACCGCCCGTACACGTACAGTGGTATTGACCCACCCGCCCATCCATACATAACAGTGGTATTGACCCAACCACCCGTACACGTACAGTGGTATTGACCCTCCCGCCCACCCATACATAACAGTGGTATTGACCCAACCACCCGTACACGTACAGTGGTATTGACCCACCCGCCCACCCATACATAACAGTGGTATTGACCCAACCGCCCGTACACGTACAGTGGTATTGACCCACCCGCCCATCCATACATAACAGTGGTATTGACCCAACCACCCGTACACGTACAGTGGTATTGACCCACCCGCCCATTCATACATAACAGTGGTATTGACCCAACCACCCGTACACGTACAGTGGTATTGACCCTCCCGCCCACCCATACATAACAGTGGTACTGACCCAACCGCCCGTACACGTACAGTGGTATTGACTCACCCGCCCGCCCATACACGTCAGTGGTATTGACTCAACCGCCCATACACGTACAGTGGTATTGACCCAACCGCCCGCCCATACACGTACAGTGGTATTGACCCAACCGCCCGTACACGTACAGTGGTATTGACTCAATCGCCCATACACGTACAGTGGTATTGACCCACCCGCCCGCCCATACACGTACAGTGTTATTGACCCAACCACCCGCCCGTACACGTACAGTGGTATTGGCCCACCCGCCCGCCCATACAAGTACAGTGGTATTGATCCACCCGCCCACCCATAGAGGTACAGTGGTATTGGCCCACCCGCCCGCCCATACAAGTACAGTGGTATTGATCCACCCGCCCGCCCATACACGTACAGTGGTATTGGCCCACCCGCCCGCCCGTACACATACAGTGGTATTAACCCATCCTCCCGCCCATACACGTACAGTGGTGATGACCTACATGCCCACCCATACACTTGAAGTGGTGATGACCCACCCGCCCAACCATACACGTAAAATGGTTATGACCTTCCCGCCCACCCATACACGTACAGAGGTTATGACCCACCCACCCTTCCATACACGTACAGTGGTTATGACCTTTCCGCCCTCCCATACACGTACAGTGGTTATGACCCGCCCACCCTCCCATACACGTACGGTGGTTATGATTTACCCGTCCACCCAAATACGTACGGTAGTGATGACCCACCCACCCACGATACAAGTACGGTAGTGATGTTCCAACCACCCACCCACACAAGTTCGCTAGTGATGATCCAACCACTCACCCATACACAGAAAGTTATGTACGTCCTACGTTTCATGATTCTTCAGATGAACTGAGAGAGTGATATTTCAGTAGTAGCTGTTGTGATATTTTAACAACTCCATGACATCAGGTAAATTGTTTAAAGGCCTGTTTATACAAATTCAGTTAAACCTTGCCAAGTTGTGTTTAAAGTTTTCGTCTGTTATAACATTTTTGTTCATAATATAGCTTGTACGATTGATACCGTGCGTGTTTGTGATAACGTAGCTTATTCAAGCACGTTGGTGATCACCTCTCTCCTTTGCATACAACATTTAAAATTTGCTGCATAGTTGAAAGGTTAATTTTGTAGTCAAGGTTACTTTTGTAATTTTAAGAAAGCTAGTCTATTCTTATGTTTATTTGTTTAAAATTGTTACCTTGGATTCATCTTTATTATAAAATAAAACCTTGATAGTGCTATCCCTAAATACTCCATTTCGTAACTGTTTAAAAATCTCCTTGAATCCAGATTGAACACAGATACAAAGTGATTAAAATAGTGCTGGTTGAACACAGATATAAAGTGATTAAAATAGTGCTGGTTGAACACAGATATGAAGTGATAAAAAAGTGCTGGTTGAACACGGATACGAAGTGATAAAAATAGTGCTGGTCGAACACAGATACGGAGTGATTAAAACAGTGCTGGTCGAACACAGGTAAGAAGTGATAAAAATAGTGCTGGTCGAACACAGGTAAGAAGTGTTAAAAATAGTGCTGGTTGAATACAGATACAAAGTGATAAAAATAGCGCAGGTTGAACACAGATACGAAGTGATAAAAAAAGTGCTGGTTGAACACGGATACGAAGTGATAAAAATAGTGCTGGTCGAACACAGATACGAAGTGATTAAAACAGTGCTGGTCGAACACAGGTAAGAAGTGATAAAAATAGTGCAGGTTGAATATAGATACGAAGTGATAAAAATAGTGCTGGTTGAACATGGATACGAAGTGATAAAAATAGTGCTGTTTAAACACAGGTAAGAAGTGATAAAAATATTGCTGGTTGAACACAGATACGAAGTGATAAAATAGCACTGGTTGAACACATATACGAAGTGATAAAAATATATAAAATTCTCAGTTTAATTAGTGAAGAAAATATAATTTTAAATTACAATTCAGTTTGAAAATGTAACTGACTATGGAGTCAGGTCCATCAATATTTATTGATATTATTAGTTAATTGACTGTTTGTGAAAATTTACTGAATTTAAAAAAATATCCAACTGAAGATTAAATTGGCAATGGAAGTTAAATAGTTAACATTTTGTGAACAAGTTGGTAAATTAGAAAAATAAGTAGTATATCTAATACAAATTCAAACGATTCAAATGACAATAAAAATCCAAGAAACAAGTAAGTTACTACAGTCGTATGTATGCAAAAGTAACATAAATCCTCGGTTATAAGGAAGTGTTAATGGCTTATTTTGCATGAAAAGTCAACTGATGGGAAAACAAACGATTAAGGTTACTTTGGAGAAATAAGTGGTTTTCACGCCACATTCAGCACGGACTCCTTTGTGGAGGAAGGGAGGTGGCGTGCGGAACTGAAATGAACGGGGAAGAGACAGGACGGAGTAGCACGACTATTGACACAAAGCCATTCGGATACGAACAGGAACAGGAGCCCGTCTCACAAGAGGTAGGATTCATCTCATAAGACACATGTGAGTAACACTTTCCAGCTTCGAATATTGCTGCAAACAAGGAATTATTGTTTATTTAGTAACTTTCTAGCTCTAGAGCAATTTTCTATTTGTATCCAAATTTGTTCTCTGTAGACGACTGTATTCTTGCATCACGCACTACCTTCTTATTAAAATAACGTGCCTTTGCTAAACAACAAATCATTCATTAAAATGTCTATTTAGCAACGTTTAAGCTCTCAATCAAAGAACTACTTATATACAATATTTACTCTGTACAAGATTGCATTTTGCACCCCAATATACCCTCTTATACAGGTTGGTTTTTAATGCAGTTCTCCCATATTTTTCTGCATTGTAAATTAAAAGGGATATTTAACAATGCCAATCATTATACATATACAAACACTATCTTTTGTGACGTTCAAGACTTTTGAGAGTCATTTGAGGTCCAAGATGTGGAGGTCAACTTCAAAATCTTTATGAGAAGCTGGTCATGTGACATATCATTTAACATTGTCTTTTTTCCCTGAATACAATGGTGCAATCAACACTAAAAAGGGTTGTACCGTTTTCGATATACTTGCAGGTTTAGTACTTAGAAGGCAACTAGGGTGTTTTTATCAAAATTCATAGCATCCACTAACCATCTTATTTTAAACGGTGCAGTAAAGATGTGATTTCTTTTTTTGTAATAATTTACTAACATTTAAATATTGAAACCACTACCTTACATAAGCTACTAAACGTTAAGCCCGTGGAGTGCTGGTTATTAAAATTGAAATTTATAAATGATGTTTTTTAATTCTTATTTATTGGAGTAATATTACAAAATGGTGCCTTACCTAAAGTAAGTGTTCAAATCCTCCATCTACTTCCGGTCAGTAACGTAATCTGTTCAAAACTTCACTACGAACATTACGTAGGATGTTTTCTGGGCTATTGCCGCAAGCGACTGTAATTCAGTTTTTGAGGTCAGCTAAGTTCTGTAGTGGGGTCTTGTAGACAACCCTTTTTAGTGTTGATTGCACCATTGTATTCAGGGAAAAAGATAATGTTAAACGATAAATCGCATGACCAGCTTTTCATTAAGAATTATTTTAAAGTTGACCTCCACATCTTGGACCTCAAATGACTCCCAACAGTTTTGAATGTCACAAAAGATAGTGTTTCTATATGTATAATGATTGGCATGGTTAAAAATCCCTTTTAATATACAACGAAAAAAAACAGGTGGGGACTGCATTAAAAACCAACCTATATAAAATCAAGTGTTAAATGTGTCTTTGCGGAAGGACACATTAAATTATTTATTTAGCAACTTTTAGGCTCCAAGGTAAAGTACTATTTATATCGAAATACTTATTCTTAGCAATTTTATTCTTACAGCCCCTCTACCTTCTTCTATGTTCTAGTGTTCGAACTTCATTACAAACGGACGTTTAGTTCATTCAATTGTGCTTTTAGCTACTTTTAGGCTCCAAGGTAAAGTACTATTTATATCGAAATACTTATTCTTAGCAATTTTATTCTTACAACCCCTCTACCTTCTTCTATGTTCTAGTGTTCGAACTTCATTACAAACGGACGTTTAGTTCATTCAATTGTGCTTTTAGCTACTTTTAGGCTCCAAGGTAAAGTACTATTTATATCGAAATACTTATTCCTAGCAATTTTATTCTTATGACTCCTCTACCTTCTTCTATATTCTAGTGTTAAAACGTCTTTACAAAAGTACGTTTAGTTTGGTCAATTGTGCCTTTAGCAACTTACTACTTATTAAAATATGTACAATAGTGAATTCTTTCATCCTGTATGAACTGTAACTTTATTTGAAGGTATGTTTTTGCTTTACTAATAAAATTTTCTGTTAAGCATAGTTTAGAAGTAATTATATCTCAGAAGCTCTCTTTAAAATAGTCTTTTGGTATCTTTTATTTAAAATTGATTGATAAATTTATCTAAAAACATAATCTCCTTAAGGTAAAAATCCATATATACAGGGTTTCCCGTAAATATCCAGCCAAACTTCTGCAGGTTAAAACAAACACAAATTTCATGTTTTCAAATCATTTATCTCGCACCGTTATCCGTCTGTCTGTAAGTGATTTAAAATTTTTTTTAATATATATGGAGTTATTTGAAAAAATCATGAAAATTGGTATGAATGTTGAATTTATAATATTCAGATAATATTTAAATTTCATTTGTTTACAATAATACTTTTTTAATTGGCGGCCATTTTAAATGTTTAAAAACTAAATAACTTAATAACCTTCAATTTTCTTTAAAACCTGTTAGTTACAAAAAAAGTTAAAATATTTATTCTCACAAAAGATTTTTGTTGTTCGGTTTTAAGATTGAACAACAACTAATTGAAAAATTTATTTTGTTATCAAATAAAAAAGATTACCAGGCCGAAGAATTCTGTTGTCAAGCGGATTATGATTATAGGTTGTGTGCAAAATGTATAATGAGTGAGTAAGTGAGGGTGAATGTGCCTGTAATTTACTAAGTTTACGATTATAGGGTGGGTCCTAGATTTAAAATGAGGAAAGTAAGTGTGAGTGAGCCCATGATGTACCAAGTTTACGACTATAGGGCGGGTCCAAAATCTACTTCGAATCGGAAAGAGCAGGTGGGTGGGCTCACCTTCTCCCAAGCTTATGGTGGTAATGTGGGTCTAAAATGTACAATGAATGGGAAAGATAGGGTGGGTGGGCCCCCCTCTCATCATATACCAAACTTGTGATTGGTTCGTGATCAATTTGTACAATCATCATTGATCTACAAAAACGTACTTGATATGGAGGTTACAGTAGTTATCGATCTAGAACAACGTACTTGACATGGAGGTTACAGTAATTATCGATCTAGAATACCGTACTTGACATGGAGGTTACAGTAGTTATCGATCTAGAATAACGTGCTTGACATGGAGGTTACAGTAGTTATCGATCTAGAATATCGTACTTGACATGGAGGTTACAGTAGTTATCAATCTAGAATAACGTACTTGACATGGAGGTTACAGTAGTTATCGATCTAGAATATCGTACTTGACATGGAGGTTACAGTAGTTATCGATATAGAATAACGTACTTGACATGGAGATTACAGTAGTTATCGATCTAGAATAACGTACTTGACATGGAGGTTACAGTAGTTATCGATCTAAAATAACGTACTTGACATGTAGGTTACATTAGTTATCGATCTAGAATAACGTACTTGACATGGAGGTTACAGTAGTTATCGATCTATAATTACGTACTTGACATGGAGGTTACAGTAGTTATCGATCTATAATAACGTACTTGACATGGAGATTACAGTAGTTATCAATCTAGAATATCGTACTTGACATGGAGGTTACAGTAGTTATCGATCTAAAATAACGTACTTGACATGTAGGTTACATTAGTTATCGATCTAGAATAACGTACTTGACATGGAGGTTACAGTAGTTATCGATCTATAATTACGTACTTGACATGGAGGTTACAGTAGTTATCGATATAGAATATCGTACTTGACATGGAGGTTACAGTAGTTATCGATCTAGAATAACGTACTTGACATGGAGGTTACAGTAGTTATCGATCTAGAATAACGTATTTGACATGGAGGTTACAGTAGTTATCGATCTAGAACAACGTACTTGACGCACAAGTACCCGTACCTGGTTGGAACATCGTATTTAGAGATTGGCTTTAAGCCTTACGTGGTAACTCTGCATGTTCCCTCAACGCTGGGAGCTCTACACAGACAGGGGGTATGCAATCTTTCTGACGGCGCCAATCCGTGATTCAGCTACGCGCATGTATTGCGGTACCTGCTTCACGACCGGCGAAGGCGCTATCTTACTCTGTAATGTGACATTTATTAAAATAAGTCAAATGCCGTATTAAAACGCCCGTTTTAACTGAAAAGTGACAATAAATACGAATTAAAACTGAATGAAGTGTTTTAATTAAGCTGAAGTTATGCTGTTATCACTGCTTTGATGTTATTTTTAAATCTAGGTATAAATTTCCATACGCTTTAAGAATAGTGCGATTGTGGTTCGAAACCCACATTCCTGAATCATTGGGTATATGTAATAATTATAACATGCTTTGTATACTGCACAGATAATTTTTATTACTGTACAGAATAGTTATTGCTGTTAGGTTTTCCCAGGGGGTGCTATATCTATAGAGATTTTTGCTATGGACGCGAACATCACCCCCCCTGCCTCTCATTGATGTCCAACTTAATAGGGTCGTGAGAGCTATTGGCACACTAATGGAAACGTCACATCTTTGGCTCCCGGTACTGCTACATACTGTAGCTCCTCCAGAGATAAAAATCTTGCATTATTTAAGGAATTTTACAAGATATTGAATGTCCCGCACCTCCCCATTACACAAGATCTCCCATATCAGAATGATCGCCTAAAACATCAAATCCCGTACTG
Organism: Stictocephala bisonia; assembly: GCA_035578905.1. Lineage (NCBI taxonomy): Eukaryota > Metazoa > Arthropoda > Insecta > Hemiptera > Membracidae > Stictocephala > Stictocephala bisonia. Next base: position 19,560,385 of record JAQJVL010000001.1, on the reverse strand, counting down.
CTTTCCAGTTGAGCAGATCAAATTTCTCGCCCAATATTAGCTAGGCCTAGCGTGGAACAGTTGTGTTGGACGAAATAAGTTCTTTATTAACGATCCGTCAATACCTGTAGGTGGAATGAACCTCCCTTGTAGAGAATAGACACTGTAAATTGCTTCCGAACTGGCGTGGGCAGATGAAATTACAGGAAGTATAAATGGGCATTGACACTGGATCAGTCATGTAATTGCGGGGAGTCTATCCAAACATTGGGTCAAATAGTTACAGAGTGCCTCCTGTCCTCTTTTACGGAAGGATGTAAACCTTTGGGGTTTACTTAACTGCTACACGTTTTCATAAGATTCCCTCATAATTATTAATAATAATAATAAGAATAAATATTAACATAAAAATGAGACAGAGGTGTTATTACAACAGGAAATACGGTACAGGAAGTGGAGTTGGTAAAATTTGAGTAGGACATCCGGAGAGTATGAACTCAGAAAGCAAGGGATCGGATGTCAGGGAAGCAGGGTCAGCAGTGTACACAGGATGACCAGAATAGTAAAATTTTAGACTCACCAAAATTAGGCCGATGAACGCTGATGCGGCGGAGATTCAGCAGAAGCTCCGCAGGACCGCCCATTACGAAAACGGGCCTATAGGGTGATCCGTAATATGACTATCGATAATAGTTGGTTGTCCGAAATTGTAGGCGTGTCCAGTGAGTGGCAGGGGGAATGAGATACTAGGGAAAGAGTGGGAAAAGAAAAGGGAAGTCTGAGGAGAGTTCGGGAAGTGATAGGACTTCGGGAAATAGACCAATAGGGAGGACCAGCACCGAGAGGTCCAACTACCTAGACCGTCAACCCGCCCTGCAGAGCAAACACGGGACGAGCTAGGAGGACTTGGAGCCACGGTCCAACCCCTTGCGATATCAACCCCCGGAGGACCAACCTGAACCTGAGGGACCACCGGACTTGCAGCCTATCCTGAGGACCAGAGAGGCCACCTCAAGGGACTGCAAGCGATTCCACCCACCCCCAAGGGACTACAGGCAACTCCCGACCTAACCAGCCCACCTGACCCTGAGGGACAAGCGGACGCCGGATCCACTACGGCCCGTGGACAATACCTGCAGGAGACAGAGTCCAGGGGTATGTTAAAATTTGTTTAACACCTCCAGGGTTTAAGGGAGACGAAAATATAAATTTTGTAGATGAAAGGAAATTTTGTAAGGGCGTTCAATTTCGTTTTACCTGCACCAAAGCGTAAGCCTACAGGCAGTACATTACTCATATAAGAGGCTAGTAATAATCGTAGTTAAATAATAAAATATAATTCACTGTTTGAGGGAATTGAGTCTGGCATAAGTAAATGTATTGAGATTGTTAATGTAATTGAAAATGTATAAATACGTAAATCCATGTAATTGATCATTGTCCGTATAAGTGGTTGTTTTGAGTTGATATAGAGATATATAGTTAATGAATAAATATTGCGTTGAATGTATAAACCATAAAATTTGGATAATTCTTGGGAAGAATAAAGTATAGCAACTAGGGTCATTTGAATATTTGGCTTATCTCTTGCAAATATTTGTAAAATAATGTAACTAAAATCGTACGGTAAATTGATTAGGTTGTCATAGTTAGTAAGGTTGATATATTATTGTTTGATTGTCAATTTTGATTGGAAATAATTTATTGACTATTCTTGGGTATAACTTGTTATTGAATATACCATTTCTACTTGTTAGTGTAGACATTTTGCATATATAATACCTATTTAGTTGATTCTTAATATGACGTTTATTTAATTATTTAGAGGATTGTGATTTAATAGTATAGGAGTTTGATGTCGCTTGTTGTAATTAATTTTCTTGAAATTATTGATTCACCGGGCTGTATATTGAAGCCAATGTTAATAGTAAATTTGATTGAAGATTTATAACCGTATAATTGGTATTGTCTATTATTGAATGAGAAGGGTATATTGAAGGAGGTGTATAGTGTATAATAGGATAAGCTAATTGTAATATTGTGGAAGGGATTGTCAAGATGATATAATGTAATAATAAATTTCTGTTGTACTTTTACCAGTGTCAATAGTTATTCTAGGTCCTGGTTTCCTACACTAGCTAAGCGAGTAATTAAGGTTAAATTTATTTCTCATTACTTCTGTAACAGTCTTTTGTGATTTAAAATTTTTAAACACTTTGAGTTTTGGAGGAAGTAAGAGGTTTACTTGGTCGAGAAAGTTTTACAAGGATTAGTATATTTGTGCTTAATTTGTAGTATATTTGTGCATTTTGTGCTTAAGTTGTAATATATTTGTGCATTTTGTGCTTATATTGTAATATGATTGTGTTGTGTGACGTTCATTTATTCTGTTTCATTTTCTTTAAATCTGGGATCAAACCTGAAAATGCCTCATAGCAATAATATCTACCAACATTGGCGTAAATGATGATGGGAAATGACGTAAATAATGAATAAAGTGATCATTCCAAATCTATTATAATGTTCGGGATTGGAGGATGTGGGATTACAAGTATTTGTTGGTGTTTGAGTAGAATATATCTTGTTTGTCTTAGTAATAGTTTAGGAATGTGTTAATTGAAATTGATTACCTGTAACTAATTGTAATTAATGATTTAGAGTCCGTCCTTAAATTACGTAATGCTAAAATCAAGCTTTAAAAATCCGCCCTCCAACCATGTAATACCTAAACCCCCATCAAAAATTACGTAACGCTGTCACCGCCCTCCCATTTTGTCATCTATTTCAAAGCATATAATGTTTTATGATAGTCATTGTTTTGATTTTGTTCCGCTTGTTTTCTAACGGGGGAAAAACATATTACTTACATTAAAATCTTTTTTAAAAAACTTGTAGTTTTGGGAAAAAGATCAAATTTGGCGAATAAATTCAAACAAATTGATTAGGTTAAATAGTTACGTAACGTTGTGTAGAAACCACCCACCCTCCTCCATAACGGTGTATAACGTTGCCGAAAACCCCCTCTCCCTAAATGCGTTACGTAATTCAGGAACGGCCCCTTATGTCCTAACAGAAGTCTTTATCTACATATGTACAGTCGGGTACGAACTTGAAACCAATTCTTAAAAAAATAAAACATAAATTATTTAGTATAAAAATTCTTTTCCAGTTTGTAGGTTTATAGTTAATTGATGTAAATAATGATATCGTAATTAGCATATCACGTGAGGTGGAACTACAAGCTAGTAAAACACGGCAACGCAGATTCAGTGCAATACACATAAATACTGTACAATACACATACATACAGTAACATACACATAAATACAATACAATACACACAATTTCAGTACAATACACATTAATACATTACAATATACATAAATACAATACAATACACAGATACAGTAAAATACACACAACTTCAGTAAAATAAACATAAATAAAGTACTGTATTTATGTGTATTGTACTGAAGTTGTGTGTATTGTACTGTATTTATGTGTATTGTAATGTATTAATGTGCATCCCTTAATATATAAATACATTAAATACAGTGACATATAAATACAGTACAATAAACATAAATACAGTACAATATAATACACATAAATACAGTACAATACACATACATACCGTATAATAGACATAAATACAGTATAATACACATAAATACAGTACAATACACATAAATACAGTATAATAAACATACATACAGTATAATACATATAAATACAGTACAATGCAGATAAATACAGGATAATACACTTAATATATTACTAATATATTATTAGTTGATTACGTTTACTACTGTCCAAGGAAAAACTATAAACACTCGAGTTTGAAACATCACTGTAAAGAAACTAATTACAATAGAAATGCAAATGACAATAAAATGTTCCTTGTTTATTCCTGTGCTATTGAGTGTCAAAGGAACATATTAAACTTTTAAAATCTTTTAATTTCGGCTATAATAAAAAAAGAGCGTGATTTCTAACGTTTTTTTTACCGAAACGTCGATTTCGTTTAAAACATAAATTTTTATTTAAAAATGTATAAAATAAAAACCCAGTGTCAGATCAAATTGAAACTCTAATAGGTCATTTATCAACTATTTTACTAACTTATGATAGAGTTTTATAAACTTTGCTTATTAACAAAAATGCTCTTATGAAAATGTAAAAATCTTTTTCTAGTAATTGAGTAGGCCTGCGAGATCGAGTAAAACTTCTTTTTGTACATCGCAATATAATTATTTCAAAAAACGAACGAACGTTTACAAAACATACGTATGAATTTATATGGATTAACCATAGTAGTCTCTAACAAATACGATTGTTAAAGACCCATTGTGAAATACGGTCTTCGGTACCCGTTCTGGACTGAATATAACTGCTTCATTAAATTCGATTATAATTTACTTAAATATGTAATTGCTGAAAATTATGTGTTACATCCTCCCATATGCGTTAGCATAGAGAAAGTATTAATTGTGATGGTCCAAAAAAGATTTTTTACAAGTTGGTCTAAAAATTCACTTTAGGGTCCCCTGAACCCAAAAAGTGTTTTTTTCAAAAAAAAAAAAGGTCTATCCATATGTGTGTCTGTGCCCCTCGCTGCAGACCAAACGGATGGATAGATTTTTATGAAATTTGTATGTAGGTGTGTTTACCCAATATCTCCAGAAAATTTTTTCACTTTTTTGAAATTTTAGTTTTTTATTTTTATATACAAAAAACGTACAAAAATGGAATTTTCTCAAAAACGGCTCTAATGGTTTAAATTAAATTTTCAGGAAAGATGTGAATTACAATTTAACATATTTTAATAAAAACCGCCGTGTCTCTTACTTGAATAAAGTTTGAGTTATGAAAAATCATATTTGGGAATCAAACTGGTAATTTTCAAAGTTTTGATTTTTAGTGTTTAAATATGAGGCAAAGTTTTTGCAGTTCTTTGGAACCATTTATTTTGAATTAATTTGGCATTAAATTCTCGATGTGGGATCTTTGAATCGTTTGAAATTTAAATTTGGATATTGAAATTATTTATATTTTGCAAATTTTTGTTATATTATGTTTGCTACGGACGATTCCCTTCCGTTAAAAACACTAAACATAATTATTCTAAAAAAATTCAAATACATGATTACATTTACCAAGGCAATCCGTGACCTTTTCTGCAGTACATTCAAACATTATAATTTTAATACGACGCCTTGACCTCCACAGGCACCAGCACGCTATCCTCAGATCCGTGATACTCAGCATGAAAACGCCTCGTTTCGATTACGGGAACGTGTTCACGGGCGACCTCGATTGTCGCTGACCGTTCCACGTAATGAGCACTTTGAACTCATATTTCTCAGAACCATTCTAAGAACAAAAGATTTAAATATTTATCTTAAGGGGATGTACAACTGAAAATGCCAAATTCTGCACTATAACAAAAAATTATCTGAATTATTTTTTATAGTGTTATTGTGATTAAAAAGAAGCTACTACTTAATCTTGGACCAAAAACATTTTTACATATATGATTTTTTGAATTTTAATGTAAAAATGTAGATGTACACAAACCTTGATATATCTAAATTCCCAATTGACATGAATTAAAAAAATAGTGTCATTGTAAAGAAAATATAGGTAGATTTATGATTGTATCTACAAGGAAAAAATTTTTACCATGGTATCACTAAAAAAATAATTTTTTACAATTAAAACAAATATTTGTTTACTTTAAAAATATGGTACATGTAGTTAAAAAGTTGTATAGACAAGTCAGTAATGTAAGGTAAAAATGTTAGGTATAGTACATAGGTAGTTGTTTTAGATATATCATCTTTTATTTAGAAAAGCACTGAAAAATTAAACTTTCGGCAATCGCCCTTTGTAAAAAAGGGCCAACGCTACTCACTGCACTAGCCTACACTGGAGTTGTGGAGTGCATCATCGCAAATGCATATTTATTTTAGGTACACAACAGATTTCAATCCATCACATATATAGTTTTTCTGAAACAGGACAAAACATTGAATAAAATAATAACAATTAAAATAAATGTTTAAATACAATATATTTGCGATTTTCTGTGGTAAATCCGCTTAAAAGGGAAAATAATTGTATCTTTGTAGCCACTGTTATTTAAAAAATAAAAGTATCATTCATTAATGGAAATTCCAGATTTTGTAAATTTATAGTCCTATACACTATAGTTGTCCAATTAGAATGGAGACGGTTCACAGTATGGCCAGTTGTCATCTACCATTTATTTATTTTAAAAAGCAGTGGTACATATATTTGGATTAAGATCCAAAAGTCATGTTGGTATATTAATAAGAATAACAATGTAAAGTGATCTTCTGTCACGGTCCATCGAGCCTGTAAATACCTGCCTCACTGATTCTGTTTATGCTGGCTAACCCCTCTGTAAAAGATCGTAGTGGACACTCTGTAACTATGTGATCTATTGTTTGGATATACTCCCTAGTCCCCACAATCACACGACTGATCTAGTTTCCCTCCCCACTTATACCAATGACTACAAATCTGTAGTCAGTGTTTATATTTCCAGTAGTACATCTGCTACGCCAGTTCGGAACCGATTCAACAGTGTCCATTCCCTACGAGGGAGGTTCATCCCTAACCTACAGGTATTGAAGGATTGTTAATAGGGAACTTATTTCGTTCATCATAACTGTTCCACGAGGAATTTGATCTTCTCAACTGGAAAGCAGTACGTAGATTTAAGTTTTCTAGATTAAGGGGGGGGGGGGTTTCTAGATTTAAGCGACCGTTCTGACGTGGGAGATCCTGTGTAATGGGTAAGATCTTATTGAATTCCATAAGTAGTGCCTCCAAACGTCTTATCTATGGAGGAGCTATATTACACAGCACCGGGAGCCAAGAAAGAAGAGTTGCCATTAGTGTTGGGATGATGTTCGCGTCCACAGCAAATCTTTAAAGCTGTACGTTTAATAGAAGAAATCCCCTGGGAAGTTCTAACCGAGCAACAAACCTGGTGGCTGGACTGTCACGATTTTGTGATTTCCCAGCTATAGCAACTACCAAAAAAATGTTAAACTATTATGGAATCTCTAAAAAAAAAGTTCTACAACACACTATAACAAACTATTTAATTCCTATTGCAATGTTGTACTGAAATATAGTTAGTTTCAATGGAATTATTTCATCATATAGTTTAGGTTCTATTTATCTACGTTCTAATATTTGATTTGAAAGATGCATAGTAAAGACCTCTTTAATTTAACACATCAGAGCATTGTCACTTAAATGTTTTCATCTTCATATTCTTCATCTTGATTGTTCTATAAACATGTTGATCGAGTTAAATTTTGAAATGTACACCCACCATACACCCACAGTGGTGATGATCCACCCACCCACTCATTAACATACAGTGGTTAATGAGATCTTATTTCGTTCATTAAACTGTTCTACACTATTATTGGACGAGAAAACAATACAAGTTAGGTGGTATTAGCCCACCTACCATATACGTACGTGGAACGCAAAATACAGAAACTGTATATTTGGAATCTGTACAGTGGAAGCTGCTTTCATTTGAGTAATTTGCTTGCTAAATAGAAACTAAATATTTGTTCTGACAGTATAAGCTAAAACACAACGAGCATCTCCAGTATTTGGTAGTGACTTTGGATCGATATCTCTGTTTTGAGTCTCTCTTATATGACAGCAACAAAGGTGAGAACCAGAACTAACGTTGTGTAGCAACTTGCTGGATCATCATGGAGGGCCAACGCACAAGTCTTTCGTACATATTTGTTCCTGGGTTACTCCAATGCTGAATATTGTGTAGGCCCACTCGTAGTATGGCCTTAACGGCTTGCAAGTTCTCCTAAACATACACATGTCACAAGGCTTGCAATGCTGTGTAACATTGCGCTGAAAAAAACGCGCTGCTTAGGGATGGAAAAATATATCAATTACTCCAAATTTCCTTATCTTGCAAGATATCACAACTTGGTTGCTTGGATCCAAAAAACCACTTCTTCGTCTATTTTTTCAGTTTGAACAGAATTATCGCCATCATCCAGCTGGCGTTAACTTACGATGTCTTTGACGGCCGGAACTAGGTTTAGTACTCCCCCCCCCCACCACTGTTAAATGATAACGAGTTTTTGTAATGTCGAGCCGCTCTCACAAAGATTCGTACAGATATGGGAAACTACAACTATTTGAAATATAAGTGGGGATTGGTGAACAACTAGTCATGTGATTGCTGGGATGAAACTCAAAACTACTAATCAAAATATTAAAGATTGTCCGATGCGCTCTTTTCTGGGGGGGGGGGGGGGAGGGCTGATTTGCTGATCTTCGTTAGGATTGAAGAGGTTGGTATTCAGTGGTTGGGTACGTTTGGTTTAGCTTTGTGATGGCATATGAATATTTTAGCTCTAAGATACAAGAAATTCGTATTGGAAATTTGATTATGCCAATTAGTTTTTAACTTTTTTTAGTTTTTTTTAGTTGTACCTGAAAAGGACAACTTTACTATATATACTTTACAATATGTCACAACATTCTTACAGCCCCTCTTTAACCTTTGATGACTCAAATCAAATAGATATATGCCCTTTGAAGTATCATATATGACTGAAACGTTAGTCCTGTCATTACACTTAATGGACATGAGGTAAACTGTGTTATAGAGAAGTTACTATCGTTAAACGTGATTTTAATGCAATTTCATTCAAAATTCAAGATGCCAATAAAATTGGAATGCCAGTGTTTTCTAGTTAGCAGCATTCTTCAACACCTTTAACTGGGGGCTCTCGATAGAAAATTTTGACTTGCAACCTCTATTTTCGGTATAGAGTGAAAGGTATGTCCCTACCATTTAAAGGATCGCCAAATTATAATTAATAATTTGTTTGCATAAATAAGTGAAGGGTGTTGAATTTGTAGGACGGTATATATACCGCATATATTCTTTATAAATTTGTTAAATTAGATAAATACCAACCTTTTATTGTTGTTTACTCTAAAACTTAATGTTTTATGCTCATTTATCGACTTTTTCATCTGTTATACAATTGACGTATAATAATACAGAAGGTGGGGTGAACCTCCCTCTTAGGGAGTTGACATTGTTGAATTGGTTCCAAAATGGAGTGGGCAGATGTAACTATTGGAAAAATGAGTTGACAATAGATAAGTCATGTGAATCTATTCAAACAATGGATCACATAATTTTAGAGTGCTCCTTGCGCTGTTTTACGGAGGGATTAGCTGGCATAAATAGAATCAGTGAGGCAGGTCTGAAATGGCTCGATGGATTGGAATTAGCTTTGTGACAGGAGATCACTTTACATTTTTATTGTATTAATATCTAGTGACTTTTGGAGTTTTTCCAGGACTGACAGCGTGTCCTGTCCTTATACATTGCTATGTCTATTTTAGGAGTTTTAGCAGCTCAAGTCTATAGACTGACAACGTGTCCAGTCCTTCTACATTGTTATGTCTCTTTTAGGAGATTTAACAGCTCAAGTCTGGAGACTGAGAGCGTTTCCTGTCCTTCTACATTGTTATGTCTCTTTTAGGAGTTTTAGCAGCTCAAGTCTGTAGACTGACAACGTGTCCTGTCCTTCTACATTGTTATGTCTCTTTTAGGAGATTTAGCAGCTCAAGTCTGGAGACTGAGAGCGTTTCCTGTCCTTCTACATTGTTATGTCTCTTTTAGGAGATTTAGCAGCTCAAGTCTGGAGACTGAGAGCGTTTACTGTCCTTCTACATTGTTATGTCTCTTTTAGGAGTTTTAGCAGCTCAAGTCTATAGACTGACAACGTGTCCAGTCCTTCTACATTGTTATGTCTCTTTTAGGAGATTTAGCAGCTCAAGTCTGGAGACTGACAACGTGTCCTGTTCTTATACATTGATATGTCTTTTTTTAGGAGTTTTAGCATCTCAAGTCTGTAGACTGACAGCGTGTCCAGTCTCTCTACATTGTTATGTCTGTTTTAGGGGGTGTTAGCTGTTGACGTCCGAAGACTGACAGTGTGTCTCCTTCCACATCGTTATGGCTGTTGTACGCGCTGTTAATAGCTGAAGCTGGCGATTGACAGCGCGTGTCTTCTCCACTATGCTACAACTTTTGTAGGAAGTGTTTCCTGCAGGATTCCGAACTTTGTCAGATTGTTTTCAGCATCAGTGTGGCCGCCTCGCCCCCCCGCCTGCGCCGTTCAGGTACAAATCAATTTTCATATTTCTCTTACACACACACACACATACACACATTTAGTATAACTCGGAATATAATATTAAATAGCAAGTTGTTTACATAACTAATTTGACAAAGTTGTTAACCTTAGATATTTCTTCAATATCCCATTTTCAATACATCTACTGCATTACAACCAGCTATTTAGAATCAATCGTACCAATTTTAGGGGCTCTGACAACTGGTGTGTAACACATTGAAGTTTAGTTCTGAGAAACGGAATTGTCATAGAGTAAAGTTTAGTTCTGGCAACTGGTTATGTCATACGATATAATTTAATTCTAACAGCTCCCCAAGTAAAGTTTTGTTCTGACAAATATTGCTATTACACGATATATTTTGGTTTTGATAACTGGAAGTGTCATACAGTTTAGTTCTGAAGTCTGGGCTGTTAACACAGTACAGTTTAATTCTGACAACGGGTGATGTCAAACAATATAGTTTAATTCTCTCACCTCCCCCAGTAAAGTTTTTTCTGACAAATATTGTTATTACACTATGAATTTTGGTTCTGACAAATGGAAGTGTCATACAGTAAACGTTTCGATCGGAAAACTGGCCTGTCACACAGTGAAGTTTAGTTCTGGAAACTGGTGATGTCATACAATATAGTTTGATTCTGACTCCAATAAAAGTTTAGTTCTGACAACTGGGGTGTCACACAATAAAGTTTAGTTCTAACAGCTGGTGATGTTATACAATATAGTTTGATTCTGACACCTCCCCCAGTAAAAGTTTAGTTCTGACAACTGGGATATCACACAATAAAGTTTAGTTCTAACAACTGGTGATGTTATCAATATAGTTTGATTCTGACTCCAATAAAAGTTTAGTTCTGACAACTGGGGTGTCACACAATAAAGTTTAGTTCTAACAAACAGCTGGTGATGTTATACAATATAGTTTGATTCTGACACCTCCCCCAGTAAAAGTTTAGTTCTGACAAATGGGCTGTCACACAATAAAGTTTAGTTCTGACAACTGGTAATGTCTCTCAGTAAACGTTTAGTTTTGACAAGTGAAATTGTCACTAAGTAAAATTTAGTCCTTGATAACTTTGAAAAATAATTATTGAATCTCTGTTTATCCTATAAAATTACCATATTATAATGCATTTTTTACTATCAACATTAACGCAATTTTTTCATTTTTGTATGGGTAACTTTTCGAAATTAGAAACCGTACCATTTCATCGTTATCTGGGTCCTATAATGAAGATTTTCTCAATAACTGAAAATGTCGGGAATCTTAGTTTAAGATGTAAATTGAAATTAGATGTGTCTTTATTTGCCGATGATTAGGACTAAAGAGTCCTCTCTAACACGTAACTTTACAAAGTAAGAATAAAGCATAATACGACTTTGGTATACACAGAATAGTAAAAAGGTTACAGTTAAAGACCTCAGTAAAAACTAAGAATTCCTTTGTGGGTTTACATACTATAAACACATTGCCGCGTGCAGATAATGTTACAGTAGTTTGAATTTGAATTTCAAAAAAGGCCTTCATTATGTGTTACGAAGGCCCTTGCGAAACGATTGGCAGCGCACAGTTCTACTCTGCTGGGTTACAATCTCAAAACTAACATTTAAATGTCCTTGAAACTGAGATTGCAGTGAATTTTATGAGCCCCCCATATCGCAATATTATATTGTAAAATGTACTTAATTTTAAGTTACAGTTAAGAAATTACTGTTAAGAAAAATTAATGTCACATATATACAAGGTAAACTCCACTACTGTTGTCGCATTAATTATGTGCACCCGAGTTTGAAGGTTGTTTTCTAAGAAACTAAGAGACCTATGAAAACTTCAATCAAACCATTGTTTTCCTTGTTTAATTTTGCGTTATTACATATGAGTTTCAAAATTTATAATCATTTTTATCTTAGTAGGGGCAAAAAGAGTAATGGAATTTTCAATAGTTTTCACTGTACACCGTTATTACTCGAAATACACCGTTATTGGTTTAAATCAATTTAAAGTCAGTTTAAATTGATTTAAATCAATTTAAAATCACTTATTTTACATACAGATTTGAAAATGCTGTATTGTAACTATATATGTAATAAGGATTACAACAATACCAAATATTTGATTTTACTGTGTCTAGAAGCCAAGAAAACAATGTTTTAGGTAACTGATATGAACCTTTTTTCTTGAAAATATAAAATGTCAATAATTTATAAAACTTATGGGACACATTCCTATCAACCACGTACTAAAATATAAATGCTACATGGACGGCTTTTTGAGTAATAATGGTGTAAATATGATGTAAAGTTAAAACTAGTTAAAATTCCCGTATATTTTTTGTCCCAACTAAGATAAAAATTATCACAACTTATAATACAATGTTGAGATTCGTATGTAACAACGCACAATTAAATGAGGGTATGATTGGAGTTTTCATAGGCCTCTTAGTTTCTTAGAAAACAACCTTCAAACTGGGGTGCGCATAATTTCTGCGCCAACTCGTCTTGGGACAATAATGCATTAACATATACATTGCACTGCAATATTTTTACAAAAAATTTTTTTACAATAAACAGATACAAAAAATTGTTTTTTCAAAATAAGTTCATAAGGAAATTAAAATAATAAATTATTAGTAATAATTTATTTATATTCCAAGCTTTTCTTTGTTAACTGTGCTTTGTTTATAAGTATGTTAATTCTAGACTGAGAAAGCTCCAAAGTTTACGCTAAAGTTTAAATTATAACCAAAATTAACTACATTAACATATCTCCTTGTTTATACTCATGTAGTTGTATAACAATTAAATAAACACAAACTCGCATTTTGTTCATGATTAATATGACTATTAATATGTTTTCCAGTGGGGCGAGGGCTGGGAGGCGGGGCGGCAGCAAGTGTGCGCGGAGGGCGGTGCAGGAGGTGGCAGCGAAGACGGCGACGGAGGCAGTCCGGCGACATCCCTCCAGCAGGCATCAGCACCGAACCCATCCCACCACCATGATACCTCTCCTGTTGTTCCTGCTATGGACCGACTGTCTGCGCAGTGCTCGGGTGACGATGCGCGAAGCTCCCCGGGTGCAGATCCCCTCTCAGGGTATGCTGGCCGGCTACGAGGTCTTCGTGACGCGCACCCAGCGTGCTCGCCAGTACCTAGGAATACCTTTCGCTCAACCACCCGTCGGGACTCTACGATTCTTTCCTCCGGCCATATCACCTTTGCCATCCTGGGAAGAGCCGAGGAACTCTTCCTACCAGGCCGCTTGCATGCAGGATCGTGCCCGCTTCGAGGACCACGACAAACTGGGGCTCGAGGCTAAGCTCTTCCCCGACAAACCCATAGAGTTCAGCGAAGACTGCCTCTACCTTAACGTCTTCGTCCCGGATGGTAACTAATTACATAGTTTCTTTCATTTAAGACTTAATTTATCAGCTTACCCAATAGCATACGTATTTGATACGTAAGGGACTCACCATATAAATTCCTTCCATTCGATTGGAGACGACATTTTAGTAGATTTTTAAATGACTACTAAATCATATAAGGTAATGGGTTTGATCCACCCACCCACCCTGCCACCTACCTGCTTAGTTACGTTATGGTAACTAAATAATTTTACAGAATACCAAAATTTATCTTTGGCGAAAATGTATGTTAGTTCGCCTTTGCCATAAGGGGAATTTGTGGACATTTACTTGAGTCCATATATTCTCATTGAATAAAAAATCTAATAATCCATAAAAGTGTAAAAATTAGTGAGTATAAATACTTGTATATTGTTTATTTCTTTTTAAAAGTATTAATTTGACAGTAGAAGTGCCGCACAAAATTCATTCGGTTCATCGTGGAGTTCAATTTCTATTGTTCTTAATTTATTGTTAAGGAACTGGGTTTTGAAAAACAAAGCCTTTTATTTGGTGGTATCGTTGTAAAGGAGTTTTCTACTAACTGTCTTGATATGATGTATTGGCACGACCACAAGTCATAAGTACATATAATGTAAAAGATAGTAACTAAGATTAAAACTTCATCAATAATTTCTTCACCTTGGGGGGAAAAAAACTAAGACTTTTAAAAGTATTGATTGACCCATATTGTACACAAGTATTGAATTGCAGCCTTTAGAAGTCATATTTTCCTTTTATTAATTGACTAATCACTGAATAAATATGTAAAAGAGATCTTAAAATACCGAAAAGGTTTACAGGCTATCGTTAAGTACGGTTGGGGCAGTTTTTACCTTAACTTTACCATTTTGTACCATTGAGGATGGAGAAAATTCACTTAAATGGTTACGTTACTACAGGTTGACTATAGGCTACTATAGGCAATTAGCAAGATTGACTTTATAGAGAACGAAAAGGGTTGTAGCTTTTCTGCCTTTTCCCCATATAATATAAAAATACCATGTTATGTTTAAAATATTATATGTTTGTAAATAACATATGGTTTAGTTCATATTACAAAAAAAATTACAAAATCAGCATACTTACAAAATAGTATGAATAATCGGAATACATGTTAATCAGAAAATGTATACCATCCATATTTAAGTACTTGTGGTCATTAACTACTAGCTCCCACCCACACATCCTACATTTACTTATTCCTGCTTATATAACATGATCGAAGTGCTATTAATGAGTGTCAAACGTTCACAGTCACTAGCTTACCTCCAATGTCTCCTAAAACGACGTATTCCTGCTTATCCTACCATATAAATACTTATTCCTGCTTATCCTACTTGACCAAAAGGCCGTTTATGAGTAGCAAACGTTACTTTTATTGTAAGCAGATACTAGCTCACTTCCCATCTAGCATACAGTTCATTATTCCTGCTTATCCTACCATATAAATACTTATTCCTGTTTATACTGCATGACCAAAATAATGTTAATGAGTAGCAAACGTACCTATTATCATACACAAACACTAGATCACCTCTCATATATCCTAAAATCACTTTTAGGATTGTAGGTATAAATCAATTCATAAATAACTGAGTAATCGATGTTTTTGTATGTTCCGATAACGTATGTGCCAGGCGGACAGAAAACTTCGATTACTCAGTTGCTTATCCTACCATATAAATACTTATTCCTGCTTATCATATATGACCAAAGGGATATTAATGAGTATGAAACGTCACTAGTTTCGCTCTCAGATACTATCCTACGACCCACTCTATGCCCACTGTAACCTTAACGCCCATTAAGCATTGTTATTTTACCTTAATGTTAATTTTTTCAATAGTATTTTTCATTCTAAACATTGAGAAGGTTTTCAATGTGTTTGTAACGTTGGACATTCACTCGCACCGTTAAGCAAGGTTTGAGGCCAGACTTGAATCCATGCGTGAATTTGGTCTCTCACGAAAGCTATGATAACCATCTAGCTCAATACGCTATCGTTTCTAGTCACACTTCATCTTTGCCTTGACTTAAAAAGCTCCTGGAACACATGCCCTTAATGGGCGGGACTGAAGAATTGCCTCGCATTTATTTTCCATGTATAAGGCATACCCAATAAACTTCAGTAAAAACGAAGTTTCAGTAAATTACATTCGTTCTTTTATAAAATATGAATTAACGAATCAGATTAATTTTTTAATTTCACCAGTTCAGTCTGATGGACCTCGTGAGCACGATAATGACGATAACGGTCACCCACCCACCCATACACGTACGGTTCATAATATTCATCAATTCATACACGTACAAATCAATTCAAAAATAACTGAGTAATCGAAGTTTTTGTATGTGCCGATAACGTAACCATCCTGTCCAAGCGCACATAAAACCTCGATTACTCAATTGCTTATGAACCGAATTTTAAAACCTGGTATCGTTGGATTTTTTATTTAATTTTCAACAACAAAATAGTCTTAACATTTTTTGATAAAATAGTTAGTTTTCAAGTTATTTTTGTTTAAATATTTCAAAGAGTAGTCATTTTGAAAATACACATTAGATCTTGAAGATTATTTTTTCACAACTTAAATTTATAATAGTAATAGTTATGTCAAGTTTCAAAGAAATCGATAAAACCGTATTGAAAATAAAAAATAGTTTTATTAAAAAAAAAACAAAATGGCCGATCTAAGGTGGCCGAAGCAAGATGGGACTATACGTTTTATAACATTTTCCATTCAGTTTTACCTTCTAAACCATTTGGTGACGTTTGGTCCTGTAATTTTGGAACACCCTGTATATAATTCAGTTTAGCATGACAACGGGGTAGATAATATTGTTAATTAAAATTCAATTCAGCACGTCAACATGATGTGTTCTCCTTTTCTTTTAGAATTCAATGTTGCATGTCGACACGGCATAAAATAAACTTCATATATAGCATTCAATGTCGTATGTTAGCGCAGTGTAATATCCTTAATTTAGAATACTCACATGCTTGTAATACTTTTTGTAATTTAATTTCACATGTCAACACGACGTCAATTAAAATGCCGTTTCGACATCAAAGTGTGATGACACTTTGATGTCGAAACGGCCGTAACATTTGTTACGAACTTATGAGCTGATTGACGAAGGTAATTATTTAATTTAGTCTTATTTCTCTGGCTACAGCCTTGGCTGTGAAGATTCCTTAATTATTATGTCGACAAATATGGTTGTTTGAATTGCACGGTGTTCTAGCTTCTACGTTTACCCTCTGTACAGGGACACCACCTGGGGATGGCTGGCCGATACTGCTGTGGTTCCACTCTGGGGACTTTGTGGTGGGAGCAGCGCAACTTTGGGATGCTTCCGTCTTTGCCGCTAGACAGAAGGTGAGCCAGTTTACCTCTTAAGCTATACACAATTATTACATTTCAATGTGTAAAATGAACTACGCGTTTTTATCATTTTACAGAGAGGAATAGTTTCTCAAGTGCAGCAAGGACGCTTTGAGCACAAGTTGCACACAACATTTTACAGAGAGGAATAGTTTCTCAAGTGCAGCAAGGACGCTTTGAGCACAAGTTGCACACAACATTTTACAGAGAGGAATAGTTTCTCAAGTGCAGCAAGGACGCTTTGAGCACAAGTTGCACACAACATTTTACAGAGAGGAATAGTTTCTCAAGTGCAGCAAGGACGCTTTGAGCACAAGTTGCACACAACATTTTACAGAGAGGAATAGTTTCTCAAGTGCAGCAAGGACGCTTTGAGCACAAGTTGCACACAACATTTTACAGAGAGGAATAGTTTCTCAAGTGCAGCAAGGACGCTTTGAGCACAAGTTGCACACAACATTTTACAGAGAGGAATAGTTTCTCAAGTGCAGCAAGGACGCTTTGAGCACAAGTTGCACACAACATTTTTCCTACGGTTGAAATACAGTAGACTATATAAAAAACATAACTAGTAGGCAAACATGTGAGAACTTTTATTTAAAATTATCACAAACATGTTTCCATCAATTTTGCTAAACAACCAGTCTTATTAAATCTTGTTTTAAGAAATAGGTTATGTGAACAGTTCAAAAAGTTTGACAACAACAAACACTACACCAGCTGTTCTGTTTACACCTGGCGCTGCCAACTTAATTATTTCAAGCGTCACGACGTTCATTGGCTGTAGCTAATAGATGTATTATTTATGTTATTAAGTTTAATACTTGGAGTGAGGTAAGTAAAACGAGTGTGGTTAAGTGTTTAGGTGCAGGAATCACCTACTTGGCGACTTGTATTGAATCCAGGAACAGCCACTTTGTTAGGCAAATGTAGGAAAAATCAGTTTATTTTACTGCGCCTGCTTCATTTAAATTATCATTTTCAAATCAACATTTTTTACATACAAATAAAAAAAAAATTTGTTTATACTTTGACACAGAGTTATTAAATTTTAAATCACTGACTTGAAATTATTAAAAACTCTATGTAATGTATGATACAATACACCAATGCTAATTACATACAACTGTGGTAATTGATGTAGTGCTGCCAACACTGTCAAAAACAAGAGCAGATAAACAGCTGTTTTACTAATAGTAGACATAGTCTCATTCAACCAAACCAAGGACATACTTTTACCTTTTTAGTTAAGTAATTAATCTAAGAAATTCCTAATCATTTATTATAAATATATCGAGATTTAAGTCAACTTATTTCAACTTTAATGTCTTTGATACAAACTTGGGTACCAGACAAAGTTGAAACTACAAAGTAAGGTTTAAAAATGTTTTAAAAATATATTACTGATTACAAGAAACCAGACAGGAAATTATAATTTTCTGCCATTATCATGATTGTTAAACATAAAGGATAAAAAAAATATGTATACATCCATTTTTGTGTTTTTGAATCATATTTACGTACTTTTAAAAGATGCTTATTTTTAATGGAATGCTGGCAAATTCGGAAAAATTAAGATAGTGGATGAAAAATATATAAAAATTATAGTAATAGAAATTTATATTAAAAATAATTAACTAGGGGATTTATAGGTGACTTGTTACGATTTATCAGCAAAATAATGATACATTAAGGAGGTAGATGAAAAATTCTAGTATTCACCATTTTCAAAAATTGTACACAAAAAGGAGTAAATAAATATATAAAAATCAAACTTATTTGCACATAGATTATATTTATGGATTGATAATAGTTGCAAATAAATTACAGATGTTGCTGAAACCTTCGAAAAATCAATCGTGGTTAGAAAATTCAAGGAAATAATGATTGTATTTTTTTTTTAAATGGTTGATAAAGGTTTTTTTTAGGGTCCTTGATCATAAGTTTAGCTACATACAAATATAAAACAAAATCTGGTATAGAAAATCTTGGATTTCTTACATATTTCACCACTGCTATAAAAAAAGCACTTAAAAAACATGTAAACATCCATAATTTATGCTTCTTGACAGCTATCAACTGTCAACATTGAATATATGATATCAGATTGTTATTACTGAGTTTAAAATAATAAATTTTATACGGAAAATATAAAATTAGATAAAAAAAATAATTAGTTTCATATGGTTTACTAGTCTTGTAACGTAAAAAAATAACTTTTTTACTTTTAGAGATATTTTGACATGTAAGGTATCATTAAAAAGGTAAACTTATACTCAACAAACATAGTTTTGTCCACTTTTTCAATTGAATATAAACTTTTTGATATATTTGACATTAAATAATAGCATATTAGGATAAAAAGCATGAATAATTAAATTCTAACACACATATCTTCCTGTATTGGCACATCAAAATATATATTTTTTTAAATGTAAATTGTTGGGCAAATGAACCCCTAAAAGTTTAGTTATTATAAACTTTCATAAAAATCAACTAATTTTCCACTATTAGTCAAAATAGGAAATTAATTTTTAAAACACACTAATTTTACTAATTTTCCACTATTAGTCAAAATAGGAAATTAGTTTTTAAAATACACTAATTTTACTAATTTTCGAAAAGTGACTGTGTTTTACATATGAGTCCAAAACGGCCAAAAAATTTTTAAGCATGCCTTTAGATATATAATATGACTTTATACTATTGTATTTTTATTTTCCATAAACACATTCCAATTAATTGGCAACACTTTTATAACCGCAAAGTGCTAATAAAGTGGCTAAATATTAAACAAATATTTGGCTGTAGTTTCTTTTTTTAATTTTCTGTGATAAGACCTTTATTAGTCTCACTTTTTTATATAATTTTATTAATTTAAATTTTGTTTCAAACATTGTTTTGTATGAGTCACCATTTTCAAAATATTCACGTTGAAACAACCTGATATTTTTATTTATTGTCAAAAGTGTAATCTTTAAAATGCTATATCAACCATATGTATAGTAAAAATAAAAGAATCTGAAAGATAAATTTTACAGCTTTCAATTAATTCCTTATACATATTTACATACAGTAAATGAAAGACTTTTGGCGCTATTAAAAAAAACTGATAAAAAATATGAAATTTTGGGGTGAAAATTTGCATCAAGAGTGCATTTTATTGAAAAGTTGTTAATAACCTTTTCTTTATAAAATAAGTTAATAAACCTATTTTGTATATTAATTTTTAATATTTTGTCCCCTGTACAAAGGTGCCCCCCTACCACCCCAACTACCTCGTGGGCAGGCAAAGTGATTTTAAGAAACTATATCCTTGATATAATATAACTGATTTCAAGTGAATATAGTAGCTTTCTCTTTAATCGTTCCTGTTTTACCTGGTTTACTGTACTATAAGTGAATTGACGAAGATGATCCAAATACATTTAAATATATATTTTGGACTGAATAATTTGGGGCAATTCTAAAAAAATGGTGAAAGGTATATATTGTACAAATTACAACATAGTTTCTATGTGTTGCAGGTTATTGTGGTGACGACGGCGTACCGGCTCGGTGTTTTTGGATTCTTTTCGTCTCAGGATGGCCTAGCTCCGGGAAATTTCGGCTTGCTGGACCAGGTTGCGGCACTTGATTGGGTACAGCTCCAGATCCGGGATTTTGGCGGAGATCCTTCTAAGGTAGTTATCGGAGGTCATGGAGCTGGAGCAGCCAGCGTGGGACTTCACCTATTGTCTCCTCTGTCCCGAGGAAAGTTTGTCGGGGCTTTGCAAATGAGTGGAGATCCGCTGGCACCTTCACTTCTCAAGACATACCCAAAATCTCTTGTCGAGGACATTGGAGAAAACTTTGGCTGTGAAGAGATGATGGTCTGCCTGCGGAAAATCAGTTCATCAATCATGCTGACACAGACTGGTGACATGGCTGATTGGGGCCCGGTCGTCGATGGACTCTATTCCAATGACACTGCGACATCATTCTTGCCGGCCCATCCCACCCGGTTGTTTGAGGAGGAGCGATTTGCGAAAGTGCCACTTATGGTAGGCTATACAGATATGGAGGATGCGTTACTGCTTGCCAAGAAAGACTCACCTACAGACATCTTCGATAAGAATTCATTCGAAACGCTTATCGGTGACACCGCACTTGAAAGCGTCGTGGAACCTGATGACAACGAAACCTGCTATTTAGATAAAAACTTTGTACGGGATTCGGTTTATTTCTTTTACAATTCGGACCCACAAAACACAGATAGTGCATTACTGAAACAGAAGTTTGTGTACTATATGACGGAAAAAAAATATGGTGCAAGTATATTTAATCAATCCATATACATGAGCAAGTTTCAACCTGTGTTTGTTTATCGCTTCGACTACAGAATGAAGACAACTGGAGTCCTGGAATTACAAGACTGGATGACTGTTCCTCAGTATGGGGATATACCTTTCGTTTTTGGCATGCCTTACTGGACTGCCATTTCCTCCCAGATCATCTGGAACAGTGCTGACAAAAAAATTACTGACTCTGTAATGAGCTTGTGGGGAAATTTTACAAAATATTTAAAGCCTGCTCAACATGGGCGTCACTTTAAATGGGACCCCTTTGATCCGGATCTTCCTAATGCAATGATTCTAGACAAGGTTTTTAATATGAGTGATTCCACTTCAGTAAACTACAAGGCTCTCTCTTTTTGGAATGATTATTTCCCAAAGGTGGTAAAAATCGCAACTCAATGTTGTAACATGACCAACGCAAGTGCCAAGACTTGTATCGTACAACCTACAAGGTTCATCATTCTGGACTTTGTTCTGTATACAATTTTGTCAGTAATAATATTTAAACCTGTTCATACTTCTACATTCTAAAGTAATGATAATGCTTGTATACATAAAATTAACTTGGATACACTGATGTAAATTGTATTATGCTCATTGCTCTTATTCATTTGTACATATATTTTTACAGTACTAGATATGATATTTTGTAAATATGTAAGTAATAATTATAGAAGTTTTACTGAAATATATATTTGGCAGTTATTTTATCTTACATCAAACATGTAGCCCATACTGGTCTTAAAAATAATGGAAAAGTAGTTTTTGGATTTGAAATGTAAAACAGAGTAGACTTTAGAGTAAATTATAACCTGTTAAGGAATGAGGAGTTGGTAGCCCATAGGGAATGAAAGGGTGTGCAAGTGAATCTTGGGCCTGTGGAGTGGGTGGATATCCGTTAAGACATGAATGGTTCATTGGATGGCCAGATGGATTTATGGAATGGATAGATATCCATTTGGATATCCAATGTGTCGTTTGATGGTCAGATGGATCTGTGGAGAAGTTGGATATCTGTTATGACATTAATGTGTCACTAGATGGCCAGGTAGGTTTTTGGAATTTGTAGATATCCGTTAAGACACGTATCTGTTGTTGTATGGTCAGGTGGATCTGTGGATTGAGTAATTATCCGTTAAGGCACACATGTTTCATCGTTACCTAGCTATACTCAATTATTTGATTCAGTTTAAAAACCATACTGGGGTCTAATTTGAGAATTCTGTACAACCTTCTAAATATAAATTTTGCTTCTTGTTTATTTATTTATATATTTTACAATGCTACAAAACAGCAACAACACCAATTACATTGCAGCATTAAGATTATAATATTTAAATATGCACATGCAGTTTATTATCTCTCAGTCCAACAGTTTCACAATACACGCATTATTCATCATAAATATGGCGTGTTTAATTAGATTAACAATTTACACATCGATATAACAAATGACAGAAACCAAAAATGAAAACACAAGACTATATAATAAATATAACATGAACAAAAATCAATAAATATATAAATACTCAGACTTATCCTAATTTGTAACCAATAACATATTTTAAACTCTGTAATGCTGAATAACAAGCAACATTTCATAAACTATTAATCTCAATTAATATCAATTGTCAACAATCTCAACTAAAGTATTTTTAAAAGAATTAAGTGAGTTATAAAAAATGTCAAGTTAAAAAAACCAACATGATACCACTGTACGTACCACTAACCTACCAGTTAGTCAATACCACTGTACGTGTATGGGTGGGTGGGTGGGTCAATACCACTGTACGTGTATAGGTGGGTGGGTGGGTCAATACCACTGTACGTGTATGTGTGGGTTGGTCAATACCACTGTACGTGTATGGGTGGGTGGGTGGGTCAATACCACTGTACGTGTATGGGTGGGTGAGTGGGTATTGACGGCTCTTAACACTTTTGTTAAGGGCCGTATGCGACCCGAGGGCGACGTAGTGAGTATCCCTGCTCTACAGTTTGTTTTTTGAATGTAGTTGTCTCATGTTGGTTTTTAATTATGCACTTATAACTAACCTGATAAATGGTAAAAGTGCATTCACGTTTTCCTAATTGGTTTTACATATTTTTATAAGATTTAAACTAATATGCTGTAGATGTTTTAATTGCAGTAGTAGTTTTAAAAATGTAGTAGTAGTAGAAATCTTTGACATAGTAAGCTGATGTTTTGCCATATTATAAACTTAAAAAAACTTGTTACTTAAAAACTACTTTACAAAAAATAATTAGTTGTTTACTTAGACTAAGACCATAGAATAAGGTGGGCAATTTGAACTAACATTCTGGCTAAGTAAATGCTCCTAGTGGTTGAGTTGCCTACTCGTCTGCTATGGATACCACACCACACAGCAGTGATCATGGCCTCACTGCACGACGTTGGGCACGCGATCAGTGAATAGCGCGATTGTTAGTATGTCTAATGCCCTTATACCAATCGAGGTTCCAGCTTGCACCAGGTGCCTCGGGCAACGAAATTAGACCAGGTGTAGTGTTTTGGCTTCATAGTGTCTCTTCACAAGTGGGTAGATCAGTTTTCAACTGATCACTATTCGATAGTGGAATAGTTAGAAACTGGAAAGGAATCCAGAATCTGCGTTCTGTTCCACTACAGGACCCTGTAAGAAGGAGAAAAGGAGAAACAATGTAATAATTATGAATTACTATCTAAGACAAGCTGTATACAGTACAATAATAACTCAAAATCAACATCTTGAAGTTCCTCACTTCCTATATGAACGAATTGTTGCTGTCAAAATCACGCCAGGTAAGTAGAGTTCCAAAGATCTGATTTCAGATGGCCTCTTGTATATTTAACTCGTTTTCCTTTTGAATGAGTTGCTGATGGATAGTCTGTTCAGAGCCACTTCTTTAATTCATTGTTGTTGGTACATTTTCCTAACGAGAAAAAAGGCTTTCAACCGCCCAATGTACTTAATAATGTATTGTTGCAAAATTCTCCGTTTACACCTCCATCAATCCTCACATGATTTCAAAACTAGCTTTACAACATTTATATATGTTCTTTACGCTTTTAACTTTGTGTGGTTGCTGCAATAGCTGGGAGATCACACAGTTGTTACAGTCCAGCTACCAGGTTTGTTGCTAGTTTAGAACTACCCAGGGTATACGTACAGCTTTAAAGAATTGCTGTGGACGCGAACAACATCATCCCCCTCCATACTTGTATTTAATGTGTATACTGCTGACATCCCAATCACCAAGTCAAGAAAGCTTATATATTCAGCTCAAAATAAGGACTTCACAGCTACTGAAGAAACTCTCACAAACAATCTTGCAACCCTCGAAGAATATTTTAGAACCTGGAAGCTGAAACCCATCAAAAACCGAAGTAGCCTGCTTCCACCTAAGTAATTGACTGGCTAATCGAAAATTAAACATCTTTCTAAATGGTGTAAAACTCCACCACAATGATCATCCACAGTACCTGGGAGTAACGTTAGATCGATCGCTGACGTTTAAAAGCCATCTTCAAAAAACAGCAGCTAAAATTAAAACCAGAGCAAATGTACTACGTCATATTGCTGGAACAACTTGGGGAGCCAACGCACACATCCTGCGTACTACTGCTTTGTTACTGGTTTATTCAGCTGCTGAATTCAGTGCTCCTGTATGGCTAAATAGCGCACATACAAAAGCGATTGATGTCCAACTTGATAGAGCTATGAGAGCTATTAGTGGTACTCATATGGCAACTCAACTACTTTGACTCCCGGTGCTGTCTAATATAGCTCCTCCAGAAATAAGACATCAGGAGGCACTACGTAAAGAATTCAATAAGATCTTGAATGCCCCGCACCTCCCCATTACCCAGGATCTCCCACGTCAGAATGGTCGCTTAAAATCTTGAAACCCACCTCTACGTACTGCTTTTCAGTTGAGCAGATCAAACTTTTCGCCCAATACAAGCTGGGCCATAGCGTGAAACAGTTTTGATGGACGAAATAAGTTCCTTATTAAAGATCCATCAATACCTGTAGGTGGGATGAACCTCCCTCGTAGGGAGTGGACATTATTGAATCGGTTCCGAACTGGAGTGGGCAGATGTAACTATTGGAAATACAAATGGAGATTGACAGTAGATCAGTCATGTGGTTATGGGGAGTCTATCCAAACAATGGATTACATAGTTTCAGAGTGCCCCTTGTGCTGTTTTACGGAGCGATTAGCTAACATAAATAGAATCAGTAAGGCAGGTCTTAAATGGACTGAATTTAGCTTTGTGGAAGGAGATCATTTGTTATTAATAATTTATTTTTAATTTTTATTATAGTGTAATGACTTTTGGACGTTTTGACCAACTATAAAACTCAGATTTTACATCATTTTAAATAAAAAAAAAAAAATAATAATGGTAGCTGACAAAAACCATTTGATATATATATATATATATATATATATATATATATATATATATATATATATATATATATATATATATATATATATATATATATATCCTTTAAATACACTTATTCGCCTAATACGGTCAAGGTAAAACTTGGACGTTTTTCTAACTCTCATTAGTGGGTTACGCTGAGTCCCTGGAACTGTCTGCCAATCGTCACCATGATGTACAATTTGTCTATTTTTTTAAACAAGACACATCATTGGCCACTGCTACATGCTTGACCCTACACAAAAAAAAAAAAAAAACTGTTGTTTATTGAAAACAGAATTGAAACTTTTCACCTTCCATACGGTAAAGAACTTAAAAAAGGTACTAAAGGAGTGTTGATTTTAATGACAAAAGAAACGGAAGATGTTTTCCAATGTTCTGATGAGATAAATGTTAGTGTGCCGTAAAGTCAACTAAAGCCTTCAAACTAAAGTCTTGGAAATGTCTAGTTTGAAGGCCGTGTACATTTTTAGTTAGCCCATGCTTAGAAGCCTATACAATGACATCAATTATATAAATAGCCACTACAGTAAGTATTTTAAGTCCTTTGAAAATTTGTCTACAGCTATCTTATGCTTGATAGAACAGCCATGGTTCTAGGAGCCTGTTCTTGAATTATAAGTACTCTCTTGAGATTCTTAATTGAAGAACCCCCTCCTCCTAGGGCCGGTGTGAGCTATTCTGACACACTTGGCAAAATACAATTTTGCCCCCCTCCCTCAATAACTCGATCACTCCCCCTCCCAGCCACATGGGCAGAGTTATGGGGGGTGCATGGGGGGGCAATGCCCCCCCCAACCTTTGTGTGAATTTTAATTTATAAGGAATATAATTTTATATAAAAGTTATTAAATGAACTATGAACTTAAGTGCATGTTGACTCTATATATACTAATAATAATAAATTAGAATGCCATTAATCCAAAATGAAGATCAGTGCGAGTATTAGCATCCCACTTATACAATACAATTACGGGTTGACTTCGACTATCTACCATCTACAAATTGGCGTGGTTGACTGAATCGAGTTGTGTTTAGCGCGGCCGGTGGCAGTGTTTCAATTATTCGGCAAGTCACAACAGGAGTGCTATATCGTCTAGACACGTGTGCACCAGTCTGCCCAGCCCAGTCAGTCAGCAGTTGTCAGCTAGTGTTCATACTCTGTTCCCGCTTTCGTGCTTCATGTATTAAAATAAGTGTTTTTGTTTGTGTTATTTAAGATGAGATGAGTGGTGTTTCTATATTAATTAATTACAGTATTATCATTTTTCTGTTTTGTTTATCTATGGAATCTACAGTTTAAATAAAATGAGTAAAAAAACAACAGACATTAGAACTTTTTTTAAAATAAAAGAACCAGTGACTGTATTTAAGACCGATGACGAAGTGGAATCTGAGTGTTTAATAAATCTCCCCAGGCTGTTCAAAGTCTTGCCATGATGTAAGTGACAAACTGATTCAGTTACTTATCATATGGACTCTTATGATGAAGGAGCCTACTCAAAAAAATTGGACCTTCGTAATATAGAGACAGGTCCATCGCATCCAATTTCGACTACATATCCACTTTCAGACTTTAAAAATTCAAAACGAGCATTTACACCATTTTATTTAAAAAAATTTGAATGGCTAGAATACAGTATAAAGAAAGATGCTGTATTCTGTTACGCTTGCAGGATATTTTCTTCTAACAATAAAGAAGTATCTGTAATTGAAAAAGGCATAAGTAACTGGAAGAAGATAAGGGAAAAATTAGAAAAGCATGCGTTCAGTGAAAGTCACTTATTTTCCATGGCGAAGTGGCATAACTATAGAAAGCCTAAGGATACAATTGCTTCAGAAATATCATCATCTCATAAAGAGCTTATTTATGAAAATCGTGAATATTTTAAGCAAATGTTGGACCTTTTGTTATTTTTGGCCAAATAAGGAATGCCTTTTCGTGGACACGATGAAAAAGAAACGTCAGGCAACAAGGGAAATTATTTGGAGTTATGTGAATTATACTCAAAATATGATGCTAAATTCAAAGGAATATATGAACGATATTTCAATTTAACAAATGAAATTTTCGAAATTGTTACTGAACAGGTTTTAAGTACAATAGTGAATGAGGTAAACGAATCTGGATTTTATGCCTTAATGGTCGATGAAGCAAAAACATACAGAGTTCAACAATTGTGTATTTGTATAAGATATTTGTTTGAATCATAAATTAAAGAAAGATTGCTAACAATGACGGATGTTTCTCTAGATCATAGTGCTGAGTCCTTAGTAAACATTATTTTGAACTACCTTAAGGAAGTAGATATAACTGCTACTTTAATAGGTCAATCACATGATGGCGCGAGTGTAATGTGCGGAGTAAAGAATGGGCTACAGAGAATCATCAGGGATACCCATTCTCTCACCATGTATTTGCACTGTTTAGCACATAAGGTTAATTTGGTTCTTGTAAACTCTTGTGAAAGCAATAACTACAGTTGTTTCTTCTTTAATGTGATGGAGTCACTATATGAGTTTTTTCTAACCCTGATATGCATGCGGAATACAAAATACTGCTAGAGAAGCTACATATAAAAGTCCCAGGCCCACATGAGATCCACAAATTAAGTGACACTAGGTGGTTGTGTAGGGCTACTGCTGTCCAATCTGTTAACAGAAATTTTGATGTAATTCGTGCCGTCCTCAAAAAGATTGCTAATGATATAGGGAATTCGAAGTCTCCTCAGGCCAAAGGATTACTGGCTTCAATTACATCCATGGACTTTGTAGTATGTTTAATATTTTTATTGGAGTGTTTAACTGATATAAATATCCTCAGCAAAGCGCTTCAGAAGGAGGACTCTTGCATAGCAAGATGTGCGAAAGCAGCAAGAGCAATTATTATGAAGCTCGAGTCAAAAAGAAGTGAAAACGCCTGGGAGAAAAAGTGGAATGAAGTAATGTAGTTTTCAAGGATTCACAACTACATTTATTCCCTGAAAATATTTGCATCACAACACAATCCAATGAGACTACCACAACATCTCGTTCCTTGGAAAAAGAATGTCATTCGACTTCAAGTTCACATATTGCGCCCAAACGTCGACGAGTTATTTCAAAAACTCTTAATGAATATTTTGTCATGTCTATTGTTGGACTGTCAAGAGGAGTCGATACAGAGAGTTTGAGTGATAACAGTGAAGTGAACAGCAAGGTACAGAATCGTTGTGACCTTTATTACCCAATACTTGATATTTTGATCAATGAACTCAAAAGAAGGTTTGCCGGTGAAGCAATGGAAGTAGCAAATGCGAGTGAAGAGTTCCTTTGCCTCAATATAGAGAAATCTGAATCATTTATACAGAAATATCCAGTGCCCGGATTGAACCAAACTATGCTCATATCAGAAATGAGCATCCTACGGTGCATTCTCGAGTCAAATGGTATCAACCCGAAAGAAATACCGCTTAAAGAGTTGGTTAAAATATTAAAAGAACTGGTTTTAATTCAAGATGATATTTATCCCAATTTCAAACTGCTTTTTAAGATTTGTTTTACCCTTCCATCTAATAGTGCTACTTGTGAACGTTCTCGACAATGAGAAGAATTAATCAATGGCTTAGGTCATTCATGGGCCAAGAACGTTTCTCCAATTTAGCTGTCATTTATTCAGTATCTGATTTAGTAAAAAGCCTCAACTTGGATAAACTAACGGATAAATATGCAAAAAAAGAAAATTGTCTCTTATTTAATTATTAATAAAGGAGGGCTAATATTGTAGTGCTAATGTGTTAATATAAGGGTTACATTGCTTGACAATATGAGACCGTTTTATTGTAGAAAGTAAATATGTATATACCTGGTTTATATTGCTATACAACCAATATTATGTTTATGTTTGATAAAAATAAACATCAATTTCGTGTTCTGAGTTTAAGTATTTTTAATTCAAAAAAGGTACCTAAATGTCATGTTTTTAAGCTCCAATTTTTAAAAATGTCCCCCAGACTCCCCGGAAAAAGCAGGATACAGAAAATTTAATGCATGGTAAACTTGTTACTTGTGCCCCCCCAACATACAAAGTCTAACTCCGCCCATGCCCAGCCACACAGGAACACTACTACAAAAAGAGAACTATTTACATGGCATGTTTTTAAACGTAACGAGATTACTTACTGGTATACAGTACATTTCATTTTTGTGTATTTTATTCCAAATCAAATAGGAACCTTATAAAAAAAGACACCTGATTTGAAACTCAATAGAAAGAACTTTATTTTTAAAAGTTTACAATTAATTTATTTAATATTTAATTTTTGCAGTTTCATTTTTGTGAAAGATTACATAAGTTCACTTAATCTATGGGTTGCGCCAACTCTTGCTCTATTGATAGGGTGGAAAGACCTTGAAGTCTTCCCTGGCTCATTGTAGAGAATAAAAAGTTTTAATTAACTTTAGTTACGCAAAACTGAGCTCACCATTAGCAAAGACATAGATAAAGGCAACAAGATTCTCAAAGCGAGGAACAAATTCGGGGCACAGTTGATAAGATTATTGTTCCGAAGCATTTATGTTTAAGGGTAAAATGATACTTCAAGTCCAGATTGGTTGTGATTAAGTCGTTTTTCAAAGTAGCGAACCCATTATATATATTTATATATATTTTTTTTTCTCCATAAAAGTACTACAGTAATTTACACAATTTCTGCTATTTTTTTGTTTTTCTGCCGCCCTTCCGAAGGTGCCGCCCCTAGGCGGCCGCCTAGTTCGCTTAGCCCCTGTCTCCCCCCACAAAATTATTTCATACTTTATATGTGACTCAAAGAGTGCATGGTAGGTCACCTTAAAAACTAACTTTGTGCCTACCATCTTTATCCGTCTAAGTACAGTACATATAAAGCACTATTATAAGTTAAACATTTCATTAAAGCTGTAGACTACAATGTTAATTAATAACTGATTTATAGAAATAAAAAATCTGATAAACATGTTTTTGGATATTTCTATTTCTTATTATGGTACAATGTTTTTACTAATGTATTGTTTAGGCAGAAAACAAATTGCTTCTATATATAAAAAATTGTTTGTTCAAATGTAAGCATTAAGACTGTACCAATGTTAACTAAACTTACGTGTATTAATCAGTCAATTTCTCCACTAGAGAACTAGACGACGCGTTTCAAATCAAAAGATTCATCATCAGGTTATTTGTCTCTATTAAGATGAACTTGAAACTTATTTTTATACAAATTTCAAACATGTAAAAATATATTCTTGCATGCACTTGTGGGCGATTGATGGATAAGAACTGGAGTACACTCAGTTTTTTTAAGATCACCATTTAATTTCTAGATCCTCTTCCCGGCAGCCCCCCAATATTTTGTGTCTGATGCCAATTAGCTTCAGCAGTACAGGAAAAGGTTAGGTTTGCTAAGGCATTAGCATTCTGGGATCTATAAGCTAATACGTTTTTTTTATATTATTAAACTGTGTAACTTTTAAAGATCATATTTTTCTTGGATGTACTCGTCTTCAGTGTTTTTGTTTCAAGAGAAGAATATTTATAATTATTACAAAGTTATTTATTTAACTTCTAATGAAAGAAAAGATAATGGATCTAATTATATTATTCTAAACTCTATTAATTTTGTGTTATACGAGGCATAGTTGGTTTCTACTATTGCATGAACTGAGTAATATTTATATATTTTTGTTACTTATTTGATTATTCTTAAGACGCCGATCGTCAATATATGGGCGAATATGGATTTCAAATGAGTGTGATGTGTGTAGATGAATGAATGTAGTCATTGGTACAAACTAAGGCCAACTATTCCTTAGAAAGTGTCATTAATTAATAGCCCAATGACAAATGAACAGCCGGTGGTTATCAGCTGATCCCTTTCAAAATGTGTTACAACTCTGATTGAGATCAAAATGAGAACCTTCAGCTTATGGAGCTGGGAATTAACCAACTATTCTACCGACCAATTTATTTAAACCCAAATTCAATAAAATTTTTGAAGAAGTAATGTGTTTTAGTTTAGCAAATGAAGGTTCTCTTTATGAATTTATATTTAATGAAAAGTAGATTTGACTGATGTTCGCTTTCAAAACAGTATATTTGAGCGGATGTGTCGAAATTGACGAGATGGCCATGATTCACTTATGGCATTCATCCACGCTAGAAGTGTTTTCTATGATAGATTAGAATTTGAGAAAAAGATACAGTTGTTGTAGAGGTCTTTGGTATTGGTTCTGTATCCTAAATCCCGCTCTAGCTCGCCCACTACTAGTCAACTTCATCTTACAGTTAAAGCACTGCACAGATTCCCTTATCGTCTTCCTTCCACCTGAGTCTGAGAATAAATTTATTGCCTTGTGCATGAAAAACAACCAATATTTCAGGTCGGCAGTTAGTTTAGCCCTGCGCAACTTTTCTGCACCCTCCCTGCTCCCTCACTCACAGTCCAAGAAGGCAGAGGAGGATTCAGGTTGAGGGACCTATAGCCTCTTTATATTTCATTATGCATTTGCAATAAAATTCAGTGTTTCCTGTTAAAAAATGAAATTGTAAGACTTTTAAAAAATATTTTGAACAAAACAACTGAATTTTTTTGAACAATATAAATAAGTTACTCATATTTCAGCCCCAGATGTGCCCATCCCCCCTCCCCCAACTGGCATGTGGTCAACCAATTAAGCAGGTGTCCTCCCCCAAAAAAGTTTCAAGAAAATTTTTCATCCAACCAATGGTTTTAAGCCTATTTTATTATTAATCAAAACCCACCTTACCTACGGTTTGGTATTGTAGGGAGCCTGCTCAAACGGTCAGTTTTTCAGAGCTTTCAAATGGAAAAGCAAGCGATTCGAATAATCGCGCAGTTGAAGTTCAAAGAATCTTGCAAGGAAGCATTCAAGGAGTTGTAACTGTTGACCATGCCAAGTCTCTGCATTTTAGAGACAACCTTATTCAGTATGTTTAAATGTGCTATGACCAGTGGTTGAGACATTCACACATATGACACACGAGGCAGGAATACCTACCGAACTGGGAGACACAGGATGGGGGTTTACGAGCACTTACCCTCACAAGCAGGAGTTTGTTTTATCAACAAGTTGCTCAATTCAATTAAAAGTGCCCCAACCCCCAAGGCGTTAAAAACTCATTTGAAACGCTTTTTAGCGTCCCAAGCATTTTAAAATGCTGATGAAATCATGACATATAACTGGGTGACCACACAATCAGAAGACTGACAACCGGCACTGGAAGTGAGTAAATTGGCAGAATAAATGTGGTGCAAATGTAAAGACTGTATGTTTGACTGGAGTTTTGATGTGGTGTGATTGTTAAAATTTTAGTTATTACTATGACGATTGCTATATATTGTATAATGTCCTGCAATAAAAGATTTGATTAATAACGTGTCAAAATTATATATTTGTTGTGGGAATAATGTTAACATTTGTAACATCCATTTGCTGTAGAAAGTTTGATATTAGAATATTTTCACTTATAATAGTTTCATTCACGAGGAAGGATACAAAGCGTATTAGTTAGCAGTTTAAGGATAAGTTTTGTAAAATGTGTATTTAATATGTTTCATGTCCTATTGTATTTTTTTAGAACTTATCTTTTGAGTAATAATGTCATACAGGATAAAAATTCGAGTGTTATATGACTCAAACAAGTGGTAGTTAAAATATACAGATTTGTAAAACACCTTTGATTTTTGATCATGCTTAAAACTTTAAGATACAAGACTGCACATTATTTACAATGTACACAATAAACGTTTCATGTCAGTGATCTCAGTAGTTGTGTTCCCAAAAAATGTCAATCATACCACAGTTTTTACAAAATGTCCTTTTCTGAAGAAAGAATCAATATGGCTATCTAAGCTCATATTGGCTCTTAAATGGCTCTTTATTATTGTCAATCTGCAAGTTGATCTTTCAGCTGAACAACTATTAATGATAGAGATAGGTAGTAGAATTGTGTTCATTACATTTATAATTGAAAATTCAGAGACCTGTTAAAAAGTTAAAGTTCGTCTTACTTTACCGGGTGAAGTTAGGGCTAAGAAGCCCTCTCTAACACCTGGGGAACAACAGCTTTACATGACTTGTGACATTTCAATTTTTGCTGTGCATGGAGTTGTATTACAGTCAAGACTTTGAGGTAAACAGTTGTTATGTGTGAACGATCGATTTGTAAACAGACGATCAGCTGTTATTTATTTTAACTTAATTTATTCATATGTATGTTTCTAACATTTGTTTTCTGTTCAACAATTAGTTATGTTTTGGGAATAAAAGAGTTCAGTTTTCTGTTCACACTAAAATGTTGTGTTTTTGAATTTGGTGATGAGGATAAGTATTATTTTGTTTTGTTTTTAGGTAGTTGTGTTTAGTGTAACAGTTTTATTTTGTTTTAAACTACTGGCTAACCACAGGAAGAAATATTTATTTACATAGTTCATGATATAGTGCTAGAACGGAACTTTTACAATCATCAGTACATCTTACACCTGCAGGAAAGTTTCCTTGTTGGAGTCCTGCCATTCTTAGGTCAACAAGGTGGCGCCCTAATCCCTAGCTACTATTGATGAACTTGGAAACATTTATTTGGGTGATAGCTACTAAAAACTTTTCCCTTATACTTGGCCTGTCTCTTAGAAGAACCCCACCCCTTCTCCCTGAGCTAGCAAAGTTTTATGCGGACAGGCGTGACAACTGGCGCCCAACGTGGGGCCAGTTGTCACGCCTGTCCGCATAAAACTTTGCTAGCTCAGGGAGAAGGGGTGGGGTTCTTCTAAGAGACAGGCCAAGTATAAGGGAAAAGTTTTTAGTAGCTATCACCCAAATAAATGTTTCCAAGTTCATCAATAGTAGCTAGGGATTAGGGCGCCACCTTGTTGACCTAAGAATGGCAGGACTCCAACAAGGAAACTTTCCTGCAGGTGTAAGATGTACTGATGATTGTAAAAGTTCCGTTCTAGCACTATATCATGAACTATGTAAATAAATATTTCTTCCTGTGGTTAGCCAGTAGTTTAAAACAAAATAAAACTGTTACACTAAACACAACTACCTAAAAACAAAACAAAATAATACTTATCCTCATCACCAAATTCAAAAACACAACATTTTAGTGTGAACAGAAAACTGAACTCTTTTATTCCCAAAACATAACTAATTGTTGAACAGAAAACAAATGTTAGAAACATACATATGAATAAATTAAGTTAAAATAAATAACAGCTGATCGTCTGTTTACAAATCGATCGTTCACACATAACAACTGTTTACCTCAAAGTCTTGACTGTAATACAACTCCATGCACAGCAAAAATTGAAATGTCACAGACTTCCGAACCACGGGAGCGGCAGGGCAAAAACTACTAATGGTTATATCATCAGAACTGTGTCAGGCACATTTGAAGGATTTTACAAAACCTTGACTGATCTAAGATTCATTTTCTTTTTCGTGCCCACTTTTTTTAGTGTGTTAATTTCTTCATCAGACTCAATGCCTTCATCAGCTGCTTCACATACTTTGCTTGAATTTGCTTATCTTTCACCACTGCCCACATTTACT
Organism: Stictocephala bisonia; assembly: GCA_035578905.1. NCBI lineage: Eukaryota > Metazoa > Arthropoda > Insecta > Hemiptera > Membracidae > Stictocephala > Stictocephala bisonia. The sequence continues at coordinate 19,525,002 of JAQJVL010000001.1, read as the reverse complement.
ACTTTTTTTCTGGTTGTAATAGATCATAAACGGAAACGTTGTGATCCAGTTAAACGTTTGGTTCACTGAAGTAGTTAAGTTCCTTACTTACTAAGTTTTGGTCAAGTCAATAATATTTATATAATTCCTTCACTTCTTCTAAACTTGTTTTTTTATCATCTGTTTGCAATTGTATCATTCCATTGTGGCTGAAGCGAGCCATCTGTTTAATAGTGATCACAGAGATGATCTTACAACTGAGAATGTAGAGTCGATAACTTTTTATAAAACTGCAACCTATGTTGCGTTCTTCTTTTATAAAACACAACCTATGTTTCTCTTCAAGTTGTACTCATGACAGAAAGTTTACAACTTGAAAATAGGATATTCCCAAGTACTCACTTTTCAATCCCATGATGTTGCTCTTTACTCTTTCTACTAAACCTCGGGCGATTTCGTGGTCAATAATTATTCCTAGTAACGAAACTATTACTGAACTCAGAACAGAAACACCTTTTTAACACCGTGCATTCCTACTATGAGTTTGTAAAATGATAACTCATATCACGTTCACTGTTTACTAACACAACGTTTAGCTGAACACGACATGACTCATATACAAAACTACACCAGGCACATAGCTGATTTCAACTTTACTGACACTCAGTAAACTTACTACACCACAACACAAAAGTAGGTCAAGTGATTTTTAGGGATGAGAGCCACCCCTTCCCCTACCCTCCAATCAAATCAAACACAACCACCCAAGGCCATGTGGACAGTTGTTGCTACTATATATTGTTCACCGAAGGAACACGAAAGCAAATTGTGCGTGAGGTCCCCTACAGTATTCATCTACATGCTCTTAAAAATGGAAATAACTTAATTATATTGTATATTGATGAAAATATTGTTTGGAATGGAGTATATTCACTCAATCAGTTTGATTATACTCCTCCACTAAAAAACACAAATTTTCCCCAAAAATATATTTTACAACACTCTGTCTCGTTCCCTCCTATGATCGGGCACCCCTATATGTGACATTTAATTCCATAGTGAGAGACACTTTTGGACACGTATTACACGCTTGGGTTATACAGTACATTCATAATTGTTTGATAAACACCTATGGACATAGCCATAAGCACACTGTTTTACCAAAACGAAATATGAATTTTAATAGTAATAAAACATTTTATATCACTTCAATAATCAAACTGATAAAAGTATATCAAGCAACGTTTTAAATGTTATCCCCTTGGAAATATCAGGAACATTGTTTTTACATAGGTTTCTCTAGTAAAATTAAAATTTATTTCAAAACATTTACTTCTTAAATGGAAAAATTATACTATCTCATTATATAGTTAAATTAAAAAAAAGATAAACAAATATTACATAGACTGCCATACTTACTATAAATGTTTATTAAAAAGGTTATAGTAATTAATTAATTGTTGTTTCGAAATATACAATGCAAGAACTTACAATACAGGCGGGCTACCAATGCCACTGTAACTGCCCGCATGCCTACTTTGGGACTTTCTAGACCTTCCAGCCTACTGCCCGTGGTGTAGTGCTTGGGTATTACTGCCTACTTTGGGACATTCTAGACCTTCCAGCCTACCACCCGTGGTGTAGTGCCTGGGTGTTACTGTCTACTTTGGGACCTTCTATAACTTCCAGCCTATCGCCCGTGGTGTAGGGCTTGGGTATTACTGCCTACTTTGGGACATTCTAGACCTTCCAGCCTACTGCCCGTGGTGTAGTGCTTGGGTATTACTGCCTACTTTGGGACATTCTAGACCTTCCAGCCTATCGCCCGTGGTGTAGGGCTTGGGTATTACTGCCTACTTTGGGACATTCTAGACCTTCCAGCCTATCGCCCGTGGTGTAGGGCTTGGGTATTACTGCCTACTTTGGGACATTCTAGACCTTCCAGCCTACTGCCCGTGGTGTAGGGCTTGGGTATTACTGCCTACTTTGGGACATTCTAGACCTTCCAGCCTACCACCCGTGGTGTAGTGCCTGGGTGTTACTGTCTACTTTGGGACCTTCTATAACTTCCAGCCTACCGCCCGTGGTGTAGGGCTTGGGTGTTACTGCCTACTTTGGAACCTTCTAGACCTTCCAGCCTACCGCCCGTGGTGTAGTGCTTGGGTGTTATTTATTACCTTCTTTGGGACATTCTAGACCTTCCAGCCTACCGCCTGTGGTGTAGTGCCTGGGTGTTAATGCCTACTCTGGGACATTTTAGACCTTGAAGCCTGCCGCTCGTCGTGTAGTACTTGGATGTTACTGCCTACTTTGGACCTTCTATACCTTCCAGCCTACCGCCTGTGGTCAGTTGATTTTAGGAGTGTCAGTAGAAGCCTGTTTTCAGCCAATCAATAATTTATTTTTATTTTGCAAAGTTATTTTATTTGAGTTATCAATGTACTTGATTTTCAGACATTGAATTGAAGTTATATTACATAGATTACAGACGTAATTGGGTTACACAGTTAAAGATTACAAGTTGCCTTTTTAAGATGGTTTAAACCAACAATATATAACCACATTATAATGGTATGGGTGTCAAATAATTAAGGGGCATAAATATATAAAACTAAAGTTTTACCATTAGATAATTTTGTCTGTTTAATCAGTAAAATTATAATTATTTTCTTATTAAATATTTTAAAGTTAGAATTAGTTTATTGTATGTAAAGATTTGGTATACTAATCAGTAATCAAACAAGTTAACTAATACAGCAGGCAACCACACAAACAGTTGAGACTTTATGATAATAAGCACTGGAAAACACAGCTCAGTTTTTATGTATGTAGCTGTATTCTGTTTGAAAAAGTCAGCCATTTATTAAGATTAAGACACTATAAAAAGCGTCCAATGGCCGAGTGATCTTAGGCGGCAGAACTTTAAGCCTGAGTTAGAGATTTTGTGAGTTTGAATACTAGCCTTGGGGGTTTTCTAGTAATATTTACCTTGCACTGTAGTGGTTCACTTCCCTCTACACTGTCTTAACATATTCGCAGTGGCAGCGCATGGAGTCCCTTAAAGTGGGGTGCAGAGCTTCCTTGCTCAGCTCGGCACCATAGCCGCACGCTTACATATTTCAACATATTCAGAAATAAATTCTATTCATGTGCAATTCATACAGTATTTTAATTCATTATTTAGGTATTTACAATATTTAATCCCCTTCAACCCATTCTATTCCATTTCATCCCGAGTTCATTCTATTCCCCTCTGTTTATTCAACATCAGAAGCCATAATAATCAAATCTGCTGAATCTTCCGTTATATCTTCAAACTGCAAACTCACTGACCTCTGACTCACTACAACTCACATTCTGTTCAAAAGGAACACTACTGATGGTAGCCATGTTTTAAACACTATAAATAACATAAATATTTACTCTACAAAGATTATATTTTGTAAACCGTTTACTATATATTCAAAGTATACAAACAAACTCAATTCACTGCAAAAAAAACTAACAAAAAATTCAAGAAACGAACTACACAGTAATACTTCATAACATTGTTAGACAATGTGTACAAAATATGATCCTTCTACACCAAGTGCTGGGGGCATCCTGATAAATACAAGCAGCAGTTTAAAGTGGACGCACCGGTGTGTCATACGCATCCCAGTAGGAAAATGGCTCATGCACGAGTGCGTCACCTGCAGTGAATGTGTTAATAAGTTTCCCGCACGGACCTATAGTTTCTGGGGAATGGACAGAGTATGATTAAAAACGAGATCAACCATTTTTTGAAAGAAAAGAAATGTCAACAGTCTCTCAGAACTTTAGTCTGAAGAAAGTGATATACAATTTTTAAAAAAATTGAAATTTATAGAATCACTATTATACTTTTACTGAAAATGTATACAAATTGTCACATGTTTTATAGTTTTTTAATATCCAAATCATTATTGATAATTTAAAAATCTACCTAGCAACATTAATGTATAAAAAATTCTTATAGCAAAAATATGAATTATACATTTTTATTTCAATTTAATTCAGAAGATGGAAAGTATTCCGTTTACTTTCACACTAGAAAGTATTTACTCAGTAATATTCAGTATTCTGTGTGTTCATAACCGTACTATAAACTTAAATGTTCATGTACGCAAATCAGCAGCAACTAATAGAAACAATAAAAATTGCATGACATGACAGCTAGCAACACTAGCGCTCTGTGTGGATCACCCAAGAACAAGTCCAAATACAATACAGTATGTACAGTTTGCTGTGTACTGGTAACCATGACTGCACGTGTGCATGTCTATGATACTACGCAAGCAACTTAAATCTTTCAATCACAACTGTTTTAAAAGAAAAAGTTTATCGCCGGTGCTGCCTTGAGAGAACGACGATTAATGTTTCTACAGCAGTGTGTAACAACTTTAGAAAACAAATATTTACTGTCCATCGGATCGGTCAGCTGATCCGTATAAATCGGAATCTGGAAAATTTGGGTCCGGATAAAACGAGGTTTACTGTACTGACTATGAATAAATAATAAATTCTATAATAGTTTCCAGTGTGCTCAGAGAACATAAATTTATCCTAAGTTTTTGACAATAATTCAGAGGGTACAAGCTGTCATTTGTTACTTTGAAATGGCAGATTCAACCTTGAGCCTATCAAAAAACGCTACAGTCCTGTTTCGCCTCATATATTTTCTGATTTCATGTTCAGTTCTTACTTTGTCAAGGCCAGTAACAAAAATATCCAAGTTCTCTCTACATAGCCCCTTTCTGCTCACAACTTCTGAATGTTCTCCAACACCAGTCCTGGTTCGTAATTTCTACCTCTTCTCTATATTCTATAAAAACCCATAAACAGTATAATTTTACTCTCACATTCGTTTTTTATCCATATAAACTAATATCTTGAATCAGTAAAAGTTCTATCAACTGTGCAACCAATCAGTTGTCTTTCAATCCTTCATTACTTTCAATTCGTATATTTATCAAAAAAAAAAAAAAAAAAAAAAAAAAAAAAAAAAAAAAAAAAAAAAAAAACTTAGTCCTTTACTAAAAGGTAGTTTTTTTTTGGCTTTTATTGCCCCATTTATACCAATGGTTATACAGTACTTGTGATTTTGAAATGATTATTGTCATTTAAGCTTTAGAATGTTAAAGTACACACACTCATAATATAATCGTTACCACACCATCCTTGAATTAAGTTTATTAAACACAAAAAACAAAAACAAAAAAAAAAACAAAAAAAAAACACAAAAAACAAAATGTGTTCTATCACAGACCAAACATAATACTTACTTGATCTCTGGTTCTATCTAACATTTTAGCGAATAATTTTAAGATGATCAACATTATCATCAATGACTTTTACAGTTTATTTTTGTAGAAAGCAAAGTCATAAACAATCTTCCCTTACTCAAAATGTACCCCTTACTACAGCTGGTATCGTACATGTGGGTTGATAGATAAGTCAATACCACCAGTACACTCGCAAGGAGTTGTGTCTTAGGGTGAGGTGTCTTAGGGTGAGTGGGTCGGTTCCAAGGAGTCATGTCTAAGGGTGGGTCCCAGGGAGACGTGTCTTAAGGTGGGTGGCAAGTGGCATAGTGGCCAAGGAGTCAGGGTGGGTCCCAAGGTTCACTGTCATAAAAGCGGACTGTTATTTTAATTTAGTGCACTATGACAGACTATGGATGTTATAATATGTCAGGAGTTATAGGATTAATCTTATTCTTCATTTATTAAAAATACATAATACTGCAGGAACAAAATGTACTGTAGTAATGAGGAATTACCTTTCATATTTCATAGTCAGAACATTTAAAAAAGAAAATACTACAATTTATAAATATATGCTAATCTGCTCTTCCTGGCAGAGAGATTTCCCAAATGTAACAGGGAAATTGATCAGTGACTTACTTAAGTTTAACAAAGTGTATAAACAAGAAGGATTTATGTAATAAACATATGATGTCAGCATTAGAGACAGAAATAATGTTCGCTATATTTTGAGCAGTTTATTTTTTTCAAAATATTCTTAAACATTTATAATCAAAACATAGGCAGATCTTAATGATTCAACATTTGTTTTATGAATATTTTGCAATAAAAAATTATGTACAGCAAAATGAGTAAGTTTGATTGTGGAATAAAAACATTACAAATTACAACATAGAGTTTAAAAATAAGTTTTATCATATAAAATATATTCTTATAAAGAATATTCGAAGGAAGAAATAACTCTTAAATCAGACAGATTTAGTCAAACACCTTATCATTTTGTCTATAGGCACACTGTAGATTTAACTGTAGAGGCATATAGAGTTGTAGACTCAAAGCTAACATATCAATTCATGTCTGTAAATTACAACTTATTCATAATGTGCACTTAAAGTGGATTGCTAACTTGTACATCAAAATTATCGAGACAATAAAATAAAATAGCAACTATACATGTTTACAAATATTCGTTGGTTGTTGCGTTTGAAACTACTGAAAAATGGAATTTCAAACAGTATAGAAAAAAGTTATTTATTCCTCACTTATAAATGTCTCCAGAAAAATACATAACATTTTATTAAAATGGACCATTGATTTCATGAATCACTTTTGTCAAGGTTTATTCACAAGTTAAATGTTTTACAGGTGGTCAGATGAATCTTCATCAGGTGCGACTCTGATGATAGGAACAGAGGCAAGAGTGACTTCATCATCAATGTCCTTGGGATATGGGTGGGGATAAGGGTAGCCTCTGAGCCTGCGATATGTAGTCAACCGATGCTGCCGCTTACTCGATGCACTTTCCTCACACCGGCTAAACTCTCTGAATAAAGCATCCGACTTCTCATCCACAGAGTAGTCTCTGGTGTATTCTGACCATGCCATCCGTTTCTTGGAAGTAGGTTGATATCCGAGGCCTTCATCTGGCTCCACATCACCAAACGAGTGCCTCTGTGTCATGTAACTGTAAGATTACATAACATTTTCATATTTTATTTTTTAAAGTGAGCTGATGTTATAAGGGTACTGTCTATTTATTAACACTTTTGCTCCTGCGGTCCGATAACTTATACCACTGTATTCAGAACGAATCATATTATCCATAACAAAAGGATTTAAACGACTTTGGATTTGTTTATTGTAGATTAAACATGGATTTTAGAGAAAGAGGGAAATGCACCTGATGTCATGGGAGGAGGTGATGCTGCAGACCGAGGTCACCATTTTGGCATAGCCAATTTACCAAGCTCAAAAGAACAAAATTGTTGTGTGTGTACTCGTGAGAGTAAAGCTGCTGGTGGGAAATGGAAAACAATCCATAACCATTTGTATACAGTGTGAAAAAGGAGTGCATCGTGTTTGCTTTGCACAAGTGCTGAACTTGTTGTGCTGTGAAAATTCAATTTTGTACATAGGATGGATATATATATATATATTTTATCTATAGATATAAGTTTTATTTTATTTGTTTATTTGCAATATTGTGGAATAAGAAAATGCATTATAAAATGACTTTTGGTGACTTATATGAATATTTAGTGCTGTAACAGTACATGGTGTGTGAAAACATGGGTTTTAACTGTCACAAGAAAAGGACAATATCTTGGACAATTATCAAGGTAAGACACTAAAAGATTGTATGCATGCTATCAAATACAAATACTTTGAACAGATTTTTTTCTATGCTGCAGATAGTTTCAAAAATGGAATTTCAAAAAATTTAATTTAAAAAATGTTTTTTGAAAAAAATTTTGTTATAATTATTTTTAATAAAACCGGTTACAATTGACAGCAACTCATGGTAATAAACACACCAAAAAGTTTAAAGATATGTTGATAAATAAAGAAATTATGGCGAAATAAACAAATCTATGCAATATTGCAAAAATCATGCCTGGGAATCTTCGCGCACCAAGGTAGAAAATGCATGGGAGCGAAAGGGTTAAATAAATAGTTAACTTAAAGACCTGTGATATTGACTTTTTCAAAGGTCGAATCATATTTTGTACAACTAGGTTTATTTTAAAGATGCATGCTAACCCAATCCCAGTTAACTTATTATTTTAAAGATGCATGCTAACCCAATCCCAGTTAACTTATTATTTTAAAGATGCATGCTAACCCAATCCCAGTTAACTTATTATTAAAGATGCATGCTAACCCAATCCCAGTTAACTTATTATTTTAAAGATGCATGCTAACCCAATCCCAGTTAACTTATTATTAAAGATGCATGCTAACCCAATCCCAGTTAAATTATTATTTTAAAGATGCATGCTAACCCAATCCCAGTTAACTTATTATTAAAGATGCATGCCAACCCAATCCCAGTTAAATTATTATTTTAAAGATGCATGCTAACCCAATCCCAGTTAACTTATTATTAAAGATGCATGCTAACCCAATCCCAGTTAAATTATTATTTTAAAGATGCATGCTAACCCAATCCCAGTTAACTTATTATTTTAAAGATGCATGCTAACCCAATCCCAGTTAAATTATTATTTTAAAGATGCATGCTAACCCAATCCCAGTTAACTTATTATTAAAGATGCATGCTAACCCAATCCCAGTTAAATTATTATTTTAAAGATGCATGCTAACCCAATCCCAGTTAACTTATTATTTTGGCCTATTAATTTAAAACCACTGAATACTGGTCTCCTTATTAAATTTAACAGTTTAATTTATTAATAATTAATTGACTAAGCCTTTATACATTTTTTTATGAATTTTGAATAATGGCTCATATACTGTATTTTGGAAAAGGATCACGTTTTTGGGAGTTGTAAGTTAGTGTCAAAAATGCAATTACTGAAACTGTCAATTAACTATAATCAATACATCAAAGTATATGTTATAAATGTATTATAAAGTTTATAAAAGTATAACACATTTATCTGACTCCAATAATTCAGGCTAGTCATATAAGTCAGAATCACTGAAGATTTATTTTTGGAGGAGTATAAACACCTCTACTATGATATATAATCGTTGTCAATTTCTCTGTGGAACTCACAACCCAAATTCTATAACCAGGGCTATGTGTTTGTCAGGAGGAAATACGGCAATGTTGTCACAAGATTCAAGATTCTAAGCAGATTGATAAGCAATTAATACATCATCGTAACCCAAAGTGTCAATCCCGTGAAAAATTCACTTTGTTCCTCAGCCACTAAAAAAATGAGTGGATTAATTTATAAAACTAAAGATGTAAATATTTGGTTTGAATCTAGATTGTGTTTCAGTTGGAATGGATGACCTAAGAGTGTTCTAACAGTGAAGTGGCATCAGAAGGCTTATAAATTCTTACTATACCAAGCATGCACCACTCCGGCCCTGGATTTAATGAATAAATCCAGATTTATTATGATGCTCTGAAAGACAAAGACCATCCATTTTCAAAAATAAGCTGACCAGTCTATAAAGTTTGTCTGTTTTGCTACATCTGGAGTTTCCACAATTATTCCTCTAGTAGTTCTTACTTTCATTTCTTGCCTCTGGACATTTCTATGGTCAGAGTTATTTGTGTTGTGCAGCTCATGCGGAACGAGATGAAGCCTGGCTTGGGGAAGGCTAGTGGCAGAGTGGGTACGAGTGCGGCTTGAAGAGAAACCTACGACAGACCCGCCTTTCGCCACTAACCTGCAATTGCACTTTAGATCGAGTTAAGTGCCGAACTCGCCCACTAGCGTTTTTGATAGAATTATTACAGTATTTTTTAGTTAACTATTAAAATCTAACGATTACTAACAAACTTATGTTAAATTAAAAATATTGTATATATGCCTTAGGCCCAAAACTGTTCAATAAACTTTCCAGTCAGTTAGTTGTTGAATATCTGAAAACATTTAAATCTAGGCTTAATTACCTGGATCATAAAAATGCTTTCTAACATGTATGTAATCCATGTTTCGATTAGTTTTACTGTTCTAACACTCATGCACAAAGGTGTATACTATTCACTTAATGTAATTTAATATTAAAATTAATGTACAATTTATTTAACATTTACTTATGACTTACTTATTTTTAATTGAAGTTTATTGGCAGTAAATTTTTATTTATTTATTTAGTGTAAATAATATAGAGACTTACCAATTACGTTAGATCACAACATCTCGACTCCACTTATGTTGCCGTCATCATCCAAGTCACTGCTGGGGTCGTCAGTGTCCTCACTACAGTCATTGTCACTATTATCATCACCCAAGTTAATAACGAACCTGTCGGTTATTTCATCTGTAGCTTCTTGATTAATCATGTACTTATCTTCGATTTCCTAAACATGTTTAATTCTTTTCACCCATTCATCAGTTGTTATTTCATTAATTTTTTTATTTATAAGGTCAATACAGTCATTTTATTTGAATGTGGTATTTTTTAAGGCTACGTGGTTCTTAATTAAAGCCCAAATCATTTCAATCGGGTTCAGGTCAGAGAGGTAGGTGGAAGACGCAATGTAGAATGGCCATGTTCAGCTAGTAAAGCATCAATGCAGTACATTTTGTGGGGACATTTTTGAGCCTTAATTAATTCATACGGTTCGAGTTTTAGCATGTTCTCATTAAATGGGATGCTGTGAGTGACTAACCAATTAATCATGTCAGCCTTTTTGGGATTGCCTGTCGGTGCTGGATTAAGTTGTTTGTTATGATACGATGCATTGTCGATAACCAGTACGGATCTTGGATGCAAATTGGGAATTAAATATTCTTTGAGCCATTTGGTATAATTATTAAAATTCATGGATTCGTGATAATCTCCAGATTTCTGACCTAATTTAAAAATTAATACTGCCCTCAGGATGAAACCATTTTCGTTGCCAGCGTGTACAATTATAGCGTATTGCCATTTAATTATTGGGTTCAATAAATCCTTAGTGGTGTCATCTGACCAGGAATGTAGTTTCGTATGCGATCAATGTACGTATGTTTCGTCTGTATATACTATTGGCCTACCTTCTCCTCTATATCTTCGCACAGATCTTATATAACTCACTCTTTTCTCTCTAATTTCATGTTTTTCAATACAAAATTTTCTTTGGTAGACAGATTTTCTCCATTTGAATTTCAACTCTTTCAACACCTGCCTTAAAGCCCAAATGACACCCTTGAAATCCATTTTTTCTTTTATAACCAGCAGTAAAGTTTAAGTCTGGGCCGTTGGTTCTCTGTTGACAGTTTTATCAACTGTACTTTTTTTAACTTTTTTCATTCATTTTTTCCTAGGAGTAGTAAATTTTGGAGTTCATTTGTACTGCTCTCTTTCATTAAGCGTTGTATACTACTTCGAGATTTGGCTGTAGTTTCTGCAACACGTTTTTGGACTTGTTGTAAAAGTATAGGTCCCCTTTCTGCTTCCCTTTACATAAAATTATATAGATTATAAATCATTTCTCTTGCCTGACAGTGAATTATTTTCTTTCCTACTTGTCTCCCATATTAAGGTAGCTTAATTTATCCTATTTTTTCACATACCCACAATAATAAGTTAATAGTTATAATTAGTTATACTAATATAGATAATATACCCAGATATAGTCTAAAATGTGATGCTATACTCACAAAAAATGTTTACTGAATCATAAAACGCCTTATGTTTAGCAAAAAAACTTGACGTGAAATGTTTGAAGAGCGGGTAGTAGAATCTGATCAAGACCCGTCGAAGGCTGGTAACAGACTGAGCTCCCACAGCCCCCAACACTATACGCACCGGTTAAAACCGCTTTCCACTCTGAGGGTCAGGCTTCATCTCGTTCCAGACGAGCTCTATGCAAATACAGAGATCCATTATTCTCTATGCAAGTCAGTCTGCTTGTTCTTTCCACAGAGTTTACTTATTTTGTTCCTTGTGACTAATATGCTTGCTCACCACAATGTATAGGTTTCTTAGTGTGTTTACTGCAATGCTGATCTCATTGGATAGAGAGATTTGCCAAATTATACTGGTCTAGAACCAACATGAAACATTAGTTGGAAGTTTGCAAGTTGGAAGTTGACTAATGATTGTACCTAGGGATAGCAAACTTGATCGACGTTCACCAATCATGTACTCATGTAATGATAGATACTATTCTCCCGACATGCTCAGCTCACTAACATTACTCTTCTCAAATGAGTTGTGATTAAGCCTTCAACGTTTGTTTTTTTAATATGCCCTAATTTTTACTGATTAAATATAATTTGAATGTTCATTACATGTATTTTTATATGTATTTTAATGTACTTTACATATTATATATTCTAAATAAATATAGAAATACAGCTAATTCAAAATAAATAAGAAAAACGCATCTTCCTCCTCTTAGCATAAGTAAAAAGTAACAAAACAGGTGCTGTACCATGCAACTATAATAGAAATACTGATCCCATAAACTCACCCTCCCCCCATATGCTGAACACCGTACAGTTAAGGTGGGCCCTATAATTCTATGCCACATATCAGTGCCTCTACACAGGTGCTAGGTAAAAAGCTCCAGTCTAAGCTGGATTCGAACTGACAATCATCAATGCTATATCTGGATGAAGTACAATGCCTTAGACCGCTCATACGTTTCAACACTGATGGCGACTCGGTATTGTTGCGTTAACAGATCATCATATACTTTGACATCAAAACACGCCACAGGGTCAAGATGTTTAGATGAGGAAAGCTCTTTTACTAAGGAATGTCCATCGTATGATTTTTAATGTGCTTTAGATATGTACACTGTGCTAAGGATAAATACCCACCCTTCCATATCTGACACATCCTCAAAACTCTCTCCTACAGAAGGTATGCCACCCTCTGAACTAGTTACATGTTGCTGTAGATAAAGCAGTTTCAGAGAGTTGGGCACCGGGTTCTCTAGGCTGCGATAACCACTGTCTGCCCTCAATTGTTGCAGTTGTAGTCGATGAACTTGCTGCTCTGTCACACTAGCACTGTCTGTGCTTTCAAAGCTGGTGGTTGCCTGAGCAAAAAGGAAATAAACAATCATAGTACAAGTACAAAAATTGATCTTTATTTATTTTGTGAAGCTTATTAAGAAAACAGGTACAACTCCTAGACTCTCAAGGATAATCAAGGTAAACAATTATTATATTTTAATATTTATGTTAAAAATAAAACTTTTCTTGAAAATTCAGTGAATGTTAAAGAGGCTTCAAGATTTTAATGAGCAAACAATAAATATAGTAGCAGGCAATTATTAAAAAAGTGTACAATCCGAAATACAATATGTAATTTATTTAGTCACTCATCATTATTATTTATTATATATACATATGAAAGTTACATAGTTTTTATTTTTTATTACATATTTTAAATTGATTTTGTCTCTTATTTGATATACTTTTAAAAAATATTCTTTACAATAATATTGTGTTTTGATTTAAGGTTCATTTCTGAATTTATGTTCAATTTTACAAAGAAGCCATAAACAAAAATGAAAATGGAAACAAGTTATATTCAAGTCCAAAATAAACCCTATTTATTTTAGTCTTAAGAACTTATTATTCATTATTGCTGGTATTTGCTGTTATGTTACGTTTTATTTTCTCTGTTTGATGTAAAATTAGTTATTTAACACTTTTACAAGTCATTTATTCTAATAATAGTTATGCATGTATTAATTAGTTTTAATAGTGTAAGGTTATATAAAATAAAAGCTAATAATAATAATTCAAAATATTTTGAAGTGTATGTAAATTTGAAAATAGTAGAAAATTGCTGTAACTTAAAATTTGGCTGTTCATTATTGATATGCTACAATCTTATTAAAAACAACCTAATAAAATAGATTGCTGAAGAAATAGTGTAACTTTACAAATTAGCTAATATTTGCCAACTGAATCCTGCCATGAGGATGTTACTAAGTACCATACAACTTCCTTACTTGAGTGTGACATCTATCAATTGTAGTGTGATCCACTTGGTTGTAGAACAGAGCTCTTTTTTTGACCCTCAAAGGGATCAACAACTGTCACTCATGAGAAAAAGGAAGGATGTTACAGAGAACCATACAACTTCCTTACTTGAGTGTGAAGTCTATCAATTGTAGTGTGATCCACTTGGTTGTAGAACAGAGCTCTTTTGGTGACCTTCAAAGGGATTAAGAACTGTCACTTGTAAGAAAATGGGGGGTGTTACAGAGAACCAAACAATCTCCTGACTTGAGTGTGAAGTCTATGAATTGTAATGTGGTCTACTTGGTTGTAGAACACAGGCGTTTTTGTGGCCCTCAAAGGGATCAACAACTGTCATTGGTAAGAAAAAGGGGAATGTTACAGAGAACCAAACAACCTCCTGACTTGAGTGTGAAGTCTATCAATTGTAGTGTGGTCCATTTGGTTGTAGAACAGAGGTGTTTTTGTGACACACTGTGAGGGGTCAAAAGCTGCTACAAGGGGGAGGGGGTAAAAGAGGGATGTTAAAGATTACCAGACAACCTCCTGACTTGAGTATGTCTTTTAATTGCTTCTTGGTGGTGAAAGGGATGGAATTTATAGTATACAATATTGTATCAAATAGTAATATTTATTTTCTGTACGTATGGGAAATAAAATTCAGATATGTGAACCTCCTCCCATCAACAAGGCCTGTACACCAATAGACAATAGACAAAAACTATTACACATTACATTTGTGCTATTCATTACATAAATAATCTACAAACAGGTACATAGTGAAATAGTATAGTTTAATATACAAAGTAAAATCGTACCCTGATATTCACCGCAAGCATTCCCAAGTTTATTATGCCTTAAATTAAATAGTAAATACTGATAAATTGTAATGAGGGAAACTAAACATTTTTATTTAGAAGTGGATATTTTTATTCCCAACAAACTCTTCAATGAGTACCTACTAAGCTTAACACATTCACTGCGTTGGCGCATTGAGACGTGTAACATGGGGTGCAAAGCTGCCTTGCCCAGCTCGACATCATAGCCACTAATCCCCTGCTATGTTTTCATTATTTGTACTGTCACTTTTAAAATTGGGAAAATGTTCAACTGAATTAGTGTCAACACGACCTGTAGATATCCCAGGAACAGCAAGATATAGTTATATTCACATTGAAAAATAAATAAAAATTATAAACTTAGCACTGTACACTGTCAGCATATATGACGTAAAAACACTATCAAACAATAAAAATTGTCACTGTTGACAAAAACCTGATACACAAAAGTGAAGTTCACATAACGCTTCGTAAAGGGATCGCCGACAATACGGCACTAATCTTGTCTACATACCTCGAATGGCTGAACCACACTGACAAAAGCAAGAAGGCAACTCCTCGGGGTTACCCGGGTAGTCTGCAGTATGCACGTGAAATAGCGCAGGGTTACTTGGGTACCCCGCCGCAGCGAATGTGTTACCACGTACAGTGGTATTGACCTACCCGCCCACCCATACACGTACAGTGGTATTAACCCACCTGCCCACCCATACACATACAGTGGTCACTTTAGACTTTAATGGCAGTCAATTTTACCATTTATTAATTTATGAAGGAACACAACTCAACTTCAAGTAGTTGTCTTATTCTGTGTAAAGGATTCAATTTAATTCAAAGTACTTTAATGCAAAGAACAATTTACAATAATTGTGTCATAATCGTTAATATCTTAACTGAAATTTACCATTTATATATATATCAAACCCACCCGCCCACACATACACGTACAGTGATATTGGCCCACCCATACACGTACAGTGGTATTGACCCACCCACCCACCCATACACGTAGAGTGGTATTGACCCATCCACCCACGCGTACACGTACAGTGGTATTAACCCATCCGCCGACCCATACACATACAGTGGTATTAACCCACCCGCCCATCCATACACGTACGGTGGTATTGACCCACCCGCCCACCCATACACGTAAAGTGGTATTGATCCACCCGCCCACCCATACATGTACGTTGGTATCAATACCACTGTACGTGTATGGGTGGGCAGGTGGGTCAATACCACTTTATGTGTATGGGAGGGCGGGTGGGTCAATACCACTGTACGTGTATGGATGGGCGGGTGGGTCAATACCACTGTACGTGTATGGATGGGCGGGTGGATCAATACCACTTTACGTGTATGGGTGGGCAGGTGGGTCAATACCACTGTACGTGTATGGGTGGGTAGGTGGGTCAATACCACTGTACGTGTATGGGTGGGCAGGTGGGTAAATACCACTGTACGTGTATAGGTGGGCGGGCGGGTCAATACCACTGTACGTGTATGGGTGGGCGGACGGGTCAACACCACTGTACGTGCATAATATAGCCTCCACTAACTCCTGTTGAATCACTAACAGGAGTTAGTGATTTTGAAGAATCAGGAAGGTATTTTTACCTTTTTAGACCCATGTTATTATATAGGCTTTTTCATATGTTTTAAGCCTAAGTTTAGGAGTCTGGAATATTTTTTAATTTTTAGTATTGTAATGCTTATTTGGAGCATAATTATTGGCATGTCCATTTTTAATTATTATGCTATGAGTTTGGTGGTTTGTATATCCTCTTGACCCAAACACATCTAGATATTTTATCATAATGTTATTTATATTATTTGATGTCATATGTAAATCCTTCAATAAAATAAAGTTTATTTTAGGCAAACATTTTTGGATATTACAAACTGTCAAAGTTTTGGTGTTGAAGAGAAATATTGAATTTATAAATTTGTTCCAATGTAACTCTGTTTAAGCTGGGTAAGCCTAACAGAGTTCTAATTCTGCGTAATATTTGTGTAGTTAAATGAAGTAGATAGAATATGTTACAGGACATATCCAAGAGAGGGCAATACAAATAGAGGATTATCCGATGGGTGTTGATGATACTATTTATAATTGAAAGTAATCTGTAGTAACTACTTATTATGTTTTAAGTGACTGGAAAAAGTATTACCAAAGACTTCTCTTTCCTTCGAAAAATCCCCTCTTTTTCTTTTGGAGTGTTTAAATCCGTTGGAACATAGCCTGTATTCATGTGTGGGTGGTTGAGAGAGCTGTCACATTCATGTGTGGCTGGACAGGTAGACTGTCACATCGTTCATATGTTACTAAGCCGGAAGCCTGTCACTCATGCGGGGGCAGGAGAGCTGTCACATACATTTGTGGCTGGACAGAAAGACTGTCATATCGTTCATATGTGCATAAGCCGGAGACCTGTCACTCGTGGGTGGGCAGGAGAGCTGTCACACACATGTGTGGCTGGAGAGATAGACTGTCATATCATTCATATGTGACTAAGCCAGAGGTCTGTCACTTGTGGGTGGGCAGGATTTCAATCATGGTGAATATGTATGTCCAGGTAGGTTGGCTGACATTTTTCCTGTAGGTGGGATGGCTGTGTTGTTATGAGTCAATAGAAATTACTCATATATATTGTGACTTTTGTAGAGTCAGTTTAAACTTTTTATCTCTAGTTTATTTTATGAAGAAAAGTCAGCATTATTGCTTGTCACTTAACATGTTATACCATAGCCTGTATTAGAATAAGAACTCCTAATACTTTCGATATGAGGTAGCCATTTGCCTACAAACTTAAAAAAAAAAATGGTAATTTTTTCTTGTTTTTTACATAGGATACTACTATATAAACATGAAATAATAGCAATAAAAAAACAAAGCTTATTTTAAAAGTTACGTGTTATTTTTGGTGTGTACCCTATGGGGTGCATGGCGATTATTTGTTATAGTACATTCCTTTTAAGAGTTGTTCTCCCATGCGCCTGCTCACAGACAGAATGTTATGCATGACGTTGCACTCTCAGGTCAGCAGATATTTCGTTTTCTTGTACTAGCAGCTGATTATACCTGTATTACATCACCTGTTGCACTTCCCGCCATTATGCTCATCCCTGCCACTTTTTGTTTTAAGTAGAATAAAATAAAAGAATACAGTCAACTTTGTAAGATGCCGTTGCTTTATTTTGAAGTCCCTCAGAATAGCTGCACCTAAATTAAACACCTAAGCAACACCAAATGAATGTGTACCCCACCGGGTACACGACATACTATAGTAATAGATGGTGTGTGCCCGTATGGGTACACAACGTTGTTTCAAAAAGTGCTTGTGTACCCTTAGGGGCACACGACGTCGTGAACGTGTTAAGGGATCACATTTGGTCAACCTTTTACCTTTTGATATTTTAGATAAGGAAATTAGTCATCATTTTGTACATTCTAAATTTTGTTATTGTGGTGGCTAAGACTTTGGATTGCAGAGAGCAAAGTCCAAGGTTAACATCCTCAATGGAGCTAAAAGTATTTGTTGAATAAAGTTCATGCACAGACCTGCAGGCCCTGTGAACTGGCAAATTAAGTAAAAATTTGACCCTCATTGAGGGTAACTAAAAAGAAATATCAAATTTATATTTCTTCCCGGATTTTGACTGATTCAGTTTTTAGCCTCAAAACTATCTTTAAAAAGTTAAAAGTTAGTAACGTGTTTCTGTTTATTATTAGGGCTATTGCATCTTCTAATTTTCAATATAAAAAAATGGAGATGAGTAATTATTTATATCAGTCTATCAATGAGAAACACTGCTCATTACCTGGTCTAGTCGACTGGCATCTGTGGACGATTCCTCGGTGTCAACTGAATCAAAACTTGTATCATCCAGTGAAGGTTGCCGGCCACAATGTCTTCGAGCATTTCGCGCTTCCATCTTCCGTAGTCGCCAATTAAGAATATTGCGGTAGTTTTGACGTCTCGTCTCGTATGAAGGAATTTGCAGCTGCAGCAGGTGAGGGGGGTGTTGAGTTGTGTCCAACAGAGGCTCGGTGTTTGAATCAAACGATGTTGCATGACTCCCAACTGCCTCTAGAATGGTATGCACAGAAAACAATATTTTTTAATAGCTAAAACTTAATTGTTTTGAAAAAAAACTGTCATTCAGAGTTTGATAAATGCACATTACATTTTTTTCTATGTAAAGTGGTATTTAAACTAATCCATAGTTAGCTCCTATTGACTACACAAATAACCACCCAGCTTGTGTTAAGGTAAATATAATACTACACATCAATCCCACACTGTACAGAGTATGTGTATGGGTAGTTGCGTAGGTCATCACCAACGTATATGAGTGAGCTGATGGGTCAATACCACTATGTATGTATTGGTGGGCAAATGGGTCCAATTTGTAGCCACAGACTTGTTTTTTTGAAAATGTAGTCTGGATCCCTTATCAGTCATTTTTAGTCATTATACAAAATATACAATGTTTTTCAATGGAAATAAACAACTTTGAATTTGACATTTCCTCCTTCTCAACCATCGTCCAAATAACATTTGACATTTCCTCCCACCCACCCATCTTCTACACAACATTTGACAGTTCTTCCTACTCACTCATCATTGTTCACACAAAATCTGACATTCTTCCTACCCTGTTTGTTTTGTCCTTGTGTTTTCGTTTTTAAAAACATTTAAATCTGAAATTACAAACAGTTTTAACACAGTTGAACGATCACAGATTCATTAGATGTTGGATATGGACCTAAAATCTCTTATGCCAATTTCACTGAAACAACAATTATTTTTGCTATAGACAAAAACAATGCATTTCCCCCTCCATATTCCATTGTCAGTCTGTCAACACAGTTCTTTCACTCTTTTTTTAAAGTACTCTTGTGGCCTTCCTCGACTTCTAAACTTCTTAGATAATTTCTCAAAAGTTTACTACTTTTTCAATATTAATCACTTAACATTTTGCAGCCTGAACTCCTCAAATGTTAACAAAATTCGAAATAGTGTAGTGTGTAAAATTAAGACGATATTTATCACATTTTCTGCATCATCCACTTCCATATAGTCATATTCAGATCTTGATCCAGCCACCTGGATACACCATATTCAATCTGCCTGGTGATCATCACTTGGTTAAGCCCAACTTCCACTCAATGACTTTCAAAAACTTTCTTTTTTAAATATTGTCTTAGAATAAAAAATGACAATTTCATTTTTTATTGGTTATAGATTTCCCTGCTTAATAATTGTAGTAAATGGCCACTGGTCCTCCACTCTAAAAATGTAGAGAGAACATACAATACTTGTAATACATAACAAAACTGTTTTTTAGCTTGTTCATTATCTAACACAAATAAAATAATCTAAAAGTAGAGTTAATCTCAAAACTACAACTCGTTAAAAAAAAGTCAAAATACTATAACAAGGTAATGAAGACAGTACATTGGAACATAAACTACAGATCACATTTATGTGTACTCCTTCATTTCACGTTTCTTCACACCCACCTGCCGTCCTCACAACATTTGACACTTCCTCCCACCCTCCCATTGCAGTGGCGTAGCCACGGGGGGAGTTTTCTGGGTTACAACCCCTCCCTTGAGAGTAAGAACCCCCCAAAACGAGTAAGAAGCCCTCAATAAATAAAACGATTATATTTGTTACTGAAGGTAAAAACAGTTATCAAACGTGAAGGCGAAGTAATGTTATCGCTAGGAAAAACTAATACACTGTAGAATGTTTACCATAAACCATATTTCATTATCTATCGGGTAAGACATGATGGATAGAAAACTACATTCCGAGCAGGTGCAGGCAGCCGTGCTTTAGTGGCATCGGCCCTCTTCCATCTCTGCTGTGACGAGGCCTGTGCGAAAGTACGTTCTCACGAAAATGAGCCAGATCAACTCGTCTATATAGTTTTAGCCAACCATACAACCCTTGACAACGCATTAGAAGTGACAGTGATTTACAATATTTTTTTTAGATTTGATTGATTGATTACAATAATATTAACTATTTAATAATGAAAATATTGAAAGTTTACTTAAAGTCATTTGCTAATGTTGATTATATTATATTGTTGAATTTAATTCAAATTAAAGGATGTTCTAATTGAACCTAAACTGAAACCGATGTTCAATTAATTGCATCACAGATAACTTATCTGTGATAGAATTTCTACGGAATGTACAGACGAAACACTTATTTTATTTAAATAAAAGAATGGAAAAAAGTAATCTTCAAAAACAGCTGTTCAATTAATCAAATAGCCAGATGTTATGTAAAAAACCTTCAACAACTTGAATTGTGGCTTCCAACGTTCGACCTCCAGCTACAACTTAGTGGGGTAGTAACTAAAATATTTTAAATTTTAATTTGTAGTTTTACTGAACATTTAATAAAACTTGTTAGGAAAAAGCTTGAAAAATTTGCATTGTTAGTGTTTATTTTTGGCCATAAAAAAGTCTTATAACTCAACAACTATTAAAGTTAGGGACATATGGGTTTCACTAAAACATTTTAAATTGTAATTCACATCTTTCCTGAAAGTTGAATCAAGATCGTTAGAGCAGTCTTTGAGAAAATTCCAATATTGTATGTTTTTTGGGCATAAAAAACTAAAACTTAAAAAAATTGAAAAAAAACAGTCTGGAAATATTGGCTAAATACACTTACATACAGAATTTCATAAAAATTGATCCATTTGTTTGGTCTTCAGAAAACTGCATAGACACACATACGGACAGACACAATTTTTTAAAACACTTTTTTGGCCCTAAAATCAATTTTTAAACCAACTTATAAAAAAAACCTTTTTATGATCACAATTGGCTATGCGTTTTCTATGCTAACGCATATGGGAGAAATTAAAAATCACAATCAACAATTTAAATTACTATGAAGGATGTTATGGTTTTATCGTTTTACTTGACTAAGACCTATAGTAGACAGGGCATAAATGACCTTAAACAGCAAATCAGGTGTGGGGCAACTACAAGAAAATAAACGAAAAGTTGCTGTGTTTATGTTACTTTAAGTAAAGTGTTGTTCGTTTACAGTGTAAGTACAAGCACATTACAGCAGGCGAAGCTTGGGAACTAATTGTTTTATCATAAGGCCAAACTACTCTAACGGAAAAACCAATGAACACAGATTTATGAAAAGCGCCGATATGCAGCACTGGTTGAGAATTTCTGCCACGAACCCCTCTTCCAATCCAATACCCTTGTCCGCCGTTTCCTTTCTCTCACTCTCATGTTAATTTGTACAAGCAAAGGCAGATAGTCTTGAAATTGAAGTACGTATTCCACGATTAGTAGGTATACAAAGGTGCAATGTTGAAACAAGAAACTTAGAAGATTATTTCAGAATAGCTGTAGCTTGGATTAATTTATACAACTGCAACCTCGTTTAATTTAAACAACCAAAAAGGCACTTTAAAATCTTTTCAATGCCTTTTGCCACCAAAAGACAAGTTTACATTATCTGAAGAGGACGAGAAGGAAGTAAAACAACTTGTTGACAAGTATGCCACGGATGTTGGTTGCAGTGAGACTGATGCACTAGGTGACATTTCGGTATGGTACAGTTACGTAAATCAACAGAAAAAATATCCAAAGAGTGCTGTTGAAGCGCTTAGTATGTGTGACAAAATTACTCTAGCAACAGTTCACACGTTCACATCACACGTTACTGAAAATATTTGCCATGCTGCCAGTAATAGCTGCTAAGAGTGAAACGCCTTTTTTTTGAAAAAACTATAATCCTACCTCAGAAACAACAAATGAGACACGTTTAAATGGCTTGGCTTTGCTCAATGTCCATCGAGAAATTTCTATCACAACAAACAATGTGCTGAATGAGTTTTCCTTAAACCCCATTGATTAGACTTTGTTTTGTAGCTTTTATGGAACAGGTGGTTGTAATTTTATCAGTTACAATGATAATAAACACTAATAGTAAAACAGATATTGTACTATTGATTTTAAACCAATATTCCTTTATATATTGACACTATAAAGTAGTACTGTTTTTGTATTTTTCATTAAAATTTATTTAAAATTATTTTGTACAGTTAATATTCTAACAATATACGAAATAAGTTCTAAGATTATATAATCAAAGGATTCGTAAAAGCAATGATTTATTACATTAAAGCTTTTATTTTACCTAATTTAAGCTGTACTTCACTTTTTTTTCTTCAAAAAGGAGTAATAAATACTCGTTCAAAATTACTGTTTTTGAGCCTCAAATCAAGTTCTTAATATACAAAATTTTAAAATTTTCCGGGCGAGAACCCCCGGACCCCCCTGCCCTGGGGGGTATGGAATCCCTACAGATGGGAGGGCCCCAAAATCTCTGACAAACCCCCCATACCAAAATCTTGGCTAGGCTACTATCCCATCGTCCTCGTAAAATTTGACACTTCCTCCCACTCACCTATCGTCCACACTATATTTGACATTTCCTTCCACCCACCAATTGTCCATACAACATGTGACACTTCCTCTCACCCACCCATTGTCCACACAACATCTGACAAACCTAAACACCAACATAAACCTAAATTAATAGCATTACACCAGATTAACTATTATACCTTTGTATAGTTTTATTAAATAAATTATAAATAAGTGACCAATCCTACGTACAGGCTTGTCTTTGTGAGGATTATATTTCCAAAATATGTGTTTATTTGTTTTGTAATATAATTAATTTGAAAATTTTAACAATGCAAACTAAACTATGTTTACAGTGAGAATTTATGTAAATAAACAGCTTTGAATTTGAATTTAACATTTCGTCCTACCCACCCATCGTCTACATGAAATTTAACACTTCCTCCCACCCACCCATCATCTACACAACATCTAACAGTTCTTCTCACCCACCCGTCATTGTCCACATGACATTTGACATTTCCTCCCACCCACCCATTATTCACACAGCATTTGACAGTTCTTCCCATGCACCCATCATTGTCCACACAACATCTGACACTTCCTCCCACCCTGTTTGTTTTGTCTTGGTGGGTGAAGATTAAATTTTAAAAAAATAATAAAAACAAGTAATGAGGAATTTTATGAACAAACTATTTTCTCCATTATATTAAGTCTGTACTTATCAGATGATTTTTGCTTACCTGGAGATTGGTCTGGTGAAGAAGGAGTAGTTCGGCTAGTGGAAGGCTGATTTTGTTTTACTTGTTGATTTTTGCTACCCTCATCCTCTTCCAGTGTAGCCCGTAACTGCCATAGTCTTTGGTACTGTTGCTGTACATCATTTAAATGTTAATTACATGTTGACTGTCGATGAGATGTTAGTTACTATTTATTGTACTACTACTAAATTAATTTTATTTGAAGAATCCAGCAACCATGAAAAAGCAAACACAGAGCAAAACAAATGTTGCTGAACTTAAATATGCAGCTGAAAAGATCCTCACCGTAGATACAATAGGTGAACTCTATTCGAAGAACTAACTCTGCAAATATGCCTCAAACAAATAAGGAAGAATAAATATAACTAGCAATACTTGAGTAGGCCTACTTTATGTTTGGCTTTGCTCATCAAAATGTTTATTGAAATGGCTGCCGGTGAATCCCAAATCAGAATTAACTATCTAAGTAAATCTGAATGTAATAAAACATAAATAACTTGTTTGATATTACAGGTTGCACAAAAATGCTGTAAGTATGAGTTAATATAAATTTAAATACAATTTACATTTGCAGCTATTGCACTGATTCAATTGGAAACACCCAGTAGGATGTTAGTATTACTGTTTAGTTTGAATTTACTATATTCATTCACCTGAGAAACAATAATTACGACGCAAAGCTCCGGATGGAGATGTCTCATCAGTTTCCTCAAGGGATATTCTGACAAAATTTCAGCCGTTACACCCCGAGGACATTAGATGAGGCCCAGCAACAGTTAAGTCAGGTATTAATCATGTCCTCTTTTGTAGTGTTAAAATTACTTCTTTAGTAGTGTTAGAGTAATATCTCCTTTAGTGACAGTTACAGAACCTGTCACTAAACATTTGACACTTCCTCCCATACAAAACATACAGCATCTGTACCCATACACATATAGTGATAAAAACCCGCCCGCTTTCCCATACACTTACAGTAGTAATAGAATACACATGTAATGGTAATAGCCCACTCGCTCTCCCATAAACGTACAGTGGTAATTTCATTCACATTCCATTGAAAGCTACAAAAAGAAATCATGAAAATAATCATGAACATTCTACAATCGCACTACTCTTTAAAGCATAAAAAAAACCTACTACAACTTAGTCCCTAGAAATAAGATATTTGTTTTAAAAATCACTAACCTATATTATTCAAAACTTGTTTATCTTCAACATTCATAAAACACAATAAATAAAAGCTTTTATAAAATTCAATGGATGGTAAAATACATTCTCTTTTGTTTTATTCCCAATTAACAAAATACTTAATGTTCACTAATGGTTTCTGGGTACCTAATTCATCTACAATTGAAAGGAGTTTTTCACTATTTTCATTTATCAATGATTTCAAAATGACAGTTCAAAAATATATGGAGATAAATAGCCTACTCTGAAATTGTTGTGGATACTATGTTTAAATTGTTATCATTAGCGGGGAAAAGAAAGTTTGCATTCTATTCTAACATTAAAATCGTATGTAAGCCTTGAACAGCAGATCTAATGTAAATCAAACTGACAACCTCCAATAAAATAACAAAAAATGAATCGTCAAGATTTGTATAGGAATAAACATGTTAATCCAAAATCAATACATCAATATCAGTTTCACTGATTAAATACTTAATCTAACTATTGGAAGAAATTGACATTCAGGCATTTAAACCCATTTAAGTGGAATTGAAACTTTTTTCAAGGCAATTTGACAGTAAAGCAATTTAATGAAAATTAATACTAAAAAAAAACTATAGTAATTGTTTGAAAATGATTTATACATACTGTATTTCAAATAGAACATTTATTTAGCAGTTTGATAGCAAAACATTTTATTTAAAAAAAGCAACAAATAAAGTTCTTACCCTCATGCTCTCTCTGTCCGCTTCTAAATGAACCATTATTTCGTCTTCCACAAAGTAGTCGACACAGTTATCTACGCTGACCTGAGGACATACATTAATACATCAAATTCAAACATATGTAGTCTTAAATGTTACTTTATACACGTATGCTTTTATAACTCAATCCTGGGACTGTGCAAAGGTGTTTGACCTCTTTGTAAGGTATTTTAACAAAGCAAAAACATTTTTGTTTTCGCATATATTTTAAGGTAGCCTACTGTATAGTATTGATAACAATTTAGGGGCCGTCCCTAAATTAAGTAACGCCTTTAGGGGGAGGAAGGGGGTTTTCAGCAGTGTTATACACCGTTACGGAGGGTGGGAGGTTTCTACGCAGCGTTACGTAACTATTTAAACTTAACAATTTGTTTTAATTCATTTACAAAATTTGGCCGTTTTTCTCAAAAATACATAGATTTTCTTGGAAGATATTATAGTTAGCAATATATTCTCCCCCCATTAGAAAACAAAAGAAACAAAATCAAACCATGACTATCATAAATCATAATCTGCATGAGAGATGACAAAAATTAGAGGGGGGTTGGTGACAGTGATATGTAATTATTGAGGGGGGTTACAAGTCCGTTACACGGGGGGGGGGGGTCTAAAAAACTAGATTTTAGCGTTACAGAAACATTACTAAGGGATGGCTCCTTGCTAAAGAAACTGTAATAACAACCAAATAATTATTATTTCAAGCCTATAAAGTTTGGCATTGACAAACAAAAGAATATTTTGAACAAAAAATATATTTTATGGCAATATGCTTAATTAAAGACCATAGTTAATACCAAAATTGGCAAGCATAATGTTATAGATGATTTTACACGCTCTCAAAAAATGTGCAATTTTTTTTTATTTTCAAAAAATTAATCTACTGTATTGTCAATATATCAAAATATGATGCAACCATGAAAGCATGAAATTGCTTTTCAATTTATCAGAAAACTCAAACTTGTTTATATTATTTAGTTAATTCTTTGCGAATAATATAAAAATATTGATAAGAATCATAAAACACTTGTTTTATTAATAAGAAAAAAAAAACAGTTACAAAGTCACACATTTTATGATTCCCAAAAGCAATGAATACAAAACGCTATGTATTTATTTATTTACATGTATTCATAGATTTACACAACTTTTTGTATTTTTATATTGCTTCAAGTCGGTGTGTATGGAAGAGAGCACATAAACTATATCTGTCTTTGTCACACCATCCTGCTGACTATCTCTTCTCTCTCACACTGCCTTTATTCACTACATCTGTCACTCTTACACTGCCTTTATTCATTACCTCTATATATCTCGCACAGCCTTTACTCACTATCTCTGTCTCTCTGAAACTGCCTTTATTCAATACCTCTGTCTCTCTCTCATACTGCCTTTATTCACTACCTCTGTCTCTTTCACACTGCCTTTATTCATTACCTCTGTCTCTCTCATATTGCCTTTATTCATTACCTCTATATATCTCACACCGCCTTTACTCACTACCTCTATCTCTCTCTCACACTGCCTTTACTCATTACCCCTGTCTCTCTCATACTGCCTTTATTCATTACCTCTATATATCTCACACTGCCTTTATTCATTACCTCTGTATATCTCACACTGCCTTTACTCACTATCTCTGTCTCTCTCAAACTGTCTTTATTCACTACATCTGTCACTCTCACACTGCCTTTATTCACTATCTCTGTCTCTCTCAAACTGCCTTTATTCACTACATCTGTCACTC
This sequence comes from Stictocephala bisonia, assembly GCA_035578905.1. Lineage (NCBI taxonomy): Eukaryota > Metazoa > Arthropoda > Insecta > Hemiptera > Membracidae > Stictocephala > Stictocephala bisonia. Next base: position 19,497,426 of record JAQJVL010000001.1, on the reverse strand, counting down.
TCACATTGCCTTTACTCATTACCTCTGTCTCTCTCATACTGCCTTTATTCATTACATCTGTCACTCTCACATTGCCTTTACTCATTACCTCTGTCTCTCTCATACTGCCTTTATTCACTATCTCTGTCTCTCTCAAACTGCCTTTATTCACTACATCTGTCACTCTCACACTGCCTTTACTCATTACCTTTGTCTCTCTCATACTGCCTTTATTCATTACCTTTATATATCTCACACTGCCTTTATTCACTACATCTGTCACTCTCACACTGCCTTTACTCACTACCTCTGTCTCTCTCACACTGCCTTTACCTCTGTCTCTCTCATACTGCCTTTATTCATTACCTCTATATATCTCACATTGCCTTTGTTGACTGTCTCTATCTCTCTCTTGGACCGTCTTTACTCAGAGCAGAGTACTCTCTTGGCGACCTATTCAACCTAAAGAAAACAGGCTGACTTTTCACAATAACGTCTGTTTTTCTTATAGAGATTTGTATTCATTGCGGAAAGCTTGGATAACGCAGATGCTGAAGTCAAACAAAACAAAAACGACTAATAAGATTATAATAACAACAGTTAGGAAACAAGATGGATAGATTAACTTTTCTAAAATTAAATTTGGTCTGTTTCTGGAATAAATATTTAAAACATATTTTCTTCAATAGATATTTATATACATTCCTTTTTATCTAGGTTTAGATTTATGTCTATGTATCTAATTCTTTTGTGAATTCCTCCGATCAGTGGATTGTAGACGTGGTTTGGAGAAATCAACCACCATAATTCGTACTTTTTGCACTTATAGTTTAATAAATTTTTGTTGTGTGATGTTCATTTATTTAATATTTTTATCAACATGTAGTCAAATAAAAACAACATGTAGTATGTGAATGGGCGGGTGGGTTCAATTTAAGAGAAGCTTTTTATTGAAAACCTCAATTAATTACAATTATATTTTACAAGGGGACACCCCTGCATGTTTTGTGTGCCAACCGTGACACTCGTTGCGCTTGATAGACCTTGGCCTTCGGCCTCGGCATGTGACTTTTGACTACAAATAATAGTAGTTAACTGTATAACGTGAAATCATAATATTAAATTTATTTACAGTATCTCACTCACACTAATAATATTGCTACCTATTTATTACTAAAAATACTCAATGGTATTACTTAGCCTATTTCAAACGTGTTCATTTCATTTGTTTTTGTTTAGCATCTTAAGATTGAACTCTTAATGCATCAATAGGATAATGTTAAATATTCAAATAAACATGTTTATTTATATATAAAACAGCTATTATTAATTTACTAAAATCCATCCAATGTTATTCTTATGAAAAAAGAAAATTTTGAGGGGCTGTTTGTTCCCCTTAGGAATGGCATTTCAAAAGATCCTTTCTTATTAGGTCCCTTCGATACTAAAGCTAACTTCCTTTAAAATTTTGTGCAAATCCGTTTGGTGGTTTTTGAGATTTCATGATGAGTCAGTGAGTCAGTCAGTGGTATTTGGCTTTTTTATATATTTAGATTTGATGAAAAGAAATAAAGTTAAATATGACCCATATACTTCGAGTCTTAACTTAATTTTGGATCATATTGTTTTATTTTAGCTATTTTAACCACAGACCGGTGACCAGGTGTATGTGAATGATAGAATTTATTTGGATCGCTACATTAATTTTATTCTTCCTTAGCCATAACTCTAGATTAATGTTTATACATTAAATACAGGAAAAAATAAATATTTCAGGAATTTCATTTACTAATATTGATGTCAAATGACATTGCTAGTACCAAATTAAGTAACAATTTGCCGGCAAGGTGGCTCAGTGGTTAAAGCTTTGGATTGGCGAAGACCAGATCCAAGGTACAAATCCACAATGAGCCAACATTCAGTACTTCACTGGTTGAATATAGTCCACGCATAGGTCAGCAGGTGCACGTAAACTGGCGAGTGAAGTTTTAAATGAAAAAATATGAAAATTAATAAAAATTGGTCTTTCAGTATAAAATTTACTCTTTTTTTAATATGCTCTTACCTCTTCTAGGCTACCCGTGTCGTTGTATCGGACCTTGCTTCTTTGATGCAAGTCGGCTAATCCTTGTTGTGCACAGTAGCTAGAGTGTTCTTGTCTCCAGAAGTCCAAACTCGTCTCTAATTTTGTCCAGTCTGTGCTGGAAGCCCGCCAGGGAACTCGTTCCGTATCTTCTCTTTCATCCCAACTTCTGCATAAAAAAAAAATTAAATTATCTATGAGTACCATAGTAATCTGTTATAAAAATATTTGTAGCACAATTCTACTAATCTTTGTTTAGATTTTGTATTTGTAATTAACTTAAAACTTCTCTCAATTTAAAATAAACTGTTATTTACATTTAGATGATGCAAAAGATTGAAAATAATCAATTTTCTACATATGACCCTCCCAACCACAATCATATACACAATGATGGCCATCCACCTACCCTCACATACATTACGATGGCCACCCACCGACCCTCACATACACAATGATGACTCTCCACCTACCCACATATACACATTGATGACTCTCCACCGACCCTCACATACACATTGATGACCCTCCAACGACCCTCACATACACATTGATGGTCCTCCAACCAACCTCACATACACATTGATGGCCCTCCACCCACCCTTACATACACATTGATGGTCCTCCAACCAACCTCACATACACAATGATAGCCCTCCACCTACCCTCACATACACATTGATGGTCCTCAACCCACTCTTACATACACATTGATGGTCCTCAACCCACCCTCACATACACATTGATGGCCATCCATACCCCCTCACATACACATTGATGGCACTCCACCCACCTCACATACACAATGATGGTCCTCCAACAACCCTAACATACACAGTGATGGTCCTCCAACCACTCTCACATACACAATGATGGTCCTTCTGCCCACCCTCATACACATTAGTGACTCGTCTGACCAACCTCACACATACACCTTCTCATTACAATAAGTTGTACATCGCTAGCAGCAATAGCTTTTGCTATAAAATTAATTTAATATTTTACAGAAATTGGATGGAAATATTTAATAATTTTATTTTGGTTTATAATTTATGCTACATTTTTTATTTACCCTTCATTAAAGTCATTATGACAGGATCCAAGACTGGAGACACTGACGTGGCGCAGTAGTGGCTTCTCTGGCCCACTAGTGGTGCTGCAACTGCTGGGCCCTTGGTGAATCTCTACTGCTACCTCACACTCAACCACCTTCAAGACCAAATGTGTATCTTAGATTTATTGCCTAGATAAGTACAATCATTGTATTATTCACTGTAACTATATGAAATATCAATAACATCAGTGAGGTTATTGATGTCTACGTCTACAGCTGGTTTAATCTGCATTACGTTCACATGGGACAAAACCAGCACTTGTGACAACTGCTGGGGGGGACAACTGGACCCCAAAACAGCTGTTAATTAGAGAGACACAAAATGTAGTTGATCGGGGAATTCACCAAGTCCGGTAATAAGTAATTTAAATCTGAATTGAGTGTTGAGGAATCAAAGATTTCAGTTCACAGCAATAATTGAAGGGAAAGAAATCAATTAAGTTTGGAAGAAATCTATTGGAAGCTGCAGTATTGGTAAGAAAATTAACTCAACGTCTGTCAGTGTTTAATAAGAAGAAAGGAAGAAGCACCATGTGAGTGCTATTCAACTGGAGGTAGACGTCCATTACAGGAGCGTTGCGATGGAGTGTAGTAAATCAACGTGAAGTCGACCGGCGGGCTACGAGTGCACGATGCCTAGCAGCATTCTTGGGCGGACACAGATATTGAAGCTTCAATGACAATTTCAATGAGAATACTCCTGCCAGCACCCTTGGACTTGACTCCGTAAGGGTTCAACATGACCCTTCCGCACACCCACGAATGTACGACGCTGACACCCTTCTCGTCGACCTACAAATGTACAAAATTGTCGGCTGAAGACTTATTGACAGCTCATTCACTACGTACCTGTTACATGAAGAAATATTAACACCCAAATCGAGCTCAGTTGGTCTCCAGGACCAGCAAGGAAGGTCGGCTGAGAGCTGCGAGAGTATAGAGAGGAACTAAAACGCCTCTGACATCCAACCATATATTTAACGCAGTAATGTCTATCAATGGCTACCTCAAACCTCACAAGGCACTAATTAGGAGGTGTGTCGATTAAGGAGGGGAAGAATATAATTTTCAAAGGACGATTTAACCGGAAATTGATCGTCAAAGAAGACTTCGTCTAAGCTAACGAAGTTTTCCAGCGTGGAGGTATTGCATGATAATACAGTCTGAATAAGTTTGTTTCTAAGTGATCGTAAGAATTATAATGTTTAAGTTTCATTAAGTAAAGTGCTAAAAATGCAACTTCATTTTCTGATAAAAACTGTCAAAGCACCACAGTAGGTAACCAACTGGGAAGGTGGCCTGAGGCGCAGACCTAACAAGATGCATACGGATTATGACCTCTTAGTTATTTTATAAGTGAGGCATAGGCTAGTTGAACTGCCGCAACATGCATCACTCGACAAACAAGGCTAAACTATCTGTGAGTTTAGTCACTTAGAATCCTGCCATAATCATTATAGACAAAATCAAGACCGAGAAGCCTGTTTGGTTTTAATTGATAACACTCTAGATCATATATTGTACATATTGGCAAACAAATGGATCTGAGTGAAAATATATATCGGAACTCTGTTCTTGGCGTGCTTCCACTGACCCCCGGAAACGTCCACACCATCAATGATAGAAATTTCGTTTGGACGGCTTCGACTGTTGCATTTTTGTAAACATGGTCCACATTCTAAATAACAGTGGCATACTCAAGGTGACTTCGAGCCTGAGTCCTGTAGAGTGATAAACAAAATACCTAGAGGGTCATAAAATGAAATCCAAAATCCTCCTAGCTGTGGATCTCGCAGAGCACGCTGGCCTTTGAGTGTACAGCCACTAGTACCATAAAAGAAAAACGACAATGAAGGATTAGGTTAACGAGTGAAAGAAACTAGCGATGTTTTGCTGAGGATCAGCGGCTTGTGGTTTTGAAGAGCCAAATAATTCCTTGTATTAGCAATCAGTAGATATGCTTTAATGACATGAGCATAGTTGTACTATACAGTTCAGGACAGGTGTTATAGGCTCTTAAATAAATAACTAGAAAACCGTAAGTAGGCAATTAGAGCCTTGTGGAAATCCTGAACTGGCAATAAAGATCTCTGCTTACAAGCCATCAAACCACACATTTAAATTTCCTGTTAAAAATTTTAATTTTTATTCACTGTATCACGACTCGGAGGAAATTTAAAGGAAGAGAGCTTCTTAGAAAAAAAATTAAGACGGAGAAGCTTGTCATAAGCCTTATGTAAGACGAGATAAAAGCTGTGCTTGACGCCTCTACTATGGTTGAGTAACTGCAAGAAATGGACACAAGATTGTAACAGTTGAATTATTTCATGAAAACATTCTGTTGAGGAGAGATGGGTGACAGACTTGCTTATAAAAAACATTGTATATGGCCTTCTCAAATACCTTAGGTGTACATACAGAACTCTCCCTTTACTACACTCGCGTCATTACAACAGTTTTGGTAATAAACGAAGGAATATTATCAATCCCGTACGCTTAATGTGTCTTAAGGCTCTTGATGGCACATTGAATGATATTAATATATACAATATCATACAGTGGTACCGACCAATAAACGTACAGTGGTATTGACCCACCCACCCACTTGTACAAGTACACGTATACACCCACATTGGTATATACGTCTTGACCCACAAATACACGTATATTGCTATTGATCCAACAATACACGTACAGTGGCATTGAACCACCCACCCATATACGTACAGGGTTATTGACCCACACATAAACACACAGTAATCTACATATCTTACTTCAGGTTCCTTATCTTTGAATGTTAAAGGGCTCTTGTTATTATTATAAGTACATTGGTAGAAACCCACCCACCCCTACACGTATAGTGGTATTGACCCACCCACCCACCCCTACACGTACAGTGGTAGTGATACATTTCCATGATATATTGAGTTTCAACTTCAGGTCGCTATGAATACTGAAAGGTTGAGAACGATTCAATATTAGTAGGTCACAGTAGATAGAATGATCTAGTTTCACTATCACAACTTTCAACATTAGTAGGTCACAGTAGATAGAATGATCTAGTTTCACTATCACAACTTTCAACATTAGTAGGTCACAGTAGATAGAATGATCTAGTTTCACTATCACAACTTTCAACATTAGTAGGTCACAGTAGATAGAATGATCTAGTTTCACTATCACAACTTTCAACATTAGTAGGTCACAGTAGATAGAATGATCTAGTTTCACTATCACAACTTTCAACATTAGTAGGTCACAGTAGATAGAATGATCTAGTTTCACTATCACAACTTTCAACATTAGTAGGTCACAGTAGATAGAATGATCTAGTTTCACTATCACAACTTTCAACATTAGTAGGTCACAGTAGATAGAATGATCTAGTTTCACTATCACAACTTTCAACATTTGTAGGTCACAGTAGATAGAATGATCTAGTTTCACTATCACAACTTTCAACATTAGTAGGTCACAGTAGATAGAATGATCTAGTTTCACTACCACAACCTTCCTCAGGACAGAATAAACCTCGTATTCATCCATTGCTCCTGAAAGTGTATATTTTCTTCAGCGTAACGTTTCGTCTCTAAGGTGGTGCAATCGGTTTTCGGTGAGTTAATTATTTCCCTATGTTGTAATCAAAATTAGTTAATTAATGCACCTTCCCTTAAGACAGGAAAAATATACAAAAATTTGTTTAACCACTACATTAGAACGTGTGGCCTTTTGAAGAGAGGAATTTGCTGATTTTAAATCAGCGTTAAGACAAAACCGTTCAAAAAACAAATTTAATTTTTTATTTTAGGTTTTTACACAAAACTAAAAGATTAAGATGTTTTTCATTAAAAGAAAAAAATGTAAACATATTTATAATTTTAAAGGTGGAAATATACCCTTTTTTACCTTTAAATTATAAATATTCGTACATTTAAAAAAATGAAAAACATCTTAATCCCTTCAGTTATGTGTAAAAAACCTAATATAAAAAATTAAATTTGTTTTTTGAACGGTTTTGTCTTAACGCTGATTTAAAATCAGCAAATTCCTCTCTTCAAAAGGCCACACGTTCTAATGTAGTGGTTAAACAAATTTTTGTATATTTTTCCTGTCTTAAGGGAAGGTACATTAACTAATTTTGATAAGAACCCTAAGTCAGATAAGCGGTGCTTAGAGTAGCTCGATACTCTCCAAACATTAAAAGGTATATTATTATCTTTCATGGGCTAGATGAATTAAAAATATTAGAAGCTGAACTAACAGTAGTAGAGACAACGTGTGTCCATTTACAGTGGTAGTAATATATCTAAGTATAAGGTATAGTAATGTATACATAATAAGATAAATATATATAAGTAAATATGGGTAGATATCATTATATATGGTTAGATGAAGGTATATACAGATAAATATGCGTTAATATTAGATATAGGTAGGTTCAAATCGATAATGGTACACAACGTAAGATTTCGGTATATGAGTACCAATATTTACTGATATCAATCTATATTCATCTATATTTATATATAACCATGTAACTATATCTACCGGTATGTAACTATATCCATGTCCTATAGCATCCACAACACTATAGCTAGGGATATTTCCCCTTGCATTATTATCATTCTTTTCCGGGTGTTTCCTGTATTGCTTTTTTCGAGTATTGTTTCGAACGCACCCTCGGCGAACCTAAAACTAAACCTTGGACCCATTCTACACTACTGTGGGGACGTAGATAAATCTAAATAAACAGTCAAGCAACAAGAGCTTACTTTGTTAATAATTAACATTAACAATCAGTAGGGTAATATACACTCAAAATGCACTTCATGCCACTGTCAGATTTTAGGTGCTGATTTCCATTGAAACAGCACAAGTCATGAAGTGTAAATATCATAATTAGTAATTACAACAGATACTCCATGACTTGTGCTGTTTCAATGGAAATCAGCGCTTTCAATATCATAGTGGCATGAAGCTCAGAGGACTTCTCGTGACTCGCCGACTATAGTAACAAGCCTGTAGAAAACAATTAATTTACGTAACTAGCACAGGAGACAAATATTCATACAAATACTCCAAACACGACAACAAAGTACTAAATATAGCCAGTGGCCGAGGTGTTTACTGTATTCATACTTAAGAGCCCAACAGGACTTACCTTACAGACCTACTCGAAAGTTCGACTCAGAAATTGCTACCCTGAAAACTGTCTGGAAACGACGTGAGTTTGAGCCGACCGAGGCTGTTCCTGCTTCAGCAACAGCCCACAACTCGGCGACTGGCCTAGAGACTTTCAACAGCCCACAACTCGGCGACAGGCCTAGAGACTCTCAACAACCAACAACTCGGCGACTGGCTTAGAGACTCTCCTATTTGAAGAAACAACAGGAAAGTGTAAAAGAAGCCACCATCAAGTTCCAAATATCAGAGGAACTTAGCACTTACCCACCACCTAAGCCTACTACCACACCACTAATTATCAACCATTTGCATTAATAATTCCTGAAATCTATTATGAAACTCAGTATCAACGTAATAAAAAAAATAACTTCTCACACAATCACAATTTATCCTTCTCAAGTTCTCTGTGGTAAAATTGCATATATTTGAAATAAAACCTATATTAATTGTGATGTTATGGCCTTTAGAAGGGACATTTGGTTTTGAATGGTACCTTGGAGATAACATTGTTATAGTTCGTCCACTTTGATTGCGACCTAATTAAAGAACCTGTGTGAGAGAGATACATATAGTCATTGAAGTGAGACAGAACATTAGTCCTCTCCCACCACTGAGTTATGGAACACTTACCCTCTGCTAATGGAACCCCTACATGCGCTAAATATACCACGTAGGTCGCTTTCAACCCGGCCCAATTATAGTTTAGCACCACACGGGGAACTGATGTGCACTGGAGCAGAACCATCACGCTGATCGTATGATAAATAGATACTAAAATGACTTAACTAAAACTCTCAAACAATTAAATATACATACCTCAGTCGTAGGCTTAGCAAAGCAGGTGATAGGCACAGAATCTTTCTTTTGAAAAGACTTTTGTCGATGAAGTAAGATATTGGTCTTCACATGATCATCCACCAGTCTGAAAAATTGATCAATACATTATTACTATTGAAAAATAGGTTTGGGGGAGAATTTTTTTCAGGTCACATAAAAAAAAATCACGCGTGGTTAAAACAAAATGATTTGCATAGTTTGGAATGCAAAGAGTAATAATTGTTTTCCATTTCAAAAATACCTGATCCACGTTTTATCTTATGAAATACTATTACACCTGAATTCTGTATAAAAGTGTACACTGGTCACTAGCAGAAAATATTTACAAAGCTGACTTTTTACACGTATAATCTAAAGTTAAATACAAAGTATCTTTCAATAACTCACTGATTTTAAGTGCCATACTATTCCAAAATTCACTACTTTATCCGACCAATTAGATTATTCCGTTTACTTAAGTGATCTTATGTAAGAATATATAATCAGTATTTTACTAAAAAGATTATTAGATTTGTGATTGTAGTATTTAGAGTGAGAAACATCAATATACCTAGGTGCAATCTAAATGTTAACACTATTAGAGAGAGACACCTTGTTTATCCAATAGTAAATTAGTGATGTGTTTGGGGTAGAATCATCTATGTACGTAGATGTCATATAAACGTAAATGACATTGGAGATACACGTTGGCGGTCCAAAGACAAAATAGCGATTTGTGTGTTTACAGTGGGAGTCATCTATCTACGTAGATGCGTTTTTAAAAACATATAAACGTAAATGAAATTGGAGATACACGTTGGTTGTCCAAAGGTAAAACAGTGATTCGTGTGTTTGGAGTGGAATCATCTATGTACGTAGATGTCATATAAACGTAAATGACATTGGAGATACACGTTGGTGGTCCAAAGGTAAAACAGCGATTCGTGTGTTTCCAGTGGAATCATCTATGTACGTAGATGTCATATAAACGTAAATGACATTGGAGATACACCTTGGTGGTCCAAAAGTAAAACAGCGATTCGTGTGTTTCCAGTGGAAATCATCTATGTACATAGATGTCATATAAACGTAAATGACATTGGAGATACACGTTGGTTGTCCAAAGGTAAAATAGTGATTCGTGTGTTTCCAGTGGAAATCATCTATGTACGTAGATGTCATATAAACGTAAATGACATTGGAGATACACGTAGGTGGTCCAAAGGTAAAACAGCGATTCGTGTGTTTCCAGTGGAAATCATCTATGTACGTAGATGTCATATAAAAGTAAATGACATTGGAGATACACGTTGGTGGTCCAAAAGTAAAACAGCGATTCGTGTGTTCGGAGTGGAATCATCTATGTACGTAGATGTCATATAAACGTAAATGACATTGGAGATACACGTTGGTGGTCCAAAAGTAAAACAGCGATTCGTGTGTTCGGAGTGGGATCATTTACTATTTAGCTGCCTTGTAAACTCAAACAAATACTTTCAAACTAAATCTGACTTGAATAAAAGTTAAATTATATAAAGAGGGATTTTTGAAATACGCCAATAAATATTGCTTTCCTAGAATTGGGAGTTTAGCATTGTTCATATCTGATCTTATTAAACTTCTGCGGTTGGCGTTTTGAAAGCGCCAGAGTGAAATATAATTGGGATTGGAATTGAATAGAATTTATATGGAAATTGCACTGAGCATTGAAACTTCATAAAACATGCCATAGGTAGTTCTTAATTTTACTAATAATTGAGAGAACATGGGGCAGTTTAAATTGAAGGGTATTAAGAGTCTCCAGAGGCTGTCGGCCATGTTGGTTTTAATCCCACAAGAACAATGATATTTCCGAATGCATACTTTTTCGTTAATTTTTGACCAAAAGTTGTGTATGAGGTGTCATTTGCTTAAAAACTTCACACTGAATATTGACTTTTAAAAACATTTTTATATCAAACTAATTACGAATTTGTAAAGCAATTCCAACGTATAATTTCATTCACTGTAGCTCTTAGAGATTTAGTTTGAAGAGACCACACATCAAATTACACTGCATTTTAAGTGAATTAATGACTATTGATTGAACATTTTGAAATGTTCTTTGAACTTGATACAGAAGTATTGGATGCTAACTGTCTTACTATGAATTACTTATACAATGAAATACATTTTTTATAACATAATAAAAGGAAAAATTAGTTTATATATTTGAGAAAAGTCATGAAAAAGTCAACCTGCGAGGAAATTAATATTTTTTGGTCAGGGAAGATTCGTCAGCGGGGAAGTTATAGACAAAAACTAACACATATTTTTTAATTCAAAACTTTGTTCACCAATATGCACAGTTTAGTCGGTAATAAGTGACAAAGAAACATGACTGTGCGCGCGCAGTTGTCATCGTGTTGTTGAGCTGGCTTCACTCTGAACCACCAACGGTTCCATTTGTGCTAAAAAGTGATCCCAGGACAAATATTATACATTTAATATAAAACATATTCTACTGAAATTGAACCTAAAGATAAAGATAAATTTATAATGTCATGAAATGAAAATTACAGACATAAAGGCATTTATTATTTTTAGTTATTTTAACGCGGCGTCAAATCATTTACAATAAATGTTACACTTTTGTACTATATGTACAAAAGTGTCACATTTAATTTTTAGTCACTTACCCTTCCCAAAAGTTTATATTAAGTTGTTGATCTTAACTAATTGCTGTTTATTAACTCTCTTATATACGTAGAACATATTTACAAATGCTATTTTTTGTAAATTGAAGCGGTCATGTTCCGCAGACCAAGAAATTCTACAAATTAGTGTTGACCGTGGAAGTCTATCCAGAAAATGTTATTTTTGTTTAATTTCTTCATTTAAATGTCATTCCGTCTCTTTCCAGTAACATAGACTGGCAATTTTTTTCGAATCGGAAGCCAAAATAACCTCCACAATGTCGTTCTTGAAAATTTTGTTAAGGTGTCATCAAGATTAACCTTTTACCAACACAGCGTCAAGTGTCGGCGGTAAATTTTCTTAAAAAAACGAATCAACATTCTTCGAATGGCTCCAATTACAAATTCATCGTTTTAATCATTCTGTTTTAATTTTTTTTTTATTTTTAGATGTATTTTTCTTGATGTGAAAGTCTATCCACAATCTCCTTCTCTTCTTAATTTATAAATAGTTTTTCACTAATAAACGTAGCCTCAATGTTTTTTTTTTCAAAAAATTTAAATTTATAACCGGGTAACACTTTTCGAAATACTTATACAAACACTGTTTTCCTCTCACTACTTTTAATTATTTTTCCTCTGACTTTCTCTTCCATTGTTAAAAACCACACTGACTCACTAAAATTATAATTATTAAGTTCACAGGATTAAGACACTCCGAAAATCACAAGCAATAACGACAAACCTCCTTCCAATACTGAATGTAAGCTGTTACTTCCCTCTTGGGTGATGTTTGTTTATTTCTTTGTATCAACAGCTAAGATGAAAAGAACGAAATGCCCAAACAAATCACACACCCGCCTTTCCTCAGTTGACGTATTGATGGGTTAGAGATAATATAGAACACACACAGGGCTGGTTTTTATTTGTATTTGAAAACTTTTTTGAATAACCATTCAATTATTTACTGTAACATAATTAATAGATTTCTTGAATAGTATTATAAAATACACCTAATGAGTTAACATAAATTATTATATACAATCGTAATTATATTAAACAATTAACAATTTCAACATTCGTTAATTTAGGTACAAAGCATGGTAGTACCAACAAATAACCGTTCATTTTTTGTCTTAGAATAGGCTAATCAAAACCTGATCCATTAAGCAGACATTAATTTACAACTTTATACTCGATAATTTATTTTATTCTTTATATTTTTGTCTTTTTACCAGTAAATTTTTCTTTTAAATCAATGAATAAACATATTTGAAAATATCTGCAGTTTTTTAAAAACTAAAGATATTAATTTGCACACTATATAAAAACTAAATCAATTTTGTGAGATATTTTAGAGATATGGTTTTAGAAACAAAGATATTGTAATATAATATCCGAGCAAAACCCGTGAAAATGATATATTGACAGTGGGCAGAGAAAAAGAGAGAGAGAGAGAGAGAGAGAGAGAGAGAGAGAGAGAGAGAGAGAGAGAGAGAGAGAGAGAGAGAGAGAGAGAGAGAGAGAGAGAGAGAGAGAAAGAGAGAGAGAGAGAGAGAGAGAGAGAGAGCGCTCTATATTTTTGCACCAGCTAGTAGCGCTGTGTTTGTCCGTGAAAGCATTCTCAACGTGAAGTAGAGTTAACAACAATTTCGCTGGCTGTTACTTATTGTATATTGGCCAAAGTCACTTTATCAGGCGTTTGAAGACCTATTCTGTTTAAAGTAAATCAAATTTAAGCTATTCTTAATAAGAAGTGATCAACGTGTCTTTATAACAAAATGCCCAAAAAATAAATCACAAAAATAGCATAACTGATGGAGTAGTTAATAAATTAAGATTTTTACAGGCAATGTAAAAAAAAAAAAAAAAAAAAAAAAATAGGTTTATTAATGTAATACACACTTACATTAATTAGTAACTGAATTTACTTTTCCTTCTTTACATTTATATAAAAAATACTGTAAGATAATTTAACCAACAATTTTGATTCGTGTAGATCGACAGATACGTCTAGTTAGTATATTATAATATTTATTAATTGTAGGGGATACGGTTTTCCGCAGTGCGGCCCTGAATGTAAGAATATTGTACGGAAGAAGTTAGAATGCACGAGTGTTGCGGTTATTGTCTAGAGTCAAATTGAAGGGGCCTAATGTTTATTATTATGTGCATGATGAAGGTTATGCCTGATTTGTGTGCTATATTTCTAATGAATGATATACAGATTTTATTTCCTATAAGGAGGATACAATACTAAAATATTATTATAATAGTGACAGAAAGATATCGACCGTTCATAAATGCTAATTCTAAATTCAGTAGATACTTATGAACGGTCGTGTGAGTTGTAGAGAGTACCTGGTCTCCAGGAAGGTAAGTGATGGGTTAGTAGGCACCGCAGTGCCCGAGGGGTACACCACATGGGTCCATCCTTTCCACTGCATGTCGAACGACGGAAAAAAACAACTTTTAACACTGCATTGCCATATTTGGCAACAAAACCACATTTCTCACATGTAAGAAGCTGCGTCGGACTAGTGAGTGACTGTGAATGGGCCGTAGGGCGGCGTGCGGCATGGTGCAATGACGTCAGTGGGACAATCAATGGTTCGCCCCCTCCCCCAACACCCACTGACGTCACAGGACGTCACGATCGCCGACCGCCCACATTAGATAACGGTGACGTTTATAACATACATGACCGCCACTTTTGTTTATTTATTTATTTTCAAATTTACTATACAACCCATGTGATTGGGTAATAATTCCTGTAATTTCCATCCCACACATTAGTTTTAATGGGTATTAAGTTTTTGATGTTTCCAAATATTTGTATGTGTGTAATTCTCTTAGGTATTAGCAGGTTTGTAAACCTGGAGTGGATACGTATTTTACACCATCTTAGGTAATGGCAGGGGGTGTAAAATACGTTAAAAAGTAAAAAAGAGTTCCGAACTTCGAATTTAAATTAATTCACCACACATATACTAATACTATTTTGGTATATGAGTTATTTTGAGTCCTGGAGGACTCTTTGATTCACACTCATAAATTAATTGGTTTAATTATTGCACTTCATTGAACAAAACTAAAGTAAAGTCGGCGAATCACTAGAAGTCCTCTTAACTTCATGCCTCTGTGATGTTGAAGGCGCTGATTTCCATTGAAACAACACAAGTCATGTAGTGTATCTGCCGTAATTAGTAATTATGGCAGATACACTACATGACTTGTTCTGTTTCAATGGAAATCAGTGCCTTCGATATCACAGAGGCACGAAGTTCAGAGGTCTTCTCGTGATTTACATACTATACTATACTACAAGAAACTATTGAGATATATGTATTAAAACCCCTTTGATTCATACAAAGTGAATAACGGCCGTGAGATGCAATCTCAATGCTGCCTTCTCAATGATACAACAGATCAGTACACCTTATGTATAATAGTTATTTGTAAAGTCTGACCTTGGACTACGAGACTGCTCCTCTTCGTCACCAACACCCGACCCTGTAAGCAACACACAAACATAATACAACAATAATTACTGATAACAGTCATTTGATTGCTTAATTACAACTGACGAAACAAATATAATCTACGAGTCAATAAAAACGCCCATCAAAGCCTCTCTTGATCTAAAAAATGTGTCACTAATGAATTTAATGAGTAACTATAAAAAACCAAGAGAAAACTAACATGTTATTCCGAAAATAGCCTAATAGTCATTAAATATTTTTAAATATAAATTTGATACATTATATTTATCCTTTTGCCAGATAGGTATTGGTAACGATTTCCCAGAATGATTGTAAAATACTTTGAAGTAAATAAAAGAAAGTTGTTAAATTATATAATACAGAATCAGTTATTAAACAAACATATATATTATAATTTATGAATTAATTTTAGTTTGATTGAAAAAGATATTTTTTAAAAGGACCCCCTACTGTCGGTGCAGAAATTATATGAACCCGAGTTTGAAGGTTGTGTTCTAAGGAACTAAGAGGCCTATGAAAAATCCAATCACACCATTGTTTTCCTCGTTCAATTGTACGTTATGATGTCTTTAAATTTTATTACTAGGTTAAATAATTTTTGGCCTAGTCAAAACAAAAAAAGTAACGGAATTATTAACTAGTTTTCACTGTACATAACATTTACATCATTATTACTAAAAAAAGTTATTGTAATGCATCTATATTTTAATATGGGTTTGTAGGAATGTTTTCTGTAAGTTATATAAATTTTAGAATTTTTACTTTTCGAGAAAAAAAGTTCTCATCAATTCCCTAAAACATCGTTGTCTTAGCTTCTAGAGGTCGTAAAATTAATTACTTGGTCTTGATGTAATTCTTATGCTATGTATAGTTACACTAAATTAATTTCATATGTGTAAATAAATGCAGTGATTTTACATTGATTTAAATCAATTAAAATTGGTCAATTTTAAATCACTTCATTTACTAACACATATGAATGTAATACTCGTACATCGTAATAAAACATATAAAGATTACACGACCAAGTAATTAATTTTACAACCTCTAGGAGTTAAGACAACAATGCACGCACGTCAGGAAAAGGTACTTGTACATTTTTACAAATACACTTTCAAATCACACATAATTATAGCATACATTCTATATTCCTGACTAACACACGAATTTTTGTATAATAAATTAAATTTTGTGCACTCTTATCATCCAAACATTGCCTGACATACACGTACAGTGGTATTGACCCACCCGCCCATCCATACACGTACAGTGGTATTGATGAGGGGATTGATTGGTACAGGGAATTGATGAGAAATTTTTTTCTCGAAAAGTAAAAATTCTAAAATAAAAAACCCACAGAAAACATTTCTATCAACCAGTTATCAACATATAAATGTGTTACAATAACGGTTTTCTTAGTAATAACGGTGTAAAGTTGATGTACACTGAAAATTGGTTAAAATTCCGGTACTTTTTTGCTCCGACAAAGATAAATATTATTAAACCTTTTAGTAAAATTTAAAAACACATACGGCATAAAGTACAAGTAAATGAGGAAAACAACGGTGTGATTAGAATTTACGTAGGCCTCTTAGTTACTCGGGTCTACATAACATCTGAGCCGACAGTAAGTAAACATATTGATTCTTTGAATATCATAAGACATTTCTGCATATTGCAATTCTACACGATTGCGTTAATGCAAACGAAATTATTGCGCACTGTATATAGTATGCATATCAGACCACGTTACTAAACATAGTTGATCTGACAACCTAGTTCCAACTATAAGAATCTATTATAATGGTAACTGGTGAGCAGCATTTCCCTTGGCGTGGTGACGCAATTGCTTGCATTTGCTATTTTCAGACTTTGCTTCGCATGCAAATCCATTGTGTATAACTATTCCTTTATTAGCAAAAAATCGGTTTACCGACTGATGTAAGAAATTGTTTGGCCATAAGACATTGATTAGAAAAACAAGCGAGAATGACTGAAGCTCAGCGAATGTAGTCTTTATTACAAGCTAAACCTAGCATCTCCCTGCAGTGTGCTGTTAAAGAAACTAGTGAGTATGACTGGGGATGAGCGTATGTAGTCTTTGTTACAAGCAAAACCTAGCCTTTCCTTGGAGTGTGCTGTTAAAGAAACTAGTGAGTATGACTAGGGATGAGCGTATGTAGTCTTAGTTACAAGCAAAACCTAGCCTTTCCCTGGAGTGTGCTGTTAAAGAAACTAGTGAGTATGACTAGGGATGAGCGTATGTAGTCTTTATTACAAGCTAAATCTAGCCTTTCCTTGGAGTGTGCTGTTAAAGAAACTAGTGAGTATGACTGAGGATGAGCGTATGTAGTCTTTATTACAAGCTAAATCTAGCCTTTCCTTGGAGTGTGCTGTTAAAGAAACTAGTGAGTATGACTGAGGATGAGCGTATGTAGTCTTTATTACAAGCTAAATCTAGCCTTTCCCTGGAGTGTGCTGTTAAACAAACTAGTGAGTATGACTGAGGATGAGCTTATGTAGTCTTTATTACAAGCTACACCTATCCTTTCCCTGGAGTGTGCTGTTAAAGAAACTAGTGAGAATGACTAGGGATGAGCGTATGTAGTCTTTGTTACAAGCAAAACCTAGCCTTTCCTTGGAGTGTGCTGTTAAAGAAACTAGTGAGTATGACTGAGGATGAGCTTATGTAGTCTTTATTACAAGCTACACCTATCCTTTCCCTGGAGTGTGCTGTTAAAGAAACTAGTGAGTATGACTAGGGATGAGCGTATGTAGTCTTTGTTACAAGCAAAACCTAGCCTTTCCCTGGAGTGTGCTGTTAAAGAAACTAGTGAGTATGACTAGGGATGAGCTTATTTAGTCTTTATTACAAGCTAAACCTAGCCTTTCCTTGGAGTGTGCTGTTAAAGAAACTAGTGAGTATGACTAGGGATGAGCTTATGTAGTCTTTATTACAAGCTAAACGTAGCCTTTCCTTGGAGTGTGCTGTTAAAGAAACTAGTGAGTATGACTGGGGATGAGCGTATCTAGTCTTTATTACAAGCTAAACGTAGCCTTTCCCTGGAGTGTGCTGTTAGGGAAACTAGTGAGTATGACTGAGGATGAGCGTATGTAGTCTTTATTTCAAGCTAAACCTAGCCTTTCCTTGGAGTGTGCTGTTAAAGAAACTAGTGAGTATGACTGAGGATGAGCGTATGTAGTCTTTATTACAAGTTAAATCTAGCCTTTCCCTGGAGTGTGCTGTTAAAGAAACTAGTGAGTATGACTGAGGATGAGCTTATGTAGTCTTTATTACAAGCTACACCTATCCTTTCCCTGGAGTGTGCTGTTAA
This sequence comes from Stictocephala bisonia, assembly GCA_035578905.1. Lineage (NCBI taxonomy): Eukaryota > Metazoa > Arthropoda > Insecta > Hemiptera > Membracidae > Stictocephala > Stictocephala bisonia. The sequence goes on along the minus strand of JAQJVL010000001.1, from coordinate 19,478,737 downwards.
AGAAACTAGTGAGAATGACTGGGGATGAGCTTATGTAGTCTTTGTTACAAGCAAAACCTAGCCTTTCTCTGAAGTGTGCTGTTAATGAAACTAGTGAGAATGACTGGGGATGAGCTTATGTAGTTTTTGTTACAAGCAAATCTTAGCCTTTCCCTGGAGTGTACTGTTAAAGAAACTAGTGAGTATGACTGAGGATGAGCGTATGTAGTCTTTATTACAAGCTAAATCTAGCCTTTCCCTGGAGTGTGCTGTTAAAGAAACTAGTGAGTATGACTAGGGATGAGCGTATGTAGTCTTTATTACAAGTTAAACCTAGCCTTTCCTTGGAGTGTGCTGTTAAAGAAACTAGTGAGTATGACTATGGATGAGCGTATGTAGTCTTTGTTACAAGCAAAACCTAGCCTTTCCTTGGAGTGTGCTGTTAAAGAAACTAGTGAGTATGACTAGGGATGAGCGTATGTAGTCTTTATTACAAGCTAAATCTAGCCTTTCTCTGGAGTGTGCTGTTAAAGAAACTAGTGAGTATGACTAGGGATGAGCGTATGTAGTCTTTATTACAAGCTAAACCTAGCCTTTCCCCGGAGTGTGCTGTTAAAGAAACTAGTGAGTATGACTAGGGATGAGCGTATGTAGTCTTTGTTACAAGCAAAACCTAGCCTTTCCTTGGAGTGTGCTGTTAAAGAAACTAGTGAGTATGACTAGGGATGAGCGTATGTAGTCTTTATTACAAGCTAAATCTAGCCTTTCTCTGGAGTGTGCTGTTAAAGAAACTAGTGAGTATGACTAGGGATGAGCGTATGTAGTCTTTATTACAAGCTAAACCTAGCCTTTCCCTGGAGTGTGCTGTTAAAGAAACTAGTGAGTATGACTAGGGATGAGCGTATGTAGTCTTTATTACAAGCTAAGCCTAGCCTTTCCTTGGAGTGTGCTGTTAAAGAAACTAGTGAGTATGACTGGGGATGAGCGTATCTAGTCTTTATTACAAGCTAAACGTAGCCTTTCCCTGGAGTGTGCTGTTAAAGAAACTAGTGAGTATGACTAGGGATGAGCGTATGTAGTCTTTATTACAAGCTAAACGTAGCCTTTCCCTGGAGTGTGCTGTTAAAGAAACTAGTGAGAATGACTGGGGATGAGCGTATGTAGTCTTTATTACAAGCTAAACCTAGCCTTTCCCTGGAGTGTGCTGTTAAAGAAACTAGTGAGTATGACTAGGGATGAGCGTATGTAGTCTTTATTACAAGCTAAACCTAGCCTTTCCCTGGAGTGTGCTGTTAAAGAAACTAGTGAGTATGACTAGGGATGAGCGTTTGTAGTCTTTATTACAAGCTAAACCTAGCCTTTCCCTGGAGTGTGCTGCTAAAGAAACTAGTGAGTATGACTAGGGATGAGCGTATGTAGTCTTTATTACAAGCTAAACCTAGCCTTTCTCTGAAGTGTGCTGTTAAAAAACTAGTGAGAATGACTGGGGATGAGCGTATGTAGTCTTTGTTACAAGCAAAACCTAGCCTTTCCCTGGAGTGTGCTGTTAAAGAAACTAGTGAGTATGCCTGGGGATGAGCGTATGTAGTCCTTGTTACATTCTTTTCCTAGATTGTGTTGTTAGAGAATTTAGATTGAGGATGAGCGAACGTAGTGTTTGTTACGATCTAAGTCGGGAACCAGTGATATGAATGACTTTAATGAGGACGAGGAGGGGGAGTTGTTCGTACTTGTTACTTTGGTTTTGGTCGATGGATGAACAATAATCTTGGTAGCTTGACTACCAAAATATATGTAACTTTTTTAAAGCATCACTGATATCCTTGCACTACGAAAGAGATCTGTTGAAGATGATAAGAGCAAATATTTCAGACTTGTGGATGCTATAGGACACGTAGCTTATGTCAGGAGAGACAGAGATGGAGTATTAGCTATCATAAAATTTTCATGGTGATATTTTTGTTTAAGATTATTAAACCCAATATCAAGTGGCCTGAACAAAACAGTGCTGCCTATCTTTAAATATGCTGAATATTCGAGGTGGATAACTTTAACAGTCACCAAAGCCAGTGAAATACACCGACGACGGTAATGGTAAGAAGCTGACCGATCGGGCAGAAATGAAAATTTATTTTATTTTTTAATCTTCAATTCAAAATACAGTACTCACAAAAATTTTGATTAGAATCTGTGGACTTTTGTAATCGCCTTTTATTAATAAAAAAAACTTTTGATTGTATATTCACATAAAGGCGGGTTTAAATTGGTCCATTGTAAACCGTAGTTATTAGTATTTAGGTTTTTTTTCTTCTTACGTAAGGTTCCATAAACAGAAGACCAGTTGTGGCCATTTCACAACTTACAACAAATATCCTCGTAAGGTTAAGCAAACAGACAGTATAAAGGGTGTCTTTTTTAAATTAGCCACTATTGTGCTCTTGAAAACCATAAGCTTGACAAAAAACTTCAAATGGGGAACCTTACCTTGTTTTTGGAGACAATTAAAAATACATATTTCAAATATTGAAAAATGGCCGCCATTTTCCAATATGGTCGTCAACTTTGTTATTTTCTTACAGAATACCTATATTACATTTTTATATATTATATAAAAATTATAATATAATAATATATAGGCCTATTATATAACATATTTTATGATAGATTTTGATAGAAATCGTAATTTTAGGCCTTTTATTCTTGAAACTTTTACGATATTTTGCTTAATAACATAGACATGAGATCTCAAAATGTTCAGATTCCTTATGGAGCTTACTGAGATAAAAGTTTTTTTATATACATTCAAAAAAATTATCTATCTGCAAAGATTACAGCTAACATTTGGAAAATGTATGTCTATCTATTCTTTTTTCACGATTTGACAGAATAGTGTATTAAATTATAATACAGAAAAATTTAAACAAATTGGATACTATTTTGTAACAGATAAATTGTTATTGGCAGCACTGTTACCATTATCAGCTGTTTTTAAGTCAACTTCCAATAGATATCGATAGCTGTAGAACATAAGAGACACGTTCATATGCTTAGATGATTCAATATTTGCGGGAAACTCTTAGTTCAACAAATTCATGGAATCAGCTTAAAAATTCACTATGAAGAAATTACCCTATAAATCCCCTATAAGAAGAGAGACAACGACGCTTGTACCTTTGGAAAAAAAAGAAAAAACTGTCTTACCAAAGTATGCGATTTTGTTGAAAAGGGTTGAGGAATATTTTCACATTATGCATAGGACATTCCGTAGTTTTTGGCTAAGATAATCTTCATTTCCGATCATTCGGAAAGTATAAAAATATTTTTCAAAAATACAGAAAATTGCTCCTGAAAAGAATTTTCACGGACATAACTATTACAGTTGATATATATGTATCTAAAGATCGCACAGGAGACTATCACAAAGGATGCTGTCAAGGCTTATACTGAATATCTCATATGAGGCTGTCACAAAGGATACTGTCAAGGCTTATACTGAATATCTCACAGGATACTATCACAAAGGATGCTGTCAAGGCTTATACTGAATATCTCATATGAGGCTGTCACAAAGGATACTGTCAAGGCTTATACTAAATATCTCACAGGAGGCTGTCACAAAGGATACTGTCAAGGCTTATACTGAATATCTCACTGGATACTATCACAAAGGATGCTGTCAAGGCATATACTGAATATCTCATATGAGGCTGTCACAAAGGATACTGTCAAGGCTTATACTAAATATCTCATATGAGACTGTCACAAAGGATACTGTCAAGGCTTATACTAAATATCTCATATGAGACGGTCACAAAGGATACTGTCAAGGCTTATACTAAATATCTCACAGGAGGCTGTCACAAAGGATACTGTCAAGGCTTATACTAAATATCTCACAGGAGGCTGTCGCAGAGGATGCTGTCAAGGCTTATACTAAATATCTCATATGAGACTGTCACAAAGGATACTGTCAAGGCTTATACTAAATATCTCATATGAGACTGTCACAAAGGATACTGTCAAGGCTTATACTAAATATCTCATATGAGACTGTCACAAAGGATACTGTCAAGGCTTATACTAAATATCTCACAGGAGGCTGTCACAATGGATACTGTCAAGGCTTATACTGAATATCTCACAGGATACTATCACAAAGGATGCTGTCAAGGCTTATACTAAATATTTTCCAGTAGACTGTCATAAAGGATACTGACAACGCTTATACTAAATATCTCCCAGGAGGCTCTTATAAAGGATGCTGTCAAGGCTTGTACTGAATATCTCATATGAGACTATCACAAAGGATACTGTCAAGGCTTATACTGAATATCTCACAGGAGGCTGTCACAAAGGATACTGACAACGCTTATACTAAATATTACCCAGTAGACTGTCATAAAGGATACTGACAACGCTTATACTAAATATTTTCCAGTAGACTGTCACAAAGGGTACTGACAACGCTTATACTAAATATTTTCCAGTAGACTGTCACAAAGGGTACTGACAACGCTTATACTAAATATCTCCCAGGAGGCTCTTATAAAGGATACTGTCAAGGCTTATACTGAATATCTCACAGGAGGCTGTCACAAAGGATACTGACAACGCTTATACTAAATATTACCCAGTAGGCTGTCACAAAGGATACTGACAACGCTTATACTAAATATTTTCCAGTAGACTGTCATAAAGGATACTGACAACGCTTATACTAAATATTTTCCAGTAGACTGTCATAAAGGATACTGACAACGCTTATACTAAATATTTTCCAGTAGACTGTCACAAAGGGTACTGACAACGCTTATACTAAATATTTTCCAGTAGACTGTCACAAAGGGTACTGACAACGCTTATACTAAATATTTTCCAGTAGACTATCATAAAGGATACTGACAACGCTTATACTAAATATTTTCCAGTAGACTGTCACAAAGGGTACTGATAACGCTTATACTAAATATCTCCCAGGAGGCTCTTATAAAGGATACTGTCAACGCTTATACTGAATATCTCACAGGAGGCTGTCACAAAGGATACTGTCAAGGCTTATACTGAATATCTCACACGAGGCTGTCACAAAGGATACTGACAACGCTTATACTGAATATCTCACAGGAGACTGCCACAAAGGATACTGACAACGCTTATACTGAATATCTCACATGAGGCTGTCACAAAGGATACTGACATCGCTTATACTGAATATCTCACATGAGGCTGTCACAAAGGATACTGACATCGCTTATACGGAATATCTCAAATGAGGCTGTCACAAAGGATACTGACAACGCTTATACTGAATATCTCACAGGAGACTGTCACAAAGGATACTGGCAACACTTATACTGAATATCTGATAAGAGGAAAACAAAAGTATTCATACGTAATGTATCGCCCATAGGAATACTTGACATGTACAAATTATCATATACATGATGATGAACATTATTAAACATCATACCGGGTGTTCAAAAAGTCGGGAACCCGCTTAAAATTTTACTATATAATATTAATAAACATAGAACAATGAAACTCTAGGATTACGTCCTCACTGTGGTTACTGACTTTTTGGCCATCTTAACAGTCCTTTTTCGCTTTGGGGGACGTCCTGTGGATGAAGTATAAAAAATCTTAAATGTAAGCATAGGTCGAGTTATACCACATTTTAAAGGCCATTGTTAGAGGAACACATTGCCGCAACTCCGACTAAGAAAGTACTATTCTTTTGGAAATAGCAGCCTCTCAAAGTTCCAATGAGGCCAAACTTTTAGAGGCTGTTATTTCCAAACGAATATGCCTTTTTCAGTCGGGGTTGCGGAAACATTTTTCTCTAACAATGACGTTTAAAATGACGTATAACTCGACCTATGCTTACATTTAAGATTGTTCAAATTTCCTCCACAGGACGTCCCCTCAAAGCGAAAAAGGACAGTTAAAGGACCAAAAAGTCAGTAACTACAGTGAAGACGTAATCCTAGAATTTGTTCTGTGTTTATTAATAAAATAAATAGTAAGGGGGTTTCAGACTTTTTAACACGTGATATAATACATCAAATCATAACTTAGCCCCTCAGGGTTCGATCCTAGGGCCACTTCTTTTTTTAATCTATGTGTGCAGTATGAATACAGTGATCCAGAATGGAGAACTGATTCAATATGCCGATGATACGACTCTCTGTATTAAAAGAAAAACATTCAAAGAATTAGGCCGGCCATACACGTTAAGGTATACCGGAGAGGTTTACCTGTACAGGTATACCTGTGCGGTAAACCGGAGCATGTGTGCCAGCCACTACTATTATATCTGTGCAGGCGTAGCGGCCTGTACAGGTGACCTAATAAGAATCGAGATTCAATTCTTTCTACCTGCGCAGGCGAGTAGACCTGAACGTGTATGTGAGTCATCCGGCTAACCTGCACCGGTGTGAGGTTAATTGTGGCGAATACTCAGAGAGCTTCGTGTTGTGTTTAGGTTATTGCTAGTTTATTTAGTTTATTGTCTATTGTTTAGTTTATTGTTGAAGCTGAACAGAACCAAATTATTGAGGAATTCATTGAAATTTATCGATCAGAACCGTGTTTGTGGCGAGTTAAGAGCAAGGAGTACCACAACCGTGACATGAGAGAGGCCGCTTATGCCAGGCTTGTTACGAAATTGAAGGAGGTAGAGCCCTCGCTATTTCGCCCGATGCGAATAAGAGTGTGGTTGTTAAAAAAATAAACAACCTTAGAAGCAATGTGCGTAAGGAGAAGAAAAAACGCGATTTGTCAATGAAATCTGGAGCAGGTACGGACAATGTGTATTCACCAACGTTGTGGTACTTCAATCTATTTGAATTCTTAGGAGACAACGATCTGCCCAGTACTTCTATTTCAAACTTGGATGGTGAAGATGAAATCGTGATGGATGAGGTAAGTTATACTTTAAAAAATTCTAAGAAATATGAATGAGTTTATGTAAATTACAACAAGTTTGACAGGATTGAAAAACATTTCACTGTACATTTCTATATACACGTCTGTCCTGCCATGAAAGTTTGCCTTCATTCACAAAGTAGGAAGTGTACCCATTTCTTATCCGTTTAGCACCTGTAACTATGTTCCCTTGGTTAAGACGTTGCAATGGGATCATGTTTGATTCAGAGGAATCCAAACCTTGGTTAGCAATAGTGCCATCACAATTTTCTTGATATATAGTACTTGGAGGGGCATAAGAGGTTGGCTGTTGTGCAATCAAAAAATTGTGTAAAGCACAAGTTGCTTTCACTACTTTTATTATGTTTTCTGGTTCCAAATTTATTTGAGTGTGGAAGGTCCTGAATCTAGCTGCAAGTATTCCAAAGCTATTTTCAACAACATGTCTTGCTCTTGAAATACGGTAATTGTAAATCTCTTTGTCAGCTGAATCTAGCTGCACCTGACGAAAAGGCTTCATAATGTTTTTAGTGAGAGGAAAGGCGTCATCGGCAACAAAAACATAGGCACCTTTTTGAAATTTTCCGTGACGTCATTCGGCTCCGGTATGGAAAGCTGGTTGTTTTTCAATTTTTCATAAAATTTAGTATTTTGAAGAACGCCCCCATCAGAATTGCGTCCATTTGTTCCAAATTCCACCAGGAGAAATCGATAGCTGGCATCCGCTATTGCGTGAAGTACCATACTGTGTCTGCCCTTGTAATTGAAATAAAAAGATCCAGAATTTGCTGGGGTAATATGTTTGCCATCCATGGCACCCAAACAGTGAGGAAAATTCCACCAATCTTCAAAAGACTTAGAAATTTCCTTCCATTTCTCAGTAGATTCGGGAAACTGAAAACAAAGAAAATTTATAACATTCTTTTCACGTGCATATATAATATGTTTCTATTATACCAAATTTACTTATGTTTATTTATGTCAAGATCTAATAATTCATGTTTCTTTTCAGGAGGAAACCGAAGATACTGTCCATAACACGCCCCTGGTGAAGAAACGTCCACAATTCCCCCTAATCTAAGAAGCCTCACGGCAACAGAAAAAAGAGGAGTGCCTCTGCGTCCAAACACAACGAAAAAACGCAAAAATAAGGAACTAACTACCGACGTTTTGGAATCAGTGAGAGATCACTTTAAGAAGCCTCCATCTCAAGATGACCGCTATGACCTCTTGGGAAAATCTGTGGCATGTACGATTAGAGCTTTAGACGAACGTCAGCGTCTTATAGTTGAAAAACGCATCAATGATGTCCTTTTTGAAGCAGAAATGGAATGCTTAATACGCCTACAAACTCTAACTTTGACCATACAAGCACCAGCTCAAGTAGGACTTCAAGTCCTTCTCCAAATACAACTTTGTACGGTTTTAATTCGCATCAACTTGCTGTTCCCGGACCCCAACAGGAACCTACACTCCCCTTGGCTAACTACTTTAGTGAATTCAACACTAGTTTTTGACTATTTCATTTACCTGATGTACAGTAATGTTCTTAACAGTCATGTACTAGTATTAATAAACTAAATGTCATAACATGTAAGTATTTTTTTTTTACATACCTGAAGATATCCTCTTTTCAGCACAGTGTAGATAGCTTCACATGTCTCAGGAATTATTTTCCCTAGAGCTTGAGGTGATATTATTGTAGAATACTTCATGCATTCATAAGAACGACCCGTTGCTAAGAACCTAAGAGTGGCTGTAAGTCTCTCATGTGGTGAGATAGAAGTTCTCATCACCGTATTTTTCTTTTGGATTAGGGGTGTTACTAGTGAGAGCAATGTTTTGTAAGTTTCTTCAGTCATCCGCAAATAGTTGCGATAATCCGAAGGATCTGAGCATAGTTATTTCAATAATTTTGTATGAGTATACTCACTTCTCTTTGTAAGCCAGTTTTTACACCACATCCTGCGTTTTCGTCTTTTTGTTGTTGTTTATAGCCGCTAACAAACCCACCAAAGCAATCACGTCATCTTGGCGGCTCGCCATTTCTCGAATTTATAATGATTCACTGATCCGGTTTACCGTAACGTGTGTGAGCTCTCGCCTATACAGGTATACCGGAGAGGTATACTTTGGGGAGGTTGTGCAAAAAGCAAAATTGAAAGAGTTTTTAAACTTCAAAAAAGGCTGACTACAGATAGTCGTGTCGGAATTCTTTTAGAGAGTTAAAATTACTGACTTTACCTTGCCTTTATATGTATGAGGTGATACTATACTGCAGATCACGTTCTTCCTTGATTCGTGGTTGAAACGTTCATCAATACTACACTAAAGGTAGGGACAACCTCCGAACACAGCAACACAGATTGGCACCATCAGATCACATGCCACATCAGGTTGGTGACTAATCAACAAACTCCCTGAAGGATTTTCAATTAACAACCAATTCAATTCAAAACTCGACTTAGACACCTCTTGGTAGATGAGTTCATGATGAGTCGCGGGGAAGATTAAATAGCAGGACAGGAACGCAGTGTGTTTGTGGCTGTATGAATGTTAGAAATACATGTATTTGAATGTGGGGTGAATAACCATTTGTTGGTTAGTTTTATAATTTTAATACATTTTATATATTATACTTATATTATGTTGACGGTTGCATGACGTGTTAAAAATTGTTACTACGCAATACAACGTTTATTTATTAGGATTGATTTGTTCAGAGATTGAACAAGGAAACGTCTCTCACGAAGTTGAAAGGGGGAAAGAAGTCTTAGTGCCCTAGGAAATAATTTTTCACAACTCTTACATTACAGTAGCAGTCGTTAGTGTCGACCTAGTTACCTTAAGGAAAATGTGATATAATTAATAGGTAAGGACCGGAGGGAACACACTATTATTTCAGAATCCAAGCCTTGAAGATTATGAAAATCATATGATATTATTTTGATCTTTATTAACCAATTATTATTTCTTTATTCTTTTTTCAAGATATCTAAGTTTCTAGTTAAATAACACATTTTTAAAATTTTCGTCTTCATGAGTGAGTAGTTTTTATAACCTTTATTACACTGACATGATCATTAATAGAAATATTAACACGTACAAAGATTCTTGCAAGGCGCTCCAAAACAGATCCAGTGCTGTCTGAGCCCTCAGTGAAAGATAACAATGTGCTCTAGGTACCATTGAGTTACACAATGTGCATTGTTATACTATGCTAAATAAATATGTTGAACAACTGCTGTGATGTATAAAAAACGTTATAACCTCTTGTTTGTGTTGTACTTGAACTATATGCTAGTGAAAATAAAATTGTTCCAAAATAATTTGGTTGACATTTTTTCTCCATCCTATAATTTTATGAAGTTTAATTTATACCATAATCAAACTGCTAAACGTGTAAAATAAAGCACTAGAATCGATCCTTAACACACAAAAGTCCACGCGTGGCGTTGAGGAAGTAGACGTCGGAGTGGAACGATGGGATGATGAGTTTGGAGATGATAGGTGAGAAGGAAGGAGGTAATGAACAGTGGGTAATGAGGTAGAGAGAAGAGACCGCCGGCTGCGTTCGAATCAAGACTCTATTAAAAGGTAGCCTCAGGCATACCGAACTCATAACCATAATGTCTGAATTTACGTCCCGAAGGGGTATGACAAGACATCAGGAATTCATGATGGAGCAGTAAGGTGATGAGAATGAGGTAGGAGGAAATAAAATAGGTTGATACGAGTTGGGGAAAGAGTTGGCAGGTGACGAGGTTGAAAATGAGTGTGAGGTAAGAGGAAGTAAAATGGATTGATGATGGTTGGGGAAAGAGTTGGCAGGTGACGACGTTGAAAATGAGTGATGAGGCAGGAGGAAGTAAAATGGGTTGATGAGGGTTGGGGAAAGAGTTGGCAGGTGAGGAGGTTGAAAATGGTGAGATGAGGTAAGAAGCCACAGTTTCCACCTCCTCACTAACCTAGTCTTCCAACGTTGCATGGTCCCCCTGCCTTCCCCTCTTCCTACTCCCTTATTTCGGCTTAGTTTTGTGTATACCTCTACATGTTTTAAATTTACAGGTATCGGCCTGGGACATCAAACAATTTTGGGAAATGATTATATTATAATTGGGCTGGATAGTAAGCGACCTGCGTGTCATATTTAGCGTATGTAGGGGTTCTAGCGGCAGAGGGAAATCTTTCCACCGCTCAGTTACCTTGATTCAAGAGGAGACTAACTTCCGCCATCAACCGTTCAACTTCCGCAACAGAATTTGTTTAATTGCTATTTATTATTTACATTATGATTAATTGTGTATTGCTATTATTGATTGTTATTTGAATACTAAATAATGATTTAATTTAATCGTTCTAAACTTGATTCGTTGATGTTAATCAAACCGACCAATGCCGACTGATGCTAATGACGTAATGGGCGGAGCTTGATATTGCACCATCAGTATGCTGCCTAACATTCTGGTTGCCATGACAACATTATAATGTAATTACATAGTGGGGAAAGAGGAATTCTCTGTCTCTCTTGTACCACTCTTCAAATCTCATTCGCACAAGGTCGTTGAAAAGGTCGCTTTCTTCTGAGGATTATGAAAATATAAGTCCTGATACAGCTTAATATTTTTTTCAACCGTTCCTGATTAAGCATTCAAACTCATATATATATATATATATATATATATATATATATATAATTAAAAAATATATATAAAATTGTACTTTTTGACGCAAATGTATAATTTCCACCCCTTCCTGGGGACCATTTGAGCAAAAAGAAAATCTTTAATAAAATCATATGTATTTTATGCATATAAAATTAAGAGTTATTATAAATAGAACACAATGCCACAAATTTTATCCCAAATGGACCACGAATTTGGAAATGAAAGACATTCGAAGTGTGTATAGGATAGTCATTGGCTATGCATTTTAAAATTGTTGAATAGTTAAATGATCATTCAATCACTTTAGATACTGAGCCGAAAGGTTTTTAATATTTTATTAAATTAATTAATATTTTTCTTGATATGTCTAATTACAGGTGACAAAAACCTACTAATTAGACATATCAAGTGGGCTGCTGCAATTCCTGGTGGATGGTCCACTAGAAGTAAAACGAACATTTTAAATTAAGTCATAGGTTAAATTAACAACAGGTTAAATGTGCCTATTGTTAGAACATAATTGCGAAATCTTTGTCAAAATGGCTACAAAATGACAGCAAATTAATCTCAGATAATTGTTGAATTCCAAACGGCTACAATATATACCAATGACCCGGCTGTTCATTAGAGGTAAAGACTGCGGCATTGTGTTCTACTGATAAAGATATTCAATTTAATATCCATACTAACATATGCTTGTAGTAAAGAATTTCTTTGAACTCTAAGTGGGCCGTCCCCAGGAAGTGATATAAATTGTACAGTTACGGCGAAAAGTACAATTTTAGATCATGTTTAAGTGTGATTAGTTTCATGGGTTTATCTGTAAATATGTTGAACTGTATCAGGACTTATATTCCACCCTGTATATAAAATTAAAGAAATTTTCATGAATTTTTTGTCGTAACATTTTTTTAAATTGTAATAACTGATTTTTCTAAACTAATGTTTACTGATTCATAATTTTGTACACGGTAAAGTTTAATAAAAAAATATCAAAAAAAATACTACAAACAAATATTGAAATAAATATATACAGGGTGGGAAAAATACGGAAACGCTTTCACAACTTCTGTGTTACTTGTAACTCTCATGTAAAATATTTATTTTTTCATAGATAATTTGATAGTTAATTTTTTTGAATAATTGTGTCCCATAAAGTGTAATTTTTGATCAGAATAATTTGCTTAAAACTGTTAAATAGCGGAGAAATAATATTGTTCAAATTAGTTACTTTAAATTCAAATTACCGCTACTCTGGAAAGGATAAACCTTTCGAAGTCCGGTTTGCGGCAATTATTTTTTTTGGAATAGACCTTTCGTTTGATACCAAACTCAACCTAGGCTTACGTTGAAGATATTCGTTCAACTCCTTGCGGGCCGTCTTCTTGTAATCACCTGCTGATGCACTCTCTCGATAGCGCAAGGAGAGAGAAATGGATATGAACTGTCGAAATCATAAATTTTACCCGTGTCAGCAGAAAAATCTCCAATGGCTCTCTTAAGGAGGAAGAATAACTCTCCTTAGAGAACATGGATTTCAATTTTACAAGTAAAGTCGTTCAAAAGTTGTGAAAGCGTTTCCATATTTTTGTTACACCTTGTACGTATATTTTTGTTACACCTTGTACGTATATTTTTGTTACACCTTGTACGTATATTTTTGTTACACCTTGTACGTATATTTTTGTTACACCTTGTACGTATATTTTTGTTACACCTTGTACGTATATTTTTGTTACACCTTGTACGTATATTTTTGTTACACCTTGTACGTATATTTTTGTTACACCTTGTACGTATATTTTTGTTACACCTTGTACGTATATTTTTGTTACACCTTGTACGTATATTTTTGTTACACCTTGTACGTATATTTTTGTTACACCTTGTACGTATATTTTTGTTACACCTTGTACGTATATTTTTGTTACACCTTGTACGTATATTTTTGTTACACCTTGTACGTATATTTTTGTTACACCTTGTACGTATATTTTTGTTACACCTTGTACGTATATTTTTGTTACACCTTGTACGTATATTTTTGTTACACCTTGTACGTATATTTTTGTTACACCTTGTACGTATATTTGTTTTAATACTTGTTTGCAGCATTGATTAGTATGAAGCAACCTTTTATTTGCTGTCTATTCTGGTATTATCATTGTTGTTATTGGGGTCGTTCCTTACCTGTTTCGTGGGGAATCCTGCTGTGGCTACGGGTCTGGGTGCTGCTCCAGGACCCCCTCCTGACCTGGGCCTCCTCACTGCCCCTGCACAGACACTTCTTTCCTTCTAAATCAGCTTAGAATATTGTTGAAGTGTTAACATACTTATAATGGATCAGAATTAATTTATTAGTTAACATAATATTTCTTCTACCTCTAATTCTGTTTTCATTTATTAACTTTTATACAACTGTATTTCACCAATAGTTGTGTTTTTAATTTTATATATATTAAATATTTTTATATATTTAAGTAATTTTAGGCAAAGTCATTTACTCACTGACTGATATGAGAACTAATACACTTCTGACTACCTAAAATCTTTAAATATGGCATGTAGTAATTGTTTTTGGTTACAAGGGCACTTTTTGAGGCAGTAATTATTTTTTGAGCTTCATGTAAAAGTACAACAATTAATTTCACAAAAAAAATTTGTCTACATACTGTAAACTCATTTATCATATTTATATTGGAACTGCGGAGATCATTTCCGATGTTCGAGTCCTTAACTGAGCTAACGGTCAGTACCTCACCGATTGGATAAAGGCCAACAGGCTGGCCTATGTGAACTGGCGAAGAAAGTTTATATATATATATATATATATATACCAAGTTATTCACGGAGGCTAACCATGTTGATCAAGGCTGGATACATAAGCTGATCACGGAGGGCTACCTAGTTATATATATATATATATCATGGGTGGCTACCCAAGATGATCTCGGGGGCTACCCAAGCTGGGCACCAAGTTGATCACGGAGGCTAACCATGTTGATCAAGGCTGAATACACAAGCTGATCACGGAGGGCTACCTAGTTATATATATCATGGGTGGCTACCCAAGATGATCTCGGGGGCTACCCAAGCTGGGCACCAAGTTGATCACGGAGGCTAACCATGTTGATCAAGGCTGAATACACAAGCTGATCACGGAGGGCTACCTAGTTATATATATATATATATATATCATGGGTGGCTACCCAAGATGATCTCGGGGGCTACCCAAGCTGAGCACCAAGTTGATCACGGAGGCTAACCATGTTGATCAAGGCTGAATACACAAGCTGATCACGGAGGGCTACCTAGTTATATATATATCATGGGTGGCTACCCAAGATGATCTCGGGGGCTACCCAAGCTGGGCACCAAGTTGATCACGGAGGCTAACCATGTTGATCAAGGCTGAATACACAAGCTGACCACGGAGGGCTACCTAGTTATATATATATATATATCATGGGTGGCTACCCAAGATGATCTCGGGGGCTACCCAAGCTGAGCACCAAGTTGATCACGGAGGCTAACCATGTTGATCAAGGCTGAATACACAAGCTGATCACGGAGGGCTACCTAGTTATATATATATCATGGGTGGCTACCCAAGATGATCTCGGGGGCTACCCAAGCTGGGCACCAAGTTGATCACGGAGGCTAACCATGTTGATCAAGGCTGAATACACAAGCTGACCACGGAGGGCTACCAAGTTATATACTGTATATATATCATGGGTGGCTACCCAAGATGATCTCGGGGGCTACCCAAGCTGAGCACCAAGTTGATCACGGAGGCTAACCATGTTGATCAAGGCTGAATACACAAGCTGATCACGGAGGGCTACCTAGTTATATATATATATATATCATGGGTGGCTACCCAAGATGATCTCGGGGGCTACCCAAGCTGGGCACCAAGTTGATCACGGAGGCTAACCATGTTGATCAAGGCTGAATACACAAGCTGACCACGGAGGGCTACCAAGTTATATCATGGGTGGCTACACAAGATGATCTTGGGGACAAAATGTTGAGATGTTAAATACAGTTTCAATTCACTCAGTAGGGTGTCCATTCAAGGATATTACCTTCTTGTCCAATTCATCCCACAGCACTTCATGTTATTAAAGTTAAAATATACGCTGCCTCTAAAACAAAATATCTGAATATTTCGGGGAAACGCTTAATTTTCCAAAATGTATGCAAGAACTGCGCATGCGTCAGTATAAAATGTTTACTATACTTATCATAATATTTATAGGGAAAGAAGAATAAAAGTGCAAATGCATTCTTTCAGTCACATTTGCTGGGGGCGGGGGGAGGTAATAAGCAAAGCCAACCAGGTGAAAAGATAGGTCCATTGATTTTTATAAATTAATATATCGACTTCGTGAATGATTGTTTCCTATCTTACGACTGTTAAGGCCGCCTAATACTAAGTATATATTTTTTACAAGAAATACTCATATTGCAATATACTTTCGGGGAATTACATACTAATTATATAATGGATTAAATGGTTTTGTTGTCAGCTACCATTATTTTTATTATTTTTTTAAAATTTCAAATTATTTAAAAGCTGAGTTTTATAGTTGGACAAAAAGTCCTAAGTCATTACACTATAATAAAAATTAAAAATAAATAAATCAATAACAAATGATCTCCTGTCACAAAGCTAAATACAAGCCATTTAAGACCTACCTCACTGATTCTATTTATGCTAGCTAATCCCTCCGTAAAACAGTGCAAGGGGCTCTCTGTAATTATGTGATCCGATTTTTGGGTAGACTCGCCGCAATCACAGGACTGATCTACTGTCAATCCTCATTTGTAATTTCAGTAGTTTCATCTGCCCACTCCAGTTTGGAACCGATTCAACAATGTCAACTCCTTACGAAGGAGGTTCATCCCACCTACAGGTATTGAAGGATCGTTAATTAGGAACTTACATTGTTCATCAAAACTGTTCCACGCTATGGCCCAGCTAGTATTGGGCGAGAAATTGTATCTGCTCAACTGGAAAGTAGTACGTAGAGGTGGGTTTCGAGATTGTAAGCGACCGTTTTAACGTGGGAGATCCTGGGTAATGGGGAGATACGGGGCATTCAAGATCTTATTACGTAGTGTTTAAGTTTCAATTATCACGTAGTTCAACTATCTTTACGTAGTGCCTACTGACGTCTTATTTCTGGAGGAGCTATATTGCACAGCACCGGAAGCCAAGGTAGTGGAGTTGCCATGAGAGTACCACTAATTAAGTTGGACATAATATCTTTTGTATGTGCGTTATTTAGACATACGGGAGCACTGTATTCAGCAGCTGAATAAACCAGTGACAAAGCAATTGTGCGCAGTACGTGTGCGTTGGCTCCCCAAGTTGTTCTAGCAATATGATGTAGTACATTTGCCCTGGTTTTAATTTTAGCTGCTGTTTTTTGAATATGGCTTTTAAACGTCAGCGATCAATCTAACGTTACTCCCAGGTACTGTGGATGATCATTGTGGTGGAGTTTTACACCATTTAGAAAGATGTTTAATCTTCGATTAGCTAGTCGATTACTTAGGTGGAAGCAGGCTACTTCGGTTTTTTATGGGTTAGGATTCAGCTTCCAGGTTCTAAAATAAACTTCGAGGGTTGCAAGATAGTTTGTGAGTGTTTCTTCAGTAGCTGAGAAGTCCTTGTGTTGATAACCTAAAGTGATATCGTCTGCATATATAAAATTTCTTGACTTGATGATTGGGAAGTCAGCAGTATACACGTTAAATAAAATTATGAGGTCGTTGTAGATAATGGATTAGTGAAATATTAATGACTTGTTAATGAACACATTTTTGTATCCCATATCTGGACCTGTATTGCCACATTATTAAAACAGATAGTGAATAGAATAGTCCGTATTGATTCTTTTAAACTGCGTGTGTTAATAATGAACATCACCCACTAGTACCTGTGGGCAGCAGACCTATATTAAAATACAAAAGTTAAATTAAAAATTTAAATCTTTTGTTTATATGAATAAAAAAATACTATAGTTATTAATTTTGTAATTTGTACGTGCTATGGATTTAGGTCGGTTTAGGACATAGGTCGATTTAGACGGCATTTCATTGCTTGGCCTATCAGATACGCCAAAATATCACCTGTCGGATCAAACAGACAGACAGACGGAAAACTGACGCATGAAGTGGTTTAGGCCATATATTTCCAGGACATTTTTCTTTAATTTTTGTGTACGTAACCGTACCCCGACGTGTTGAAGGGTTTTTTGACCAGCCTGTATAGCCATTGGATAGGAGGCGGTGATCCCATTCGTCCAATGGAGGGAAGGAGGTTATTTTGATGTTATTCGACATCAGTTAAAAGGGGAGAGTTAATTATTTGTAGCTCATTTGTCTTTACTTGTACTAAGAGCCACACAAACCACACATACAAACTAAAATAGGAGGAGTCAAACTATGTACAAAAGTTAGAATAATAATTAAAAAATATATATATGCGAAGATTCAGGATATGTAGAATATTATGTCCGTTTAAAAAACGTAATTAATTTATTAATGCAGTAAACCCTCAATTTAACAGACTATATGGGACAGGCTCTAGTCCGTTAAAGCCGATTGTCCGTTAAATCAGGGTGAACTCACCTCAAGCTGTTATGAGATTGTCACACCAATTTAAAACTGTGATGATACAAGCTAAATAATGTTAATGTTAACTCAAAGAGTAATAAAATATACAAATAAATATAAATATTGAATAAAGGTGATTAATCTAAATATTTTAAAAGTTACAATTTTTCTATTAAAATTCCTTAATAACCTTAATTCCACGATGTATAGAATTTTAGATGATTTAAGCTGTCCATTAAATCTGAAGTACGTTAAATCGAGGTCCGTTAAATTGAGGGTTTACTGTAATAGTTCAAGATTTTCATTCAAAATAAGATTTGAACTAAAAAATAAAATTGGTTTTCATAATATTTTTTTTACCTGATGGAAACTTCATCTTCAGTCCGGTCTAGACTAAAAGAGGCGTCTCTAAGAACCCAACTGTTGCCGGATGTAACCCCCACGTCTTCTGGTCTGCACAATACAGACAAAATCATGAATCATCATGTGACAGTACAGACAAAATTATGAATCATCACGTGATAATACAGTCAAAATCATAAATCATCAAGTGGCAATACAGGCAAAATCATAAATCATCATGTGGCAATACAGACAAAATCATAAATAATCATGTGGTAATATAAATAAAATTATAAATCATCACATGACAATACAGACAAAATCATAAATCATCAAGTGACAATACAAACTCATAAATCATCATGTGACTATACAGACAAAACACGTGGCAGAATTAAACACTGTCCGTGCAGAAATTATGTGTAACCGAGTCTGTAAGTTTCTTTACTCAGAAACGTAGAGGCCTTAAACATTTAAAATAACTCAAAATTAGTCAATTTAAATTGATTTAAATCAATTTAAAATCACTGCCTTTACTTACGTTTATGAAAATAATGTATCGTAACTATACATGTCATAAGGATTGAAACATGACCTAGTATCTAATGCACGACCTCTAGAAGTCAAGAAAACGTTGTTTCAGAAAATTCATAAGAAATTTTTTTATTGAAAAATTAAAATTCTGAAATATATTAAACTTACAGAAAACATTCCTGTCAACCACTTATTAAAATATAAATGCGATACATTAACGAATGTTTGAGTAGTTAAGGTGTAAAGTTGATGCACAGTGAAAACTAGATAAAATTCCATTACTTTTTTTCAACTAGGATAAAAATAGTTAAAACTTGTGATAAAATTTAAAAAAATGAATGTTATAACGTAACATTAAACAAGTAAAACAACTGTGTGATTAGAACTTTCCTTGAGCCTCTTATTTCTGAGGAAATAAGAGGTTAAATGAGTTTAACATCCATCAAACCCTGTGCACACATAATTTCTGCGCTGACAGTAGTTAAGTTTAAAATATAATAGATTATGATATTCAGCAAAACCTAGTTTTAGGTGAATACACTGCTTTGTAACATGCTATCTGCATCCAGCTATGTCCTCTGGTTTAGAGGTGAGCAAATTGTCTAATGTAATAAAAATATCGGTATTATAGGGGTTGCATGTGACTGGTTTGAGAGCTATTTTTGCATAGGAAACAGTGTGTAAGAGTGAACCTGGTTGTAAGTGAAATGGGGGTAATTAAAAGTGGGGTGCCTCGAGGATCTGTGCTAGGTGTAATATTGTTCATAATATATAAAACAATCTCTGTCACGGAATATTTCAAGGCAAATTAACTTCATTTGCTGATGACACAGCACTTTGTTGTATAAAACAAGATTGGGTTTCAATTCAGCCGGCTATGAGCAACGACCTTAATGCACTTCAGTGGTGGTTTACAATGAATAGAATGTTATTAAGTAGTGAAAAATAGTACTGTATTGAATTTTGTTGTAATATTAAGTTTAAATGTCCAGACTGTCTAAGTTAGAATACTTTTTGTAATTTAAAATGTGTTGTACATAAAACTAACGATATAAAATATTTGGGCCTATTAGTTGACAGTCATCTGACTTGAGGGATTCATACTACAAGATTAAAAGATAGCATCAATAACATAATGAGGTAATTTTATTTTTTTTAAAGATTTATGCAATCATCAAATTTTACGAATTCTGTACTTTGCTCTGATTCAAAGCAGAATTGATTATGGTATAGTATTTTGGGGAAATGCTTATGAGTCCTATACGAAACCGATATATGTTCAGCAAAAACTTGTAGTACGATTGATTTGTCATAGAAATAGACGTGAATCATCCAAGCCTCTTTTTAAGAATTTAAAAATCCTACCGTTGAAATAAATTTATGTTTATAAGGTTCTAAAACTGTTCGATATTAAAAGTGGAAATGTCCATCCACATAATAATGAATATAGAAACAAACTTAGAAATACTGAAAAATTCTTTATTCCAAAACAAAATAACGCATTTTTTGTAAAAACAGTTAATTTTATTGCTCCTAGAATTAAAAAAAATTTCCAGATAATATCAGAAGTACATAAAATCTAAAACAGTTTTTAAATAAAGTAAGAAAGTGGTTGTTTGAGGTGGAGGATATAAATGTATTATTTCTAATACAGCAATAGTATTCTTGTGAAAATTTTATTTGAACATTCTGATTTTAAGTTATTGATAAAAATAGATAACTAATTAAGTGCTAAATATTATTAATGCTAAATATTATAATTTGTGTCATTTCATTTAATTACCAAAGAAAATTGTTTGTTTTTAACATAACCTAACCTGACCTGACAACCTAACCTAGCTTAAAGCTAACCTAAATTAACTTAACCTGACCTGACGTGACTTACGTTACTAACCCAACCTGACCTAACCTAACCTATCGTAACTTAACCTAACCTAGCATTAGTTAGTTTAAGTCTTATCAGTTTAGATCAAAAGCCTTGATGGTAGTCAACATGCTGATGTTCATGTGTAACGTTTCACTTTAAAATAATTAAATGTAGATGGATTATACCAGTAGAATTAAGTTTATGGTTGAACTAATAAAGTTTGAATTTATTCGTAGATATAAAATATTAATTATTTCTACTCTTAAACGAAAACACTTCTGTTTGTGAGAAGATGTTATTCTCTCCAGTGGTTTCTAGCTGACACAAGGTCCTGGTTTAGTATTTTACATTTATAGTTTCATTTCCTGTACCCACCCGCTTCGCCCGTCATAACATTGAGTTTGACTATACCTAATAGAAATGTGCAGCCAGCTTTCAGTTTACACTGCATTTTTCCACTATTATTCAAATTATTTTATCTAATATCCAATTTAAAACAGACGATATGTATAATTTACTACTGTACTCAACTATTTTCAATTTTAAAATTTTAACCTACCACAATTTTACTCAATTTATTTTTATTTAAGAGTT
Source organism: Stictocephala bisonia (assembly GCA_035578905.1). NCBI lineage: Eukaryota > Metazoa > Arthropoda > Insecta > Hemiptera > Membracidae > Stictocephala > Stictocephala bisonia. The sequence continues at coordinate 19,457,200 of JAQJVL010000001.1, read as the reverse complement.
GGTAATCAAATAAATAAATCAATTAATAAAGCTCTTTAAGAATACCATGGGAATTTAGGAAGCTAGTGGGACGGAGTCCTGAGGTCGGAGAGGAAATCCTTTCTTAGTGAGTCTCTAGGGGCCAAGAGAATTTGTATGTACAAAATTTCAGGTCCATCGGACGTATAGTTTTGGAGAAATAATGATGAGTGGTAAATTGCTCTTATATATAGATATATTTCTAGTAGTTTACAAACTTTGACTGTCTAAAAAAAATCTGAAAGTCTACTTTTAGAGACCGTAAAGTACGGTAATTGACTCTAAATCAATGTCGGGGTTCTCGACATATTTAGCTAGGTTCGATGAACTGGCTATATATGTGTTAAAATTAAATTTAAATTTTCCAATTTAAATCAGTTTGTTCTCTTGGATAAAAAAGTTTCAAAGCGTAGACAAATCTGTAAGTCTACTTTTAGAGGGCACAAATGACTATATTTGACTCTGAATCTATAAAACATTGTGTTTCTCACCATGTTTAGCCATTACCTATGACCTGGCTATGCATGCTTTAAAACTAAATTGTTAATTTTCCCATTGAATACAGTATGTTCTCCTAGATAACAAATTTTCATAGTCTAGAAAAACCTGTAAGTCTACCCTTAGAGGCTGTAAATTAACCAATTTGATTTACATGCACAAATTGAAAATCTAGCTCTACCTAAGGATGAAGGAGGTGAGATAGAGCAAAAAGTCATAGGGCCAAAGTTGTAGACCGTCTCAAATCAGGGACAGAAAACGGTGTTAGTTTTGCTGTAGAACCGTTCATTTAGCTGCCACAGTCCAATCAAAGAAACGCTTTTTTTGGCATTTAAAATTTTTAGCACTAAAAAGGCTGCCTTCTTCGATTTACTAAGAATTTTTCAAAAACCCTTGTTATTGCACATCTACAATATAAGGCCTTTGACTCTACAAAATTTCAGCTTCGCAGGCTTAGTACTTTTTTAGTTACGTTGATGAGTGAATGAGTCAGTGGTATATGCCTTTTATAGGTATAAATTTATTCATTTGTTCAGTATAACAACAAGAGAGGTTATGTCGATTATTTTTGTTCGTTATGATATCTACTCTTATGTCAACAAATTCTTCTCTAAAATTAACTAAATTGCCGATTATATATTCCAAATTAATCTAAAATTGGCTTGAACTTAGTTGTTTGCTTATAATTTTCAACGTGTTGGATATTTAACAATTTTTAATTCAGATAATATGTCAAATGGAATCCATGCAATTCCATTCTAATTTAAATCGAATACTCTAATTGGTGATTTTTACGATGCTAGGATGGTAAATGTACGGATGTGTATTTAGTGAAGTAAAATTCTCTTTATTATTAGAAATAAGTTACAATTGTAAATAGTTAGATTCATAAATTCCATTTCCTATTCATCAGCAGATGATATATTAAAAAATGTGACCAACTGTTTTTGTTAGAAATTCTTCCTGTAATGCATATCTTCACCACCTTAAGCAAAAGTCAATATAAAATAAATACAATTTACCGTATTATATTTTTTTAGAAAATTAGTGATATCAAACCCCACCCGGCACGGGCTAGGGATGGCAAATACTTTCAACATATCGATACATAGCAAACCAAATATCGATCTAATGATAATATTTAGAGAAATAGGCCAAATTCCTTTAGTTGCCCGCCAAACCAAACTATTTTCTATTACCGAATATCCACGAAGGAGATACGAAAGATGTTGCAGAACGTATTAAACACTCATTATACAATGTGTCCAGGTGCTTTCTCCACATAAACTCCCAAAGATATTGTGTAGGTCAGGTTAGGTTACGGGCAAGTCCTTTCATTACAAATGAAGCTAATAACAACATGTTCTTGTGAATATAAAAGTAGTTTAGGTAATTTTGACATAGAAAAAGTTTGGGTTTGGCGGGAACCTAAAGGAATTTGACCGAAAAATACCTATAAACTGGTAACCGATATATCGAATTGTAAATGATTAATCTGCTTAAAAATATGCACTAACTCTTATGTCATAACCAAAAATACAATCATGTTTTTCTGTCAATATTTAGAATAGCCTACTGAATGTAAAAATTAAATACATTTATCTACACGAAACAAGTTGTGGTCTGTGGAGTTGACTGAAAACAATTCAAAATAAGAACATTTCTACCTTAAATGATTATGTTAATTATGTAAGGATAATGTAATAACTTTGTTATTTTTGTTTTTCACATTTAAAAATTCCATTAGGCTGCTTATAAACACTAAACTTCCACCCACTGGTCTACAATAAACTACATTTTAGTGCATTAACCTCACTTAAAAAAACTAAATAAAGTTACTTTATTACTTCAGTGCATATTTTGTACGCATAAGAGGCAATTTAATTGTTTTTCCGTAGAATCGTGATGATTTTGAGGAGAGAGTGATATGACATATCGTACAAAAATATCGATATGGCTGATATTATTGAAAGAAAATATCGATACTAATATATTGATATATCGAAACACATTTATCTATATTTCCGATGTATCGATATGTCATTACCATCCGTAGGTAAAATATCTTTGAAGTTGTAACGGTGACAAAAATTGTCAACTTTAAAACAGCTTTTACACTGACATACACAACGCATACCTGCGTGAGGAAGCAGATATTTTAAGATTAGCGTCATCAGTGTAAAATATAAGTTGGCTACCATTCATCAGTTCCGGTAAATTTCCCATATAGCAAATAAATAATAGACGGCCTAAAATGGACCCCTGCGGTACTCCATATTTTACAGTTCTGAACTTTGATTGATATAATATTTTCATGTTTTATTATTCATATAATCAATTTCAACATATTGCTTTATGTTACTAAGATATGTTTTTAACCAAGTAAATGCTTGTTTACGACTCAGACAGAATGATGGTCACCCATCCAAGGGACAGCCACGCTTGATGTTGCTTGACTCCGTTATCTTGCGTTATAGTCGGAACCCTCCGGTCAATGCCACTTGCAACGTTATAATGCAACAGATACAGTAACTACAAACTATTACAAGTGAAGGACCCACCGGCTCACATATACACCCACAGTGATATTGACCCACCCATACACCTAGAGTGGTACTGACCCACCCGCCCGCCCATACACATACAGTGGCATTGACCCACTCATCCGCCCAAACACGTACAGTTGTATTGACCCACCCGCCCACCTATACATGTACAGTGGCATTGACCCACCCGCCCGCCCATACACGTACAGTGGCATTGACCCACCCGCCCACCCATTAACATACATTGGTAGGCCTATTGACCAACCCGCCAACTCATAGACGAACAGTGGTTTTTAATCTTGATACTATCTAGATTAAAAACACCTAACTTGATAATACAATAACCATTGCTAGTAAATATCTCGTAAACAAACCTCTGAAATAAAGTATCTTCACTGGTATTGCGTCTTTTATTACGTTTTTAGATGTTTGTGGAAAACATTGCATACCATCAAGGAGTTTAACCGAACGAGAAACTACGGTTGGACTGTCCCATTCTACTTTTATTAATATTGAAATTTTTTTTATATTCTTCTTTTAGTCTTTATATTTTTCCTTCTTTTATTACATATTTAATACTTACATTACTTGCAAAGTAAGTACGTTAATATTAAACGTAACTCACCCCTGTGACTTGTTACGGCAGTACTTGCAGAAGAGAAAGAGAGAGAGAATAAGTAGGAAACCACCGATGATGCCGGCCAGAAGCACGGAGAGCGAAACGTACTTGTTGCTGCTAGATACTGCGATTCCAGTGTGCGTAATCAAGCCCTGTGAACAGTAAACGTATAATGCCGCATATATCAAATTCTTGATTAGAGGTAATTATTTATATTATAGTTTTAAAACTATCAGGCACTGTTTTGTAAGTAGAGTGTTACGGTCAGTGAGCGGGCCTCAGTAGCTATACACATGCAATCTTACCATTCCTTGGGTTTTACCAATGAATACACATATATAAGAAGCGAAAAGAGGTAGAGAAATAGTCAGACTTCTTGTTGCAGACGAAACGAGCTTAGCGCGGCTGCCGATGCGCAGCGCTGGTTGAGAATTTCTGCCACATATCCCTCTCCAAACCAATACCCCTTTCTACCGTTTCCTTTCTCTCTCATAGTAATTTGTAATCCTCCCTCTATCTCCAGGCGGTCGTGCTGCCCAAGGTGTCATTCTCCATCTCACTCTAGGTTGCCGCGCAACAAGCTCAACCTAGCGGCGGCCGCGCCAACATAGCAAAAATAGAAAAAAATGGTCTGACTTTTTAACGTTGGCTTTCCGCTTCTTGCAGATGTGTATTCATTGGTTTTTCTAAACATTCTAAGAACATAATGTTATTTTTTCTGACCATCCTTTAGTTTACCCTCCACCTAGGGATGCACGGTATTTGTTTGTCTATCCCTGATTACAGCTGAGATAGATCAACGAATTATCAAAATATAAGGCGGTAGAGTTTTATTGATAAATTGTTGAGTGAAGGGCCCAACAAGTAATATTTACATATCCACACAAAGACACAAATTTTTGAAGCATCTATTTCAGTCTGTGAAATTCATGGAATCTCCGTAAAGTAAGGTAACAAGAGGTATGTAAACTTTGAAATTCGGAAGAGCATGATTATTGACAACCTGGTGTGGAGATGTAACTACTGGAAGTACAAATGGGGATTGGCAGTAAATCAGTCATGTGAATGCGGGGAGTCTATCCAAACAATGAATCACTTAGTACACTATATCTCCACTAAAAAACTACAGGATATACAAGACCTTAAAGAGGGACCCAGAAAAATCCTTCTACTGTCAGCACAGAAATGATATGTACTCGTGTTTAAAGGATGTTTTTACTAAGAGGCCTATACAAATTCTACTCACACCGTTGTTTTAGTCGTTTAATTTTACATTATCACATATGAATTTTTAAATTGTTTCATAAGTTTTAATAATTGTTATCCTAGGTGGAACAAAAAGTACTGTAATTCTAATTAGTTTTCACTAATTACAATATATTAGTGAAACCTTCATAACACAAAAACTCGTCAAAATATTGCACTTATATTTTAATACGGGTTTGATAGGAATGTTTTCAATAGGTTTTATAAATTTTAGAATTTTAACTTTTCAAGAAAAAGAGTTTTTGTAAATGTCCTAAAACAATATTTTCTTGAATTCTAGAGGTAATAAAATTAATTATTTGGTCAAGTTGTAATCTTTATGACATATATGACTTGCATACGTCATTTCTTACAGTTAAACGAGGAAAAGAATGGTGTGATCGGATTTATCGTAGGCCTCTTAAACTGATTCCGTGAAATCTACAACTTTAACTGGTCTTGTGTGATCTTTTGAGATCCCAGATAAAAGAAGACTTATAGTATATTTGTTTATATACATATATTACTAAAAATCATTTAATTATACACTGCTACATGTTTTGTATCAAAATGAAGCAAAATGGGTGTTGTAAATGAGAGTGTTGTATTTTTTATAAATTTTTAAAATCGGCATTACAAAAAAGTCACTTTTGTAAGGTGTCAAAAATACCACAAGTATTTTACATTTGTAATTATTTCAAAATCTTTATATATTTTCTTTGTTTTATAAATGTATGTAGCTACCAGAAACAAAAAAAAACTCTACCGGTAATTTATTATTATTAACGAATTTACAATTTTTACTTTCTATAAAATAAGCTATAAATTTATTTTTTATAAAAAAGCTAAACAATTTTTCATGCATTTTGCTTGTTAACTTGTTTATTATACTCAACTACAAGACTTAATAGACTACTACTGATACTACTAGAACTAAAATTACACTAGAAATAAAATATTATTTATCTAAAAAATAAAAAAAGAATGCTTATTGGGTACAAAAGACTCCACGTGACTGATTCTCAGATGATTCAAAATTAATTTTATCTTCCATGTCGGAATATAATCTAAGTTCAATAAATAAATAAGTTCAAAGTTCATAATATAAAACTTACAAATGCATTTAGAAGTCTTGAATTGTATAAAACACAACGGTGTAGTAATACATATGGTAAGAATTCGTTGAGTTATGCCACTCCAAAAATCTTTAATGAGACCGATTGATTATTAATTTAAAAAAGAATATAAAAACTATATTGGTTTTCTATTGTATATCTGTTGCCAGTGATATATATATTTTTTAACAAAGGTTTTCTTTAATATGCTGGTATTGATCAATTAGGCTAAGAAATCGTATTTGTTTTCTTTACAGAAAAGTTGTTGAATTTTTCTTTTTGTTATGTCCTACGAGTGTATGTCGTTCATCTACGCTCATCACACTCATTCACCTCTCACATTCGTCCATATCGAAGATTGGCGTGTTACTAATGAATAATAGGTATGGTCAATATTATTTCATCAGTATATATATTTTGTTGCATTATTTGCATATTTATTAAACAAATACTAATTACCTCTCACAAAACAAACTTTGTAATACAATTAATACTCAAGAAAGTTATCGGTCGAACTCATTTGATACGTGCATCAAATTGCATAGTTATATGAATTTTGTAAATAAAGTGTATCGTAACAACAAAGAGAAAAGCTCAGCGCCTGCAGACTAACTGATACTCTATCCGTCATACATTGTTGGTTTGAGACAGGCGCCGGGGAGGGGGATGAGGAAGGCCGCGACCTTGCTTGGAATGCGGAAATCTGGGTCACTAGGTTATCGCATCGATATGGTTATCAGTCGTTTAAATGGCTTAAAGAGATTTAAATGTCCCCTCTCCACTACATAGTGATGGGCGATTGCGAGATGTTCCGATTTTCGAAATGTCCAGTTTCGAAAGGTTTTGGTTTTCGAATGGATTCATTCGTTTTCTTTGTCAATACTGGCTGGATGGGACGGCATTATAAATTACAGATACAACTGTTTTGTTGAAGTTCAGATTTGTATCCGTTTGAACTGTCTGTAGATGCACTACCCTGATTCTCGAATACAATGTTTTCACAATTTTTTGAATAAATAACGTGTAATAAAATTGTAATTTGTAATTTAGCACAATTTACTCAAATAAAATATAATTCTTACATTTTCTGTGTCATTTATTTCATAATACAATAGCTAGATCTTCAATATTAATTAAGAACTATCTCAACCATCTTATTTTATCTAAAGTTAACAAAACTGTTCATAATTGTGCATGTATTCTGAAAATTTCGAATGCGAAATATTCATTTGAAAGGCATTCGAATAGTTCTAATTTTCGAAACGTTTCGTTTGTTACCATTCTCAAACGCCCATCACTACGCTCCACTATAGCGTAACGAACTGTTGTATTTTGAATGGTGTTTATTCCTGATTTTACGACTCTGCTGGTCACTCAGTATAAATTGTTATGTCACTCGTATACAAGACAATTTATATTTTTTTATAGTGCTATATTTCATGAAATCATAATTTTTGTTTATTGTGTGAGTATGTGTGTATGTAAGTTTATGTGTATACTGTCTACTGTATGTATATATATATATATATATTTGTTGGTGCAGTACTGTATTATATTTTGTTCGTTATAGTAATTCTTTTACTTAAATTGTTAAATAATTATTATTGTTTATATTGTATTTTATTTATGTTGTTTCATGTATAGTTTTGTTTCACCACTTAGTTGTTTTAATTTATTGTACTGTATCAGTTATTGTACACCGCTGCCACAGAGCGCTATTTGATTTTATTTTCATTAACAACAATATGTTATTTTTCCCCTTTTTTATATACAACATTTCTTTTATTTCTTATTCTTATATTATAAAATTTGCGTGTACAGTATGTGTAATATCGGTACACAACAATAAGCCATGTTGGCTTGTTGGGACCGCATGTTATAACATTTTCGGTAAATAAATAAATAAAGTTAAAAAAAATCAATTAACGTTCGGTAGACTAACAAAACGTTGTAAATTAAACGACAACAAACAATGTAAACGAGAATGGGTGAATCCAAAACAAGTGTTTCAAGTTGAGATCTGTCTCAGTATGCCCCCCCCCCAACCCGCTCTAGGGTGAGTGCCTACTCAAGGGACTTAGGACTCGTATTAGTTGTATTTTGAAGGAAAGGACTGCTTAACCTAACCTTACAAAACCCAACCTAAAATAAACTGACGTTTCAGTGTTAAATAATGTAACTGTAAATCAACTGTTATCTGTAAAGTTTCTTTTGCTAAAATGAGTGTTTAATAATCTCTGCAACTTGATTTGTAATTTATTTGTATATAAATATATTCCAATAGTAAATATTAAGAGTTTGGAGGGCAGTTAAAGGATGAAGGATTTTTACCGCAACAGGTGTCTTACAACACGTTCTATTTGATAATTAATTTCCATATAATGTGATTTATTATATGGATATTAATTAAATAATGATGGACGTATGTTGAACATAACACGTCTAAAGGACTGAAAAAAATGCTTTTCTTCATTGTGCTTAACTATCAAAGGCAAACTAAAATAAATAATTAACATATTTTAAAAAATAGATTATTTGTAGAGCAGAAAATACCAATATAAATTTATTATTATTTTATAAAGAACACGTTGTAGCATACTATTCATGTTCATGTAATAAATTACTAAAGTATGATAAATGAAATTATTTGGCAGCAATGGAGTTGGTCAGCTTAAAATTTAAAATTGATGTTTAATAATCAAGCTAAGTTAAAATAACTGACTGCGGTCAAGTTTACATCGAAGTCCTGAAATGAGATCGCAGCTCACCCACCCACCCATACAAGTACAGTACTATTGACTCACCCACCCACCTATACACGTAAAGTGGTATTGACCCACCCACCCATACAAGTACAGTACTATTGACTCACCCACCTACCTATACACGTAAAGTGGTATTGCCCCACCCACCCACCCACCCATACAAGTACAGTACTATTGATTTACCCACTATACTATACACGTAAAGTGGTATTGCCCCACCCACCCACCCACCCATACAAGTACAGTACTATTGATTTACCCACTATCCTATATACTTAAAGTGGTATTGCCCCACCCACCCACCCACCCATTCAAGTACAGTACTATTGATTTACCCACTATCCTATACACGTAAAGTGGTATTGACCCACCCACCCAACCACCCATTCAAGTACAGTACTATTGATTTACCCACTATCCTATACACGTAAAGTGGTATTGCCCCACCCACCCACCCATACAAGTACAGTACTATTGATTTACCCACTATCCTATACACGTAAAGTGGTATTGCCCCACCCACCCATACAAGTACAGTACTATTGATTTACCCACTATCCTATACACGTAAAGTGGTATTGCCCCACCCACCCATACAAGTACAGTACTATTGATTTACCCACTATCCTATACACGTAAAGTGGTATTGCCCCACCCACCCATACAAGTACAGTACTATTGATTTACCCACTATCCTATACACGTAAAGTGGTATTGCCCCACCCACCCACCCACACAAGTACAGTAGGCTACTATTGACTCACCCACCCACCTATACACGTAGAGTAGTATTGCCCCACCCAGCTACCCATACAGGTACAGTGGTATTGACTCACCCACCCACCTAGGTTAGTGGTAAGGTTAGGTGGTAGAGAGGACTGTCCAGTCCTAATCTCGCCTTAAAAATAAAGTTGTTTTTCATTTCATTTCACCTGTACACGTAGAGTAGTATTGCCCCACACGCCCACCCTATACATGTAGAGTGGGTGCAGTCTAGCTTTAACATTCAATTATAAATAGACTTCTTGTAATAATTGAAAAAATAAGTCAATAAGGAATACGTAGTGTTCGTTGATTAAACCAGCACGTACATTTAATAAATGCTACGACCTCAATTTGTACAAAATTAGATAGGAGTGAAATTCAAGCCGAGCGGTTCAAAGTATTTTATGGACATCATTTAATATTTCAAAATGGTAGACATTTAATAATAATTTTCTTGTAAAACATTGGTTGTACCTCTTATACTTGATTTTTATATATTCACACAAATAAGTAAAAATATTTGTAACTTGATTGCATGGTAGGCACCTACACACCTACCCATACAGACACTTTTGTGTTGACCCAACCGCCCACTCATACACGCACAGTGGTATTGACTCTCCCGCCCACTCATACACGCACAGTGGTATTGACTCACCCACTCACTTATACACGTACAGTGGTATTTTTCACCCGCTCACTCATACACGTACAGTGGTATTGACCCACCCTCTCACTCATACACGCACAGTGGTATTGCCTCACCCGCTCACTCATACACGTACAGTGGTATTTACTCATCCGCTCACTCATACACGTACAATGGTACTGACCCACCCTCTCACTCATACACGTACAGTGGTATTGACCCACCCTCTCACTCATACACGTACAGTGGTATTGACCCACCCTCTCACTCATACACGTACAGTGGTATTGACTCATCCTCTCACTCATACACGTACAGTGGTATTGACTCATCCGCTCACTCATACACGTACAGTGGTATTGACCCACCCTCTCACTTATACACGTACAGGTATTTACTCGCCCGCTTACTTATACACGTACAGTGGTATTGACTCATCCGATCACTCATACATGTACAGTGGTATTGACTCATCCACTCACTCATACACGTACAGTGGTATTGAACCACCCTCTCACTCATACACGTACAGTGGTATTGACTCATCCGCTCAACCATACACGTACAATGGTATAGACCCACCCTCTCACTCATGCACGTACAGTGGTATTGACCCACCTGCTCACTCATACACGTACAGAGGTATTGACCCACCCGCTCATACACGTACAGTTTTATTGACTCATCCTCTCACTCATACACGTACAGTAGTATTGACTCATCCGCTCACTCATACAAGTACAGTGGTATTGACCCACCCTCTCACTCATACACGTACAGTGGTATTTACTCGCCCGCTCACTTATACACGTACAGTGGTATTGACTCATCCGCTCACTCATACACGTACAGTGGTATTGACCCACCCGCTCACTTATACACGTACAGTGGTATTGACTCACCCACCCACCCATACAGTTACAGAGGTGGTATTGACTCACCCGCCCACCCATACACGTACAGTGGTATTGACCCACCCGCCCACCTATACAGTTACAGAGGTGGTATTGACTCACCCACCCACCCATACAAGTACAGTGGTATTGACCCACCCACCCACCCATACAGTTACAGAGGTGGTATTGACTCACCCGCCCACCCATACACGTACAGTGGTATTGACCCACCCACCCACCCATACAGTTACAGAGGTGGTATTGACTCACTCGCCCACCCATACACGAACAGTGATATTGATTCACCCGTCCACCCATACAGTTACAGAGGTGGTATTGATCCCCCGTCTGATGCCTCTACAGGGGGTATCTAGCTGATGCTTAGACATTACAACAGGCCAACATCGACCTGATTTAACATACCTGTGAGCTCTGATGAAGTACGTGGTGCTCTTGATATGTAGTGATTTTAGATACACCCAATTATTTGTATGTCTAACTTGTCTATGTACAGTAATAATATATATACACATAATTGTAACACTTGAACAGAAGTCAATTTAAGTGCAATTTTTTTATACGGAACTGGTAAGGTGTTCAGAAAAAATACTTTTAGGGAAATTATATACAATGTAAAACAACCCATCATATTCAAACTAAGACTTCAATTTGTCATGTACAAAATATGCCATGAGTGAAATAGCAGTTCAAACTATTTTATGGTTATAATTGAGATATTTCAAAGTGGTAGATTAAAAGTAGACATTTAATAATATTTTTTATTAAATAATAGTAAAAACCCCGAAAGTTTTTTTAACTCTTATCATTGATAATTCAAAAAAAGAATGAATGTTAAATAGACAACTAATTTTACTGTTTGTTAAATTCACTTTCAAATACGTAAAAGGATTTTTTCAACAAATTATTTTACTCTCAGAAGGTTGTTGGCGTATTTTCATGTAGTTAGTTCTTTAGCCGATTGGTATATGTTTAACAAACTCTTGATTATATTTTTCATATGAAAGAGAAGGAAAAGGAGCGCCTTGGATCCAAAGTGCTTCAGACTCCAGAGTGCCTTAAACCTAGTTAGGCTACACCATTGAAGCAAGTAATACAGGATGCAGTAGATTACTGAGTGGTAATATTTTAAGAGTCTACAGATCCTGTCGACCATGTTGGTTTTAATCCCATATGAACAATATTATTTGCGGTTCCATATTTCTGCGTTGTTTATTGACCAACAGAGTTGTGTATGAGGTGTCACTTTAAACTGTATGATCCTGCGCATTGGGTTTGATTTTCATACTTCGAATACATACTCCTAGTTTTGAAAAACAGGCGAAAATAAGAGCTTAAAACTAAATATTTTTTATATTTTTTTCTATAAACATAATTAAGAATCCGCAAAGCAATTCAAACGCGCCATTTCATTCTTGATCAAATGCAATTTGTTTGGAAAAAATCCGTTTAAAAATAACTGTTTAGTTTGAATACGCGTGATCGTATGTCTGGTTCGAAAATGACGTTGTTCTTATGGGATTAAAACCAACATGGCCAACAGCCTCAGACGACCTCTGCAGACTCTTAAACTTGATAGTCCCTCTACCTCCTTTGACAATCACTATCACCCACATGGATCTCAGGGTGTCTGTTTACATAGGGGTACGCCTACGTAGTACGTAGGGAGCTTTTAATAAAATTCCCAAGTTTATAAGAAGCACTTTAAAAACAATAATTGAGACTGATGAATACAATACAAGTGATACAGGAATTGCGAGGATGAATTGAGGCCCACTCCAGGTGGAGACGAGAGGAGTCTCGTCGTGTACCCAAAGTAGTTTTTGTAAATTTCGGTTCCTAATGGATTCTCATTTATTCATAAGATGAAGTAATTCCATAAACCTGTAAATTTCTGAAAGTATTTGAACCTGATGGGGTCTTACGATAGGATTGCAATCGACCTCACTTGATTGCTTCCATAACCTGGGTGGTCGCCAGGTTGTTTCATAAGGGTTGCATGCCCAGTTGCACCGGTGGTCAAATCTGGGTCTCTCCAAGTGGAATGTTTAGTCTCCTCTACATAACTTCTATTTAATGTTAGATGTTTAGTTAATAGTTTAAGCTATGAGGATTGAGATATACATCTCGTTTGTAAGAAATAAATATAAATTCAATAAAATAAAATTCGATAAATTTTATTGATATAGTTTTCTTGATGGTGCTTGTGTGGATATGTTTTACTCTCTGAAATTCAGTTATTAATTATTTATGATACGTTTTATTTAATAAGAAACATATGTTTTTGAAATCCGTCATTTAGTGGCTTAAAGAAAAAAAAAACAGCTGTTTCGTTCAATACGATGTGTGGATTTAGTATCATGACTGTACAAATGTCGTTGGAGAGGGAAATCCACTGATGCGCATGCTCAAACCAGACCGAGCACTGAAGTCCGATCTATACTATAATACTCTCTAAATTCTAATGGAAGTCTGAGATGATGTTGACTTACCGGAGTGCGAGCAGCAGAGCTCATCAGTAGACGCTATCCTCCCTACAACATACATTAACATAAGTGACAACATACATTAACATAAGTGACAACATACATTAAACATCGATGTACAACATCTTGGCCTCACTAAGTTGCACGGAACTTGTTAGTGAGATCCATTTTTAGAAAAAATTACAAATTATTTGAATATACAAATATGTTTATTGGCTGCTTGAAGCTAAATTCCAGTATAAAACCTATTAATGATAAAGCAATATAATGAACAACAAAATAAATATTTATAAACATAAAATAGGTAAGATACGTATATATATGTAACATGTATAAATCCAAGAAAATATAAAATTATGTTTTACGGGTGTGTTGAAGTCGCCGAGTGTTGGAATCGCCGCTGCCGTAAATCCCTTCTACGAAGCGCAAGTGACGAGTGCATATGCTGAGCTGTGTTAGTATTTTTACCCGTCATCGGTCACGTGGTGAGACAAAATCTCTATAAAAAGTCGTTACACCGGAATTTTTTAAATAATTAACCTACAACATCGACACTCCAGCAATGCTCTAATTCTTTCCGCATGTTTTTGCGTATTCTCGTAAACCATAGTGAAGGGGGGTTGTGGGGGAAAGGGTTTACGCCCCTCCATGTTTGGCCAATTAGAAGTTTTCTCACCACGGATCGGTTTCGTCTCAGGAGTAGAGAGAAGTTTTCTCAGTATTCAACCATGTATGTTATTGAATCTTGATCCTTGATTAAACCTATAATTATTTTGTTTAGTTAGTTATGTGTGTTTTATTATGTTTTTAGTTCTAAACAAAGTTTTCATTTGTATATACGTTCCTCGTTTTATCAAAATAATTCGTTATGGCGAGAAAAAAACAGATGATTTATGTCCTGCCAAGAAAAATCGCTACTACACTCAGCACCAATGTGACACTGTACAAAGCGAATATGCAAAGAACACAGGATGTACTGATTTACTGTACAATGATTGTTTCGTGTAGCAAATGGAGGTCGAATAAAAAGGGAATAAAAATGTTATATCTTTAGCACTTTTTTATCGTTTATATTTAACAATTTTAATAAATAATATTTTTATATGTGTTTTTAACTATCCCTTGCTGTTAAAAATATATACATTTAATATATAAACAAGTAAGTACAACCATGACATTCATGAATTAATTATTACAAAAATATTCATAATTATTTTCGAAAGTTTTGAAATAAATTAAAGGCATAGAAGGTACTTTATATTTTTTAAAGTGTATCAAATCAACTTAGAAATAAAACAAATATTATATTTATTGATTTTGGGAAGTTACTTGGTCAATGAATGTCACGGTAGAGAAATTTCTATACGTGAGACCCAAATAAGTAAAATTATAAGGTAGGGATCATGATGACGGCACTGGAGAGATCAGCTGACTTTTAGCAGGAGCTGTCACTGTGTTTGAGGAACAGTGTAATAACGACTTACAGAGTACTCCAGTAACACGTTCCGATAACCTAATATTTTAATAATAATGTTTATACAGCTTATATCTTAAATTAAAGTCTTCATAGTTTTATTTACTATTTATTAAAAAAAAAAAAAACTATTGTCAATTAATATTTTTGATTGATTTAAGAAGAATTTAGTATAATGAAGTTGTTAATTATTAAAAATATAATGAGAAGTATTGTTAGCCTAGCACGCCATCAATACTACTGTACGTGTATGTCTAGGTGGGTCAGTACCACTGAACGTGTATATATATATATATATATATATATATATATATATATACCTGCTGCATTTTCCACCTGGCTTTCTGTTTCGCCGGGTTTCGTTTATTTTTGTCGTTAATGTAAACTATCCCTTAAAAGCTGATTAGATTATTTACGTGTTCACTTAAGCAAACTATTTGTCAACGAAGGATTTGCCTCTGAAAACAATCGATTTATTTAAAGTATTAAGAATTTTTTTTAATTGAAATTAGTGGTATGTATAAATGATGAATTATGAATATGAAAACAACTGTTTGCTTATATTGTTAGCTTAATATATGGCACTAATAACATATAAATAGAGGCCATTATTATTTTTTTTAATGTTCAAAATGTGGAAAGTAAAATTATGTTGGATATAAAAAATATGACAATAATTAGTGCCAATAAATGTTTTGTTTACGGTACGTGTTCTCACATCTTCCTCCTAACGTGTTCTCACGATGCTACCGTGGAACAGTTTCTCCAGTTCCAGATAGTAGTGCATTCATTCTTATAAGCAATACTTTTGTTTATTCTGTTGCGTAAAATAACGCTTAATTTTACAGCTGGTGGAACGATCTCTCCAATGACGTCATCATGAAACCTACCTTATTTTTTTCTACTTACCTTTGCAAAGTTGTTCGTTCCAACAATGCAACCGATCACAGATTAAATACGAGTATTATGTTGTTGTGTTTACATACATTATCCTTAAAGTACCAATTTAGTATCAATGTTTGAACTAGTTTCAAACAGATAAGATATAAATAACGTATAGTCATATAATAAGTAACCTAATAGCGAATTCGCTAATTATAATTTATAAAGAAACGCCATTCCATAGGATCGATTTAAAAGGTTTCGACTTATATAGATAATATTCTACCGAATACGAATTAGAGAGATTAACAAATATTTAATATTGCATAGTACAAAATATAATGCTTGAGCTCACTTTACCAGAAAAGATTTAAGGATGAAACTGATTAAAGCGAAAATTCAAACTACAATCCTGTTATGGATGAACCAACACCAGCTCACAAACAGCCGGTGACAGCCTGGTGTTGGTGATTAACATTCAACTATATTAAACTGTCGATCCTAAAATTCATTCAGCATATTATTTTACTATTATATAAAAATCTAGTAGCGTTTGTTTGTCTGTGTGTGTTACTCAATTACACAAAAACTACTGACACCATTCATCTGAAATTTTGCATAGACATTTGAGCGTCTCTGGTTAACACTTAGGCCAATTTCATTTTTAAATTCCAGCAGGAAACAACCCCAGGGGTTCTAAGACATATCAATGCAACCCCTATTGCAATACCAATTTGACAATTAATTGTTTATAATAGTTCATTAATCTGCCGTTGGACAAATAAACAATTTAAGCAATTTTGAAGTAAATACCGGACCAAACCTAACCACAACCACGGTAACTAGAAAAGACCGTAGGTATCACACCGAGGCTGCGCAGTAGAATGTGACGTCACATAGGAAAAATCACCTGGTTTGATTATTCGATAAAATACTGGTAACTAAATCTACCAATCGCATGGAAGCATTGAGCTAAATAGTAGGCAAGTTATTTACCGCTTATCAGCTGGAATTGTAAAAATGGGAATTAGAACAGTATTTTTGTGTTTGTTGTTGCCATTTCACCCATGTGACGTCATAGTAGATGCGCGTGATACCTACCGTCTTCTTTCCTAGGGTACCGTGACCACAACGCACTTTTGTATTATACAGATGCCAGTAGGTATGAGTATTGTATTACTGAATGCAATAAGTACGGGGTTTATACTGATAAATCAACGTAAACCCCGTACGAAGGACGGGTACTGTGCTAGTTTTGGATAAAAATAAAAAGATTTCTCAATAATAAAATGTCAAATTGTTTGTTATTCTATTATTTGCCATAACTTCCATAGTTTTCAATATATTTTGAAAATATTTTGTTGGGGTTTTTATTGAAAATTTTCTTTTCAAATGTAATACATTTTTAATGTAGCCATCTAAAACCTTCTAAAATCCGTGAACTCATTTTTGGTTCAAAATAAACTGCTGGTGGATTAAACTTAATTTTAATGATTACCACAAAGTCGTATTTCGTTAAGACGAACATTCTGTTTAGATGTTTAGTTTGAACGCTTGCGACGACGTATCCACCCCTTCGGTAAAAGCATACATCGGCACTGTATAAGAGTCAGAACCAAATCACTTTATTTTGACAGTACAACTACTATAATAGCATCATTAATAGAAACAAAACAAACTTGTAAAATACAACTAAATAGTATCTATTTGATCTTTTAAGAAGTCCTGAACCTATAATAACATTTAATTAACAGAAACTTTTCACCGCCTTTCCAAAGCTCATCTCATAATCAATATTCTCCTTAACTGAGGCAGGGCGAGCATTAAAAAACTGTGCAGCATTGTAAAGCATTGCATAGCTTTACCTGTTCCCTACTTCAACGTTCAAATTTCACGTAAAAACACCTCATTTGAAAAAAAAATTGTAACTTCATTACTTTTGTAACTGTACTACTCCAGTACAGGAAATCATCCTCCAAGTCAGCCCTGTTCATGACGTCATCTCTGGAGTGAACGCATACTTAGCTCAGATATGTGCTCACTACCATGGAGTGAAACTCCTAGACATCTCGAGCATTGGGTGGCGTCATTACACAACTCACGGACTACATATGAGAGCTAGTAGGAAGCGTCTGCTATCTAAATGCATCGCAGATGGCCTTACCTCGATGCCCGCTTCCAGACGCCGCCGCCACCCCGCTGCGGATGCCGTTAAGTCCTCCAGCTCTACTCTGCCTCAGCCATCGGCCCCATCAGTGCCAGAACCCTACAGCTTACCTTACAACACCTACTACGATGCCATCACCCAAGGATCAGCCAGAAATAGTTTTAACCCAAGTGTACATCATCAAAAAACCCTTTGTATACCAATAAAATTAAAAACAGGGTAGGGACTCCAGATTGCAAATCAAAATTAACCAACCAAAATTCAAAATTTGAAAATAAATCAATAAAACTAATCCATTTAAATGCTCAAACAGCTACTAATAAGGTAGATGAACTGGATCTCCTGTGCGATGAGCTAGAGCCAGATATATTAATTGTCTCTGAGCATGGTTTTACGCATGAAAATATAAATCTTTTCAAAATTAAAAACTTTGAATTGGCCAGTGTTTATAATCGTAAACATTATAGAGGGGGTGGTGTAGCAATTTTTGTTTAAAATCATATCAAATTTCAGCAAATCAAAATTAGTTACACATCTGAACTTGATTTTGAGGTCGAAGGCATTAAAATCAACTCAAAGCAGCATGGAAAAATCAATATTATTGGATTGTATCCATCTCCTAATGGTTGTGCTGACGCTTTCTTTGAAAAGTTTGAAACACTTTTAAATTTGGTCAACAAAGGGCAATCTAAATTTTTTAATCATGGGGGATTTTAATATTAATGTTTTAAACCACTCACACCCTCTAACCCAGCGGCTCCGCGATATTTTAAACTATTTTCTTATAAATTGGTCTGTGAATTCTCCAACTCGAATATCTGGCACAACAAAAACATCCATCGACAACGTTATTACAAATATTTTGAATGCTGAGGTCTCTGTACTTGACGCGGCCATATCGGATCATTTTGCTCAGGAGGTTACGGTCACTGGTTGTTCTCTGGATTTCGAAACCTCAAAGCCCCAGAACCGTAGACTCACTCGCCATCATAACATTGTAAACCTTAAAAACTTTCTTGAGTGTGAATCCTGGACTTTCCTCAATCATTATAATGATGCCAATGCGATGTACAATGCATTCAATGATCATTTAATTTACTATCTAAACATTGCATGTCCCTTTAAATGTTTTTAAAAAGCTCAAGGTCGAAAGAAAAGTTCATGGGTCACCAAAGGGATTTTGATCTCAAGAGAGAAAATCAAATTCTATCACCCGATCTTCATTCGCACACAAAACGAGCGTTTTAATCATTTTTTTTTTTAAATTATAGAAGAGTGTATAGACAGGTCATAAAGGCCGCAAAGGCATATGGCATCGAAAAAACTTTAAAATTCAGTGAAAAGTTTTCAAAAACTACTTGGACTATAATTAATAACTCATCAACGATTTCAAAATTCTCAAAAAAATCCAAGTCAATAAAAATATACGACAGTGACATAAAGAGAGAAGATCCTGAGACTGTTGCTAATTTATTCAACAAGTACTTTAGTTTTGAGGCCGACTCTAACCCTAATCTCACGGGACCTACTAATCATCCACAAGGTTTTCGATCGCCAGTGACGTCTTTGGTGTTGACCCCTGTTGATGAGAACGAGTTGGCTCGGGTCATGCAGGGACTTAGCTCAAAGAAATCATGCGATATTAATGGCGTTTCAGTTTGGTTGCTTAAACAATGCTACAAGCAATTGTTGGTGCCACTCACCAAACTTGTTAAAATTTTATTTGAAACGGGGACCTTTCCAGACATCCTGAAAACAGCAAAAATCGTTCCAATTTTTAAAAAGGACGATCCTTGCAAAATCAGCAATTATCGTCCTATTTCAATTCTGCCCGCCATCAGCAAGGTTTTTGAAAAGATATTTCTGGCACAGTTGGAACATTTTCTTTCACACTATGACATTCTGGATCCTGAACAATATGGTTTCAGGAAAAACAAGTCAACTGTCGATGCAGTTACGAATCGTATAGAGCTCGTTGTCGATGGTTTGGAGAGAAGAGAACATGTGCTTAGCATATTTCTTGATCTCTCCAAAGCCTTTGACTGTGTGCAGCATGAGACTCTGTTGCACCAGTTGGAGTCTTTTGGCTTTCGAGGTTTGTCACACAAATGGGTCTCGTCATACCTTAAAGGCAGGATACAGTGTGTACAGGTTGAGAATGCCCTGTCAGGCAAAACACTTATTACCCAAGGTGTCCCAGAGGGGTCAATCCTTGGTCCAGTTTTGCAGTACTCTGAAGACACAACTCTTTGTGAGATAGATGGATCATCACGTGATTTAGAAGTAAAATCATTTATTGATCTGAATCAATGCATTCAACATTTTAATAAAATGGGCCTGAAAACAAACAATTCTAAGTCAAATTTCATAACATTTTGTCTTCCTCAACACTTTGAACAGAATTAAATTACAGTAATGGTGGACGATGTACTCTTAGAGGAAACGGAGTCCACGAAGTTACTTGGAATATACCTTGACAAAGGGTTGACTTGGGACGTTCACATTGACAGTGTGTGTGCTAGAGTTAACTCGGGCATTTTTGCTCTGCGCAATCTGGAACAATTCTGCTCCCTGGAAGTCTTAAAACTTTCATATTATGGCTTTATCCATATCCACTTAGCCTATGGTATAAGACTTTGGGGTAGTTGTTCTAAATACAAGCTGGAAAGGGTACTTAGACTTCAAAAAAGAGCTGTCAGAAATATTTCAAAATTAAACGTCAGAGAGTTGTGTCGAGAAGCGTTTAGGGAGCTTAGATTATTGACCCTACCCTGCCTCTATATATTGGAGGTCGCCCTGTACTGCAAGTCAAAGTGCACTTTGACGCGCGGCAGGGATGTTCACTCTTATGAAACTAGAGGGAGGAATAATTACAGAACGCAGAGACATAGAAGCGCAGCTTTCAAGCGTCTGCCATCACAAGTGGGTGTAAGCATAATCAATTTGCTCCCTGAACAAATTAATAATCAAAACCTGAATTTGTTCAAAAGACGTTTAAAATATCTTTTGGTGGAAAGTGCTTTTTATTCAGTTGAAGAATTCTTTCAAAGCCGCTGGGACAATCAGTAAACACCCTATCATGCAATTCTGGTGTCAAGTGTGTGAATGTATGATGCATGTGCAAGATGTATGTATGAATGTGTCCGATTGTGTGTGAGTGTTTTAGGCTAGACTAAATTTTGACTTTTGCAACACAATTGTTAATTGTATTATGCAATAAAGAATTTATTTATTAGATTATAATTATTAATAATTAATACTATCAACTCAACAGTTTAAAAGAATTGTTACAGAGTGAGTTTGTTGTATACAGGGTGTCCCAAAGTAAAGTACCTAATTTCGTGAAATTGTTATATATGTCAATATAAAGAGAAAATCAAGAATACATTCCCCCTCCTAAAAAAATTTTTTTAAAAACTTCGTTTGCCAGATTTGGGCAATTTTTTCCACAAAAGAATTTTTATCTCCGAGTTGCCTTAACCGATCTTTATGAAACTCACTATGCATGTTGAAATAATAGTGTTATTGTAGAAAAAAAGACAATTTAATCCAATTTCACGGATCAAAATGGCAGCCATTTTAAATATTTGAACGGAAATTGCGGGAAAACGGCAAAAAAATAAAAAAATTACTTAGTAAACGTTTTATTAGACAATTTTATTACCAATCTGTCAGTATCAAAAAATTAGAATCGAACAAAAAATAACCGAGATACATTGACATTTGTGTTGAGAGGCAGCAAAAAAGCTAAACACAAATAACTTTTTTTATAGCTTTAAATATACTGACAATAAATTGTAACGTAAAACCAACCTGAACAAGAGATAAAGTAAGGATGGAACAGGATAAAACAGGTTCAGGATTAGTTATCTTCGCATATGGAATGTCAAGATAATAGTATGCTAAAATGATGAGATGAAATAGCTAGAGGCAAATCTGATTTGGAGAATGGGGTTAAACTCCATCTGATATTTCCTAATGGGGTGGTAAGTAATTCACTTTTAAGGAATAAAATTTCAGTATTCATACATATTAGCTTTATTACAAAACATTTTTGCTACTTATTTTGCACTATGAGATTTTAAGCACGTCCTGTTTTCTAATAGTTATCCTTTTATAACTAACGATATACAGCAATACAGATAGAAAATTTGTATTAATTTTAAAAAGGGGAAAACAGGCAAGGTTTCCTGTTGTTGTCCTTTCTTTAGGGTATACCGTGTGAATCTCCACAGCTTTTTTATCATTTACTTTTTTTGCAAGAAACTTTGAATATTAACTTTTCCATAAATTTGTTATTATTAGACTCTATCTCTATTCTTATGTAAAATTTTATGCAGATTTCAAAAATGTTTTCAAAAGTTGAAAAATATGAATGCGTCATGGACAAAATTAAGTTTGAGCTAAACAAAACACACTTTCGAAATAAAATTAAAAGTTGCTATCACTCAAAGGTGGTTGGGTGCAAGACAGTAAAATTTTAAGTTTTCGGTTACTGGTACTTAGTATATTCACTCTGTATAACGGTTTTAATAATTTTAGTAAAATTTATTCTAACACATTCCAACACTTGGATATATTTTATTTAGTATTATTAGTTTGTCGTTATTCTATATTTAATGACATATAATATGTCCAAATTATTTGTTAATATAAATTGTTAGTTTTTTTAGTATCGGTACAGTAATTCTTCTTTTATACGATCTCGTTAAGTTGACAAACTGTTTTACATTCTTTACTTAACACTTACAGTAGAACTCCAACTATCCGATTAAATTGGTACCAGAGCCCATTCGGATAGTCAAAATTTCGGATGATTGGATTGTTGTCAATAAATAGTCTATTTTATTAAATTATTGCTGCATGTTTAAAGGAGATAACAGATAACATTTTTTTAAATTTTAATTAAAAAATTTTAAAAAGGAGATAAAAAACATTTTAAAAGATCATTCAATTACATTATTACAAATTTCACTCCCTGGAAAAATTTGGATTTATTGTTTTAAAGCGTGCAACAGTTAATAGTATTTATTGAGGCATATTATGCATTACTTTTTGTGATTTTTAAAGATAAAAAATACCACTGTACATTGTTATTTGCTTTTTTCAGAATAAAATTTAAAAACTAAATATTTTATGGCTTATTTCATGACACTCTGAAATTGATTCAGATAATCGGTGATTCGGATAGTTGAAGTTCAGATAATTGGAGTTCCACTGTACTTAAGTATATTTTTAATTAATTTTTAATAAACATACTTCATTAGTGAAGCCTTTCACAAAGTACATACCAGAAAATATCAATCAATTTTGTGCTGTATACGTGACTCTAATACAAAAATTAAAAGTTAATATTTGCAAAAATTATTAATTTGTAAGCAAATATTTTTATGTTAATTATTTTGTTTACATATGTATACTTTTTGAGAGAAAGGTTCTACAAAATAAATTTATTTTATTTAACATAGCGAGCATTTTTATAATGTCCAATATTTTATAATGAAAACACGAAAAACAATGGTTAAGTGTATGTTGGTGTTTTTAAATAGTTGACGATTTTTAACAAGTCAACAAGTAATGGATAATATAATCAGCTGTGAAGTATGATCAGGAATCGACTAAAGTATGACTAAGGAATTGACTGTGAAGTGTAATCAGGAGTGACTAAAGTATGACTAAGGAATTGACTGTGAAGTGTAATCAGGAGTGACTAAAGTATGACTAAGGAATTGACTGTGAAGTATGATCAGGAATTTACTAAAGTATTGCTAAGGAATTGACTGTGAAGTGTAATCAGGAGTGACTAAAGTATGACTAAGGAATTGACTGTGAAGTATGATCAGGAATTTACTAAAGTATGGCTAAGGAATTGACTGTGAAGTGTAATCAGGAGTGACTAAAGTATGACTAAGGGATTGACTGTGAAGTGTAATCAGGAGTGACTAAAGTATGACAAAGGAATTGACTGTGAAGTGTAATCAGGAGTGACTAAAGTATGACTAAGGAATTGACTGTGAAGTGCAATCAGGAGTGACTAAAGTATGACTAAGGAATTGACTGTGAAGTGTAATCAGGAGTTACTAAAGTATGGCTAAGGAATTGACTGTGAAGTATGAGTAAAAGCATTATTATTAGTTGATGCAGTCCCAAAGTAAAGTAAGCTTAAGAGTCTAAAGAGTCTGTCGGCCATGTTGGTTTTAATCCCTTAAGAAAAATGTTATTTTCGAATCACGCGTTTCCAAACTGAACATTTATTTTTAAAACTATTTTTTCAAAAAAATTGTGTTTGACAAAGAATGAAATTGCACGTTGGAATTGCTTTGAAAATTTCTAATTAGTTTTATGGAAAAATACACACAAAATATTTAATTTGAAGTTTTTATTTTCACCTATTTTACAAAACTAGACGTATTTATTCAAAATATGAAAAGCAACCACAATGCGCAATATAATAACGTTCAAAATGACACCTCATACACAACTTTTGGTCAGTTAATAACGAAAATATATAGATAATAACATTGTTCTTTTGGGATTAAAACCAACATGGTCGACAGACTCTTCATAAAAGACGATCATAAAATATTAAATGTGAAAGTTCAAAGAGAGTTAGGGTATTTCTAATGATGTGAATAAAAATGCTAATGAGGTTTATACATTATCATTCATGTAATGCAAACGGGTTCACGTAACCTTACTTGCAGATCTAGATTATTACATTAGATGAGATGTGTACTTAAATTGTTAGAACAACTTATTTAGAATGCCAAGGAGTTACCAAATATGAGACAAGGAGGTTTGTTTTTAGATTTGAACAAGCTAAAATTATTTGTTTTTTAAATTTGAAAATTCTATGAAGATAAGGATATTTTCAAATCCTTATCCTGTTATTTTTGTTAGGTGACAAAATCGTAAGTTTGATTATATTTATGATACAAAAAGTTGTATCGTAAATATAAATTCTATTGGAGTTGTATTCATCCACACAACTCCAATAGAACGTGTGATAGTAATCATATCCATATTTATAATACAAGGAATATAATTAAAATTATTTTTACAAAACAAAGCAAAAGCAATATACCTGAAACACACTTTTTAAAGATTTTTACTGGATATTAAAAAAAAGAAAATAATATTATTGTATTCAGATAAAATATTGAACTGATGCTACGGTAGATATTTTATAATATGAAAAATATAACTATTGAAGAAGTTAACATTAACATAACATAACAACATTAGCAATAACGAAAGAGAATAAATATACATAAATAAAATAAAAATTCATTTGAGACACCTGAGGCTTTAAAAATATAATCAAGATAGCAACCAGCAACTATTAAGAAGAAGCAACCAAACTACCGTGGATTTGACATACACACATGTAAATATAAAATTTATTTATGTAATGTATATACAAGTAATTGTGAATAACTTACTACAACTCATAGGCAAATACACACATTTCATATCACTTAAATATGATAATTAGCTTCCTCACGTAATATACGCAGGGTTATTTATTTAATTTTCATAAAATGATATACCGAGTTAATTTTTACGTAAAAATATAAAGGGTGTCACTAAAACACGTCCCCAAACTTAAGGATACGGTTCCTTGGGTCAAAATAAGAAAAAACGTCCCTATAAACTAGGTTCTAAAATTTTTGTCCATCTAGCTGTCTATTTGTGTATTTAAAGATAATTTTGTTACTCGAGAACAACTTAAGTGCTATAGGTTAGCTATTATAGAGCTTAAACTTGGTATAAAATATATTAATATTTGTACTTTTATAGGTCATAACGATTTTAAAATATGTTTAAATATTAGAAAATGGTGGATATTTTAATATTTTAAATGACAATTACTCAAAAACTTTCAGTCTGATTGTAAATCTACAAAACCATAACCAGATTTAAAAGTTCATTACAAATCCAACGATTTCTAATAATTTTAAATTGATAAATTTAAATTGATTTGAATCAATATACAATCACTACATTTACTTACACATACGAACGTGATGTGTCGTAACTATACATGTCATAAGAATTACAACAAGACCAAGTAACTAATTTTACGACCTCTTGAAGCTAGGAAAACAATGTTTCAGGTAGTTGATAAGAACTTTTTTTATTGATAAGACCACATTCTAAAATTTATAAAACTTATTCCTATCAACCTCGTATTAAAATATAAATGTGATATATAAATGGATTTTTAGTAATAACGGTGTAAATTTGTTGTAGAATGAAAAATAATTGAAATTCCGGTACTTTTTTGTTCTAATTAACAACAAAATTAATACAACTTATTGTGAAATTGAAAAAAAAATCATATATCCTAACGGATATTAAAGAATAAAAACAAAGGTACGATTGAACTTTTCAAGGGTTCCTAGTTTATTAGTGAACAACCTTAAAACTCGGGTGCACATAACTTCTGCGCTGATAGTAGGACCAATGTTTAAAAAATGAACATTTTTGCTTATTTTGAGCCGAAAAACCATGGGAACGTATTTTTGGGACACATTTATAGGGTGATTCGTTAGAGATGGGCACAACTTTAGAGGGTTTGTATAAAGTTTATACATGGGTGTATAGTTTTCTGTTTGTGTATTCGTGTGTTTTTCATAAAAAAATTTATATCTCGAAAACGGATTGAGCGAATGATTTGAAACTTGGCAGCCTTTTTTAATTAATTAGTGGCAAAATATATATGTAATATTTTTTTCCAATTCAAGAGAATCTTTATTCCACATACATTGATTACACATAATCCAGTATATGTACAGTTTAGATAAACAAATGTCTTAACTTCTAAAATAATTCAAATGATAACATAAAAATTGAAATTAAAAATTAAAATAAATTTAATGCAATTACTTAATCAAACTTAATAATTGTGGAATAAGAAGGTCACTCCCTAGGTAATACAACCATTTTGGAGTGGCCATCAAGACATTTGATTTAATATAAAAAAAAATAAACTTGAAGAATGGTATCTCGGTTGATTTTTATAAATAAACGGTAAATAGCTGCTACATATAATTTGTGTAAAAAAGCGTGCTTTAATATATAATTGAACATGAAATAAAATATTAGGAAATAAAAGTGAGATTGAATATAGTTTTTGAATGTAAAGGAAGCAAAAACATATTATATTTAAAATATCTTGGAATGAAATATGACATATGTAATCTTAGTGACATAAAAATAACGTGTTTTTATAAATTATAACAAAATATATTAGAAAAATAACAGTGCAAAAGAATAACTAAACAAGTATATAATATTTAATTAAATTAACTAATCAATTATGTAGTAGAACAACAAATGTCAGGAAATATAAAATATTAAATTCGAAATCAATGTACTATACTTAAAAGTTGTTCCACGTTATTTATTGTAAGAAGGTAAGACTTAAGTTGTTTTAAAAAAGGTTTGAATGAAGTTATATTATTAATATGTATTAAAATGATATTGTAAAAGCAAGGTGCATTATATCTGTAAAAGTGTTGAAAAGCAGTTAAATTTGCTTTTCGAACTTCAAATATTAAGCGTCTAAAATTATATAAGTTAACACCATGAACAGAAAAACCAGAACTTCTAAAAAAAATTTTAGGACTTTATAAACATAAAGATTTCGAATTGGCAAAAATGTTCAAATTAACAAAAAGAGGCCAGCTAGGGGTGAAGGGGGACTAAAGGTGGTGATGCGGAGGAGGGATGTTTGGAGTATGATTATAGGATATAGCGTGGTGACACATATACAGTAATAGAGTTACGTCACCTAATAAACGCATATAAATTAATTATTCCATTATATTTCATAAGTAAATATACGAATGTTCTAGTATGTTATGTGATATAACTATTATAGACCCTGTTGTTGGCTAGCTGAAATCTGAACCACGTATTTTAAATGTGGTCACACTCTTACACCAGAGCAAGGTGTACAACAACCCTAAATTATCGCTGATTCAACACGATATTCGCACTAAATCAGCACGCTAAACTCTTTGTATAACTACTTCTTTAAATAACATTAGCACTTTGTAATAACAGCCTTATCAATTTCTTTAGAACGGTCTCAGCAACACTTATTTATGTTTATTCACATAGTTTAAATGTTTGCTTATTGTAACATGAATAAATGGTTATACATATTTTTTATCATTACATATCTCTTTTCAAATATGTTTTATGGTTATCAAAAGTCATTTGTTTTTATAATAGTACAATTGGCAATCTTCTTAGCTTTACTTAAAATTAATATTTTTGTCAATTTTTAGTTTGTCCCTATTTTTAGTTTTATTTGTCCACAGTTCAGGTCTCAAAAATGCATATTCTAATAATTTCCCACTTGTTCTAATAATATGATAATTTAAATCTCTCTGACCTTATTCTAACAATGTTTGCCGACATTTGTTAAGAAACTGGAAGGTAATAAATTCATTAAAACTTAATTTAGCTAATTAAAAAAGATTGTTTTGTATGTTCTTTCATTAGTTGTTAGTAACCAAAACATTTTTAGAGAGTAATAACTATGTAAGCCTATATTTATTTACAGACATATATACTTTTAGCTTTGATTCCATTTTTATTTTTAAATTTAGTTTGATATTTTAGTTATTTTTTTGGTGACAGTTAAGGGAATGCCGTATGTATGTATAATGTCGTAGTAGCAAGCTTATCCACCAGCCCACCCGTACTCTCATAGTGGTGATGACCCACCAGCCCATCCGTACTCTCATAGTGGTGATGACCCACCAGCCCATCCGTACTCTCATAGTGGTGATGACCCACCAGCCCATCCGTACTCTCATAGTGGTGATGACCCACCAGCCCATCCGTACTCTCATAGTGGTGATGACCCACCAGCCCATCCATACTCTCATAGTGGTGATGACCCACCAGCCCATCCGTACTCTCATAGTGGTGATGACCCACCAGCCCATCCGTACTCTCATAGTGGTGATGACCCACCAGCCCATCCGTACTCTCATAGTGGTGATGACCCACCAGCCCATCCGTACTCTCATAGTGGTGATGACCCACCAGCCCATCCATACTCTCATAGTGGTGATGACCCACCAGCCCATCCGTACTCTCATAGTGGTGATGACCCACCAGCCCATCCGTACTCTCATAGTGGTGATGACCCACCAGCCCATCCATACTCTCATAGTGGTGATGACCCACCAGCCCATCCGTACTCTCATAGTGGTGATGACCCACCAGCCCATCCGTACTCTCATAGTGGTGATGACCCACCAGCCCATCCATGCTCTCATAGTGGTGATGACCCACCCACCAGCCCATCCATGCTCTCATAGTGGTGATGACCCACCCACCAGCCCATCCATGCTCTCATAGTGGTGATGACCCACCCACCAGCCCATCCATGCTCTCATAGTGGTGATGACCCACCAGCCCATCCATGCTCTCATAGTGGTGATGACCCACCAGCCCATCCGTACTCTTATAGTGGTGATGACCCACCAGCCCATCCATAGTGGTGATGACCCACCAGCCCATCCATGCTCTCATAGTGGTGATGACCCACCAGCCCATCCGTACTCTTATAGTGGTGATGACCCACCAGCCCATCCATACTCTCATAGCGGTGATGACCCACCCACCAGCCCACCCATTCTCTCATAGTGATGATGACACTCCAGCCCACCCGTACTCTCATAGTGGTGATGACCCACCCACCAGCCCACCCATACTCTCATAGTGATGATGACACACCAGCCCACCCATACTCTCATAGTGGTGAGGACCCACCAGCCCACCCATACTCTCATAGTGGTGAGGAACCACCAGCCCACCCGTACTTATACAGTGGTGATGACGTATGGGTGAGGGTTAGTACTTTTATCTGTACATGTATCAGTGGGTTGGTGGTTCGCTACCACCGTACGTGTATGAGTAGGTTGTGGGCTGATACCACTGTGCGTGTATAGGTGGGTGGGCCCAAACGACAGAATGTAATGTTAATGATGTAATGATGTAATGTTAATGTTTCAACGTTTGAAGGTATGAGTCGAGGACATGTAGATGAGTTGGAGAGACCGGCCTGTACAGGAAGTGAGCAGTAATATCTTTTGAAACCCCTTATAAGTGTTCGTCAAACCCTTATAAGTGGATGAGCAACAACTACTGAGGCCTTCATTAGTGGAGGTGAGGGACCCTCACTCCTCCCTATCAAAACAGGTAAACAATCCTCAGATAAAAGTTTGGTACCCTAATGAATACAAGTAGGCCGTGAGTTCAGTTTGGTATTCCAACCTTAGACCTCGTGCTACGACTCTGAAGCCTCATCCACTGAAATGCCCAAACGCAAATTTTGGAGATGGGAGTTCAAACAACATATGTAGGCCTATCTAATAATTTAATTGTGTACTTACAAAAGTGCTGAGTCACATGGAGAATAAATTCTAGCTACTGGAACGTACACATTGATCCATGTGGCTGAGTGGAAATAACAAAATACCAAGAATTCCAGCAACAGTTAATTGAACAGTCTTATATAAATAAGCCTAGCTTTTTTTGGAAAAGGGCTACTACCTTAACATATTTTCTATGCATTTTTTAAAAGAAATTAACTGTATGTAGGGTTGATTATGATAGGTTGTTGCTAGTTGTCGGGTTAGGTTAATGCTATGCCAAGTTAAGTCTATAGAAGTCTACAGAATATTTATCTTAAAAGTGATGGTTCTTTTCTAAAAGGACCCATGAAACTTCATAGGCCCACCCACAACGTTAAACAATCCCATCACCCCACACAGTCATCAATATGTACTTAGGTGGGCGGGAGGGTGGAGTTGGGAGGGTACGCTGTTTACCGTGTGTACGTTGAGTGGGTGGAAAAGAATTTCTAACCAACCAAAAGTATGTAATAAATGTAGGATGACCACCTGGTTATTTGTTTACATTTGAAGTTCTGTACATGGAGGATAGTGGTGGTGGTTGAGGGGGGGGGGTCAACCCAGGCTCTCACGTGCACAGTTTACCAGAGCAGTACAGTAAATCAACTCGTTGGGCGTTTTGGGATTAGCCAAACCCATTAGTTTTACGGGTTAATATTAAAAAATGTCTATTGGTTGTGGGTTTGTTTCTTCAATTAAAAAGATTTAACGTTTATTAAATATAAATACGTTCTATTATAAATTTGTTTTGTTATCCTGATGCGAGTTTTTTTTATTTTTTTTTTATTATCTGTTAGGTTGAATGTTTCTATGCACAACATAGACTGATTGTTTTAGAATCTCTCCCACAAAACCTAACTACGGTCAATTTAGCCTCCATTACACTACTTATAAAAAAGTCAACTTATCAGCTTTTTTAACTTATTTTTTAACGTAATATTAAAATTTTCTAAACAAAATTAAATTGTTTCGTTCCAAACCAAAATATACACATTTTTAATTAAAGATTTTTATTTAATTTTAACTTATTAACGTAAAAGACTATACAGTAAATGTATACGCTGAATAACATTCTTGTAAATAAACTCAATTTTAAATAGTAAAATAGGCTTGAAACCAGACTTAAAATTGATGAATACGACGTAATTATATTACTTCTTTAATAATATTACACTCTTTGATTAATTGATGCAACTGGAAATAGATGAAAGTTGCCTCAGGCCTGTAGCTTCTCTATATTTATCTAGCCACAGACTCCCTAAGCAAACTTTCTGATCAAGCGATCTATCCGGCTTACAGAGAGACCCAATGCAACTAGTTGTTTACACACACATACACACCCATTGGGGACCTCGGTTCGGTTATGCGAAGCGACTAGTCAACAACATAGACGTGACACTGCCTCACTGTACAGATAAACGAGAAGGATTTGGACTCACCTTGTACATTGTGCAGGTATATCTCGTAAGGGCAAAGGTCAAGAGGTCACTGGAAGGCTATGGAACTGGAGAACCGTGTGTCCCTACTGTCTAGGAGCAGTGAGCAGGGCTGGAGCCCAGCACTGGAGCGCCTGCGCCGCCGCCCCACTCACCAAACGTAATGCCGAGATCCGCTCGATGCTGCTCACTTAATGCTTTACGACTCTATTCGTATTCACACTTTAAGTACGTAAACAAACGTTCCCAATGTTGATAACTACGTCTGTTTACGTAAGGTATTAGATAATATTTAAAAACACTTAAAATCGTTTGACAGTTTCCGATTATCCCTTTAGGTTTGTTTGCGAGGGTACATAGAAAATCCACTGTTCTTTTACAGAAAACCTTTGAGTATTTTTCTACTGTGGTATTAAAATAGAGCGAACTCATGTTTATAAAAAATGTTGTATTCAATATTTTGATGTAAATGTTTTACATAAAATTAAAAAATATTGTATTTATCGACGGCATTTCTTATTTAGAATATAAATACGATTTTGTGTATATAAAATATTTATATATTAAATATTACATATTTATTTACTAATATATTATCTAAAGTGTATTCAAAATCGTTATTTATTAATGTCAGATTGTTAATAGTGTTAATATGTTTTGAGCGCTCCTAGTATTTTGTGCTTCCAACGTTTCGACAGGTATAACATTGTCGGCGTGCTCTGGTATTACCTACTACATCATCATATAAATTATGAAATATACTGTCACTGTTTTTATTTACAGTACTAATGACTAAATTGTTTTCAAATACCAATACTTTCTAAAAGTAAATCAGTATCCTTATATAACTTGGTAGATCTTAGAACAAAATTAAGACTGAGTATTCATATAATTAAAAAAAATTAAATTAATTTTGGCATTACATCACTTTCATTGTCAAAAGTAAATAATAAATTATAGTAGATGTGTTATTTGAGAAAATGTGTCAACACTGTAAGGTTAAATATAAAATTTTAAATAACGACAATGATTCATACTTTCCAGTCTTTAGTGTATTCTATCACCTATCAACTCCCTATATTAGTTTTTATTTAAAGCAGTAGAAAAGACATGCTATTATCGTTAAATACTAAAAATTTCATTGATTTAGAAATCCTTAGATAGTCATGTGAAAACTATGGAAGACTAGTTTTATTCAGGTACTATAAACAACCTGAGGGAAATCAATGGCATACAGTTTTTATAGAAGAGTATATATGTAAGTGATTCGGTTTTAAAACACCGTGGTGACTGCTATGATACGACATGCTGCATATTTAGAACACCGTGGTGACTGCTATGATACGACATGCTGCATATTTAGAACACCGTGGTGACTGCTGTGACACGACATACTGTATATTTAAAACACTTTGGAAACTGCTGTGGTTCGATATACTGTATATTTAGAACACCGTGGTGACTGCTGTGGTTCGATATACTGTACAATTAGAACACCGTGGTGACTGCTGTGACACGACATACTGTATATTTAAAACACTTTGGAAACTGCTGTGGTTCGATATACTGTATATTTAGAACACCGTGGTGACTGCTGTGGTTCGATATACTGTATATTTAGAACACCTTGGTAACTGCTGTGGTTCGATATACTGTATATTTAGAACACCGTGGTGACTGCTGTGGTTCGATATACTGTATATTTAGAACACCGTGGTGACTGCTGTGGTTCGATATACTGTATATTTAGAACACCTTGGTAACTGCTGTGATACGATATATTGTATATTTAAAACACCTTGGTAACTGCTGTGATACGATATACTGTATATTTAGAACACCGTGGTAACTGCTGTGATACGATATACTGTATATTTAGAACACCTTGGTAACTGCTGTGATACGATATAATGTATATTTAGAACACCGTGGTAACTGCTTGATACGATATAATGTATATTTAGAACACCGTGGTAACTGCTATGGTTAGATATACTGTATATTTAGAACACAGTGGTGACTGCTGTGATACGATATACTGTATATTTAGAACACCGTGGTGACTGCTGTGATACGATATACTGTATATTTAGAACACCGTGGTAACTGCTGTGATACGATATAATGTATATTTAGAACACCGTGGTGACTGCTGTGATACGATATACTGTATATTTAGAACACCTTGGTAACTGCTGTGATACGATTTAATGTATATTTAGAACACCGTGGTAACTGCTGTGATACGATATAATGTATCTTTAGAACACCGTGGTGACTGCTGTGACACGACATACTGTATATTTAGAACACCATGGTGTCTGCTGTGATACGATATAATGTATATTTAGAACACCGTGGTGACTGCTGTGGTTCGATATACTGTATATTTCTCGCTAACAATATGATTGACGAATATATAAATAATGCTTTATCGGCATAATAAGATAAAACGATAAATTTTGAATATTTTATAGGAAAATAACGGAATACAATAAGTTATGTGCAAATTATAATTAGTTAAGAGATATCAAGGTCCGTGGTCGAGTGGCCTAAGGCGTCGGGTAATTGACCCTTAAAAATATCGTTGGTTCAAATCCTGGTTTGGACTGGAAGGTTTTATTATATTCTCTTTGTAATGCACTGGTTCTTCCCCTTACTTCATTTGAATAAGTTCCTCTCACAGATCAATAGTCTATGGTGAATGGGCAGAGTAAGGTCAAATAGGAGTTCTCTTACTAGCAACCATCTAAGAAAATGATTTCAAAATAATAGCAGCTTTATTAAGAAAACTTAGGTGATTAAAACTACTGACTTAACAACTGTAACTACTGAAAAATTAATTTGCACAGTAATTACATTTTAAAGTTATATCAAGACTAATCAACAGTAAAAAATAATAAAATGTATGATTCATAACCCAAGTCATTATTAGAATCGTACTGTGGAATAGTTAGCAATACTAAGCAAATCCCAATACTACATCTAAATGTATGAAAAATGAATTAAATGCCAATTACTCAAAGTGAAATATCCACAAGGATTATTATACAGTACAATTAAAAACTACATAAACATATTAGATTGAAAAACTATTTAAAAATTAAGAATAATGTATAAAATTTTATAAGCTACTAAGGCGAACCCCTGCATGCTTCGCGTGCCAACCCCCTCCCTCGTTGGGCTCGTGATACTTCGGCCTTCGGCATCGGCATACGACTTTTGACGACAAATATTAGTGTTAAAACTATATTAAGTAAAATCATAATACACTATTTACATTTATTTCTAGTAGCTCACATATTGCACTTGAGTTTCAACGTATTTACAGTTTAAACACAAACACCCAATGTTATTACTAAGATTGGGATCTATTAACCTTCTCAATATTATAAACATCACTGTGTACATTCTAACAGCTGTTAAAATAACGTATATATATCATTGTGTACGTTCTAACAGCTGTTAAAATTACGTATACATCATTGTGTACATTCTAACAGCTGTTAAAATTACGTATACATCATTGTGTACATTCTAACAGCTGTTAAAATTACGTATACATCATTGTTTACATTTGAACAGCTGTTAAATTTAAATCCCTCTCCATGTTATTCTTATGGCTAAAAATCGTACTTTGAGGGCTTTCTATACCCTTCATGGTAAAAATATTGAACAATTGAAACCTTAATACACAACTACGAATAGAGGCAAATGTTTTTACACCTTAATCGTTAAAAGTGATGACGCAATAAGAGAGGAGTTGCGTTGACGAAAAACGGCTTCACGTATTATATATAAGAATTTAGTAGCTCTTCTGGTTTAATAAACCAACACATAACTGAAATTATTATTGCAGGCAACTATGACAAACTAAAACCATAACTAATGGCAGTAAAATTTATATTTATTTATTTTAGATAAACAGCTTATACTAGTACTAGAAAGTATATACGTATTAAAATGTATATATCAAAGGCGGGACGTTTTCCAAAGCATTCCGTAACGCACCCATAGGTTTGTTTTCTAATTGGTCTAATATGTTGTTAGCTTGGGTTATTGCATCTCTGCGCTTGATATGTTTGTTTTTTAGCATTAGTTTTAGGAGGTCTCGCAGTTGAGCCACGGCTGTGTCCTCGCAGGATCGCTCCAGCACTTCTAACACAGATGAGGAAAACCCCTAAAAACATTACAGATAAGAACATCAATAAGAACAACATTGTTTCCGAAATTTTCCTAAATATATTTATACCTGAAATAGTGCACATTGAATCATGTATTTTTATATGACACTTTTGTTAAATCGTGCTATCATGCCCGTGATGCACGATGCTATCTTACCTTTCAGATTCCTTTGCAACAAATTTAAATTTTTGTTACAAAAGAGTCTGCAGAGGCTGTCGGCCATGTTGGTTTTAGTCCCATAAGAACAACATTATTTGCGACTCCATATTTTTCGTTATTTGTAGACCAAAATTTGTGTATGAGGTGTCATTAAAAACGTTATCATATTGCGCATTGGGTTTGCTTTTGATGTTTAGAATACATACGCCTAGTTTTTTTTAACATAGGTGAGAATAAAAACTTCAAACTAAAAATTGGTTATATTTTTCCTATAAAACTAATTAGGAATTCGCAAAGCAATCCCAACGCGTAATTTCATTCTTGATCAAATTGAATTTGTTTGGAAAAAATCCGTTTAAAAATATCTGCTCAGTTTGGATACGAGTGATCGTATGTCCGGTTTGAAAATAACATTGTTCTTACGGGATTAAAACCAACATGGCCGACAGCCTCTGCAAACTTTTAAGATAAAACGTATCCATTAATCATTTTATATGGACATCCATTTTTTACGATGCATTTAATTAATCCGATGAAAATCTGACCCTCATTGCTATTACATAACGCAGACTATCGTATCTATGTAAGATAGGATATCTCTAATGTGTCCTATGTTTATTAGCAATATTATATGGAAAAATATAAATTATTTTCACATTTACAAAGGAATAAGGGAATCCTAAGGTTTTATAAGTGCATGTAACGTTGATAGGAAAGCTTCAAAGTGTGTAAGAGTTTAAGAAAGCTAGAAACATCTAACGTATGTGGGATAAAGTGTCCCAGGATTTCTATAATCTTCCTCTCCATCACCTTCAGCCCCCCTCCTCCGTAGTCCCTCTTACCTCAATAACATGAACATGGGCTCTTTTCTGCATCACAAATAGTATCTTAGCATATTTGTAGTCAGCGTGTTGGTAGAAATATTTAAGTGAACGCCAAACATCACAAATTTTACAACATTCCTTTGTGAATCCCTCTTGTCTGAGAAAGGTGAACGTGTGTACCGAAATCGATCACCATAATATTTATGAATTTTTTATTATTATTATAATACGCGAAGCACAATAAATGCTGATTTGATAGGTTGGAGCTTCTTCGTGCCCAAACTTGTTTCATTCATTCAGAATTAATTCTCTTTCTTTCATAAGTCAAGGTGTTCCTCTCCCTTTTCCTGTAACCCTCTGCCTAACTTTTCCTATCAAAAACCTTTTTTCTAAAAGTGTTCCTATTTAAAATGTCTCTTTGTGTTATATCTGCCATTTTTAGATTTTATTGTTTCTGTTTTGTCCTTACTTCGGTTTTCATAATATTCTACAATTTGTTTTGTTACCCTACTAGGTTCCATTATTTTGATATCTTTGAGAAATTTTATTCTACGTGTTCTCATGTTAGAATGTATGTTAGTGTAATCTTCTATTTCTTTATTACTTCTGAGTCTAAAAGTGTCAATGCTCATTGAGCCTAGTATTTTCTTAATAATCTTTCCGTCTCTCTTTTGAATTGGTTCATTGTCAGTTCTGTTTAAAACTAAAGTGTCAGCCCCATAAAGGCATTCTGGTATAATTACTGTGTTGTTTTGTCTGAGTTCTGTGTATTTTGAGAGTGATTTTTTTCTGTAAATGTTTTGTGTTAATCATTTTTGTATATGCTTGATTGCGTTAAGCATATTTTGCTTATATTGAAATATATTTGTGCTGTGTGACGTTCACTTGTATTGTACATCACAAGCGCGATTTTGAACCCCATCCAGCCTCCTTCGTCATATTTTATCCATCAGTTTTTGCCATCCTTCAAGGAGTGGAAGGTCGTATCTTCCGTCATCCTAATTGGAGCAGCAGATCGTCCTTTAGACAACTATTGGATCAAGGTTTTCTATTCATTAAAATTGTGGTGGGATTAGAGTTGTCTTTTAATCTGTAGTTTTATTCAGACCTGTTGAAATTTATCACCACTCAACCGCTAAATCGAAAGTGGTAGAAAAATATCTCCATCATCAAAACACGAAATAGTGTGTTATTATTTGGTGTCTTCAGACTGAGGCAGACGGGCTAGTGTAAGATACTTGTATAGCATATCCGTACATAAGTATAATTTGTAGGATAAATTATTAATCAAAACTAACTTCATGAATTTAATTTAATGAAACTGTGATTAGGTGGTAGGCATTAAACGGTTGGGCCAATTATAAATGTTTTTGCTTGTCCAAAATTGCAGTTGATTACTACACCAACCTAATTAGTTAAAAGTTGTAAAATAAATAAGCTACAGCGAGATAAGATCATTCAGTAAATTATAATTTACTTTGATATACTAGTTCATTAATTAATTTTTGCTAATACAGGGCGTTTCTTTTAAAATGAAACCCTATTTATAAGTACAGAAAATTAAGGCTTAAGATAATTACAAGTTCATAGGTTGATAGCCCTGGTTCTTCTTCTTCCTTGCTATCAAACGATAAATCGTAAGGTTTTCGCCGATGGGGGTTAGGTTAGGTTATCACTACAATCCTTACATATATTAAATTGATACGTTACACAGTTTAAATTCCAATTATGAAAACTTACCTGCCGATTATAGAATCTATAAGCAGCAGTTTCGTCCCCTCCCCCAGTCTGCTGTCAATGTTTGAAGTGAATGTGAAACAGGAGAGAGATATAGAGAGAAAGTGTTTTGGAGGGGATAAGAAAGGGAGGTATTGAAGATGGTTTTGCCGTTGGCTGATATCCAGTTGCACCGGCGGTCAAAGGAATTTCCACGGGTCAAAACATTCCTCCGTCCGAAAAGTGTCCAGATGCACCGGTGGTCAAAATCTACCCACCTCACTTATCCCCGCTGCAAATTCCTTCGACCGCCGGAGCCGGTGCAATTGGAAGGCCCCTTCCTTCCCCACCCCACTACATTTCTTCAAACATAGTTTATAAGTGTTTAACAATTTGTCTAACCTAACAATGTCTAACCTAACCTAACCTAACCTAACCTAACCTAACCTAACCTAACCTAACCTAACCTAACCTAACCTAACCTAACCTAACCTAACCTAACCTAACCTAACCTAACCTAACCTAACCTAACCTAACCTAACCTAACCTAACCTAACCTAAGGGTGTGGAATTTGGCACGGTCAGCTTGGGGTTACTGTACTAGGAATCCGGCCTGGTTGGACTTTCCCGGCTCATGTCATAAACAAGGGCCTCTGGTGCAATTGGAACACCCCCCAAAAGGGGCTCCGGTGCATCTGGACACATCAGTTTGGGGCCGGTTGCCTTCCACATTCCACCACGGCGAACTAGAGAAGAGACCTGACTACTCCACTCACATTCAGCGCACTATTAGACGTGACCTCTGTTTCTTCCATCTCTTTTAAGAAGACTACCTGTTTTGCACGTTTGGTGTTTAAGCCAGATTTACTAAGTGGTCCTTAAACATACAAGTAAATTACCTGAAGTTTGGATAAGCCTCTTCTTCTAGCTTCGTTCGTCAAACTATCTCGAAGTCTAGTGAGGAGGATATAAGCCACCGCCGGTTGCAGATCGTGCCAGTCTTGCAGACTGCCCGTGATCTCCGCATTCTATACTAAGCAACAATACTACTTGGTGAAATGAGAAACACAAATAACATTAAATATTACATGAGCGTCCAAGACGAATAACAAAGCATCTGTCAGGGTTGCTGAGTCATCATGCACACCTCTTAGTGCAGTTTAGTGTGTAGCCTAGCAATCTATTTATAGGAAGAACAGACATTATTGTGAAAATTCAGTCTGCTTTCTTTAGGTTTACTAAGTCACCGAGAGAGCACTCTGCTTTGAGTAAAGGCAGTGCGAGAGAGACAGAGATAGCCAGTAGACGGTGTGATAGACAGCTATAGTCGATGCGCTCTTTCTCACACACTCTGACTTGAAAGAAAAACATACCGCATGATATATTTTAAAACACACCTTCGATAACCTGTGATGCTCTGTTTCAACTACCATTGTTAATAGTTGTAAATTATTGTCCACAGTGGCACTAAGGGCTTAGCCAAACATGTTTGCGGCGGCCAATAAGTCCTAAATAAATATTTACCAATTAAAAAGCGGATAAACTTATTATCGAACGTATGATTGTTTAGTTGGATTGTAAATCATACAGTAAATTATAGTATAGGATATGTTAAGTATAGCAAACATGAAAATAATAACTTTGATGGACATGAACAATACTAATGAGATCGTAATGTTCACAGATTTTGCTACTTACCCTACTGTATTCGTCTTTGTTGGACATGAACAATATTAATGGGATCGTAATGCTCACAGATGTTGCCACTTACCTTACTGTATTCGTATTTGTTGAACATGAACAATGTTAATGGGATCGTAATGTTCACAGATGTTGCCACTTACCCTACTGTATTCGTATTTGTTGGACATGAACAATGTTAATGGGATCGTAATGTTCACAGATGTTGCCACTTACCCTACTGTATTCGTCTTTGTTGGACATGAAC
Organism: Stictocephala bisonia; assembly: GCA_035578905.1. Lineage (NCBI taxonomy): Eukaryota > Metazoa > Arthropoda > Insecta > Hemiptera > Membracidae > Stictocephala > Stictocephala bisonia. The sequence continues at coordinate 19,416,349 of JAQJVL010000001.1, read as the reverse complement.
AATGTTGATGGGATCGTAATGTTCAAAGATGTTGCCACTTACCTTACTGTATTCGTCTTTGTCCGTTCTATCAGTGGTTTCCTCTTCATCCTTAACATTCGTGGTAGTAGAATTCTCTTGAACATCACTACCAACCACAGTAGGTGTTTCCCATGTAGTAGAAACGGTCGTGTTGGCAACGGAGGAAACAGTGGTTGTGCTTGTGTTGGCAGTAGTACCGGTAGTAGAGATGAAGACCGAGTTATGATGGACTGGTAGTAGCGGGAAGGTATCAGGCCGTTCGATCTTGTTCATAAGATACGTCACTACTTGAAGAACTGGCGGCAGAAAAGAATCTGAAAAGGTTACTTTGTTTTGTGGCCAAACCATCTCCTCCACATCCTGTAAGAACAATGTTTTGATGTAAAAAAATTAAAAACAGTAATGCATATTTATTTGAACATAATAATAATAAAACTTTTATTGCATTAGGACAATTATAAACATTGTATTGCAAAAGTCATATTTTTTTTATAATTTGCCATCCATTCTAACAATTCACCCTTTCAAACATACATATATTGACAGACACCCAAATTCCCACTCATTGCCAATTGAACCTCTTCAACTTCACTTGTGTTATAATGTTATTGATTTTCCCCCTCCTAGTTATGTGCAAAGAATTCGTCTATACTATAAAATGCTTGTTTTGAAAGAAACTTCTTGAGACGACTCTTGAACGCCTTGGGCGTTGTAGCACTTTTGATAAATTCTGGTAACCTGTTGACTATACGAACGCCCATCTGTGAAGGCAGGCGTTCATAGACTACCGTTCTATGACGACCAGTTCGGTAGTTGTCCCTGCATATAGTGTCGTATGTATGTATATCTCTGCCTCTTGTGATAGTAGTCTTGTACCTACCATATGTAGCAGTCTCAAGAATGTAGAGGCAAGGCAATGTCAACATATTTAACTCTTTGAATTTTGGCCTGCACGACTCTCTGAAATTCATTTTTAGGATGATTCTAACTGCCATTTTTTGAATTCTAAATATTCTGTCAAAGTTAGTGTTGGAAAATCTTCCCCATAGCACTAATCCATAGGTAATTTGAGGGTAGATCAACCCGTAATAAGCCGTCATCAGTAACTGAGTTGGGCAGAATTTAGCTAAATTTCTCAAAGCATAAATGCCTGATGACAACTTCTTACACAAATTTTCGACGTGGACATTCCAAGTCAGCCCTCGATCTAGGTGCATTCCAAGGAATTTAGTTGAATTATTGTCTTTAATTTCAGTTTCATTTATTATGACCGTCGGACCTCCTTCCGAGTCCGACGCCCGCAAACAAAACTGCATACATGCTGATTTTTCTGGATTGATATTAAGATTGAGTTGTTGGAAGTGCTGAATGCAATTATTTATTTCAACAAAAGCCCGCACTTCCAATTGCTCATTTGAATTTTCTGAGAAAGAGACAGTCGTGTCATCAGCGTACTGCACGAGTGACCCATGCTGCAGTGATGAACCAATTTCGTTTACATAGATCAAAAATAGGAGGGGGCAAAGAATTGATCCCTGCGGGACTCCATACTTTAGGTTTTTAGATCCGGACCGTACTTCATATATTTGAACAATTTGTGATCTATTATTAAGATATGACTCAAGCCACTCGAGTGAAATTCCGCGGATTCCATGACCATGCATTTTCTTAAGAAGAATTGTGTGGTCAACACAGTCAAAGGCCTTGGAGAGGTCCAGAAACACACTAAGTGTGGCCTTTCTATTCTCCAAGCTCTCTACAATTTTCTCAACCAAATTTACGACTGCATCGATTGTTGATCGACCCTTTCTGAATCCAAATTGATCCTTGGAAATGAGATTGTATTTTTCTAAGAAGCTTACCATACGTGATAAGTATAGCTTCTCAAAGACTTTACTTATTATTGGCAAAATTGAAACAGGTCGGTAATTTTGAATTAATGCTGGATCCCCTTTTTTGAAAATTGGTGTCACCTTTGCAGTTTATGGAAGGGAAATTTCCTGTTGAAAAAGAGAGATTTATCAGATGTTCCAGAGGTTTATAAATATGGGTTGAGCATTTTTTTAGAAGCCACGTAGTTGTTAAAGGTCATTAGTTGTTGAAGAATATTATATGAAGCCAAGCTAAGAAGATAGGATGTATTATAGGTCCCGAAACCAAGTTCTACTTTCTATTCAAAAAGTTACATACTCGTATTTCTTGATCCAAAGATGTTCATTTTCTTAACAATATCTTTAGAGAATTAAAAAAGTAAAAGACAGTTTTCATCAAAAGTAAAAAAATTGGTCAATAAGACATGAAAATATAGATTATCTTGTAAATATACATATTTTGCATAACTTTTACTAGCAATTATTGTGAACATTTGTTTTTCTTATATTATTGTATCATTTTATTTCAATAATGTTAATTATAAATTGATAAAATTGCTAATTAAAATAGTTTATTTTTATATTTAAGTTGATTTTTGGTGATTCATTTATTTTAATTAATGCTGTAAAGGTTATGAAAAAAATAGGTTAAAACAAAATATATGATTTCACCACTTATGAATATTTTGAAGACGTGGGGTGATTTTTATTTTAAATAATTTCACATTGCTTTTGAGAATTTTTTAGTTTAATTTAAAAAGAAGGAACCTCTAAACAGACATAGTCCTAAGAGGTCCTATTTTTTTCTTGAAAATAATTGAGGGAATCTAAGGTTTTTGTTTGAATAGTTCGTATTGTAGTTATGAATTAGCAGTTAAGAAACCTTGTAGATATTATAATGTATTTGTAACCCTTCAAGAAAATAAATTTATTCTCTTCTCTCTTCTAATCCGTTGGTTAATGTATAGGTGAGATGGCCTATAACTGCATGATACACATTTGTTGGAGCATCAGACGTTAAGAAATTGGTTGGTTAATGTATCTGTGTTCAGGTTTGGTGAGATAGCCCATAACTGCATATAAATATTACATTAACCAACGAATTTCTTAACGTCTGATGCTCCAACAAATGTGTATCGTGCAACTTATAGGCCATCTTACCAACCCTGAACACAGATTAATTAACCAAGTAAGTCCTTAACCACTCATACTCCAACAAATTTGTATCATGCAATAAATGACCATGTCACCTACCCTGAACACAGATAAATTATCTAATCAGTTCCTAAACGACTGATACTCCAACATATGTGTATCATGCAGTTATAGTCTATCTCACCAAACCTGAACACAGATATATTAACCAACCAATTTCTTAACATCTGATACTCCAACAAATGTGTATCATGCAACTTATGGGCCATCTTACAAACCCTGAACACAGATTAATTAACCAACCAAGTCCTTAACGACTCATACTCCAAGAAATTTGTATCATGCAGTAAATGACCATGTCACCTACCCTGAACACAGATAAATTATCTAATCAATTCCGACGATTAGAAATAAATGTGATACATGATACACGACTGATACTCGAAATAAATGTGTATCATGCCGTTATAATCTATCTCACCAAACCTGAACACAGATACATTTACCAACCAATTCTTTAACGACTGATACTCCAAAAAATGTGATCATGCAACTCATAGGCCATGTCACCAACCCTGAACACAGATTCATAAACCAACCAAGTCCTTAACGACTCATACTCCAACAAATTTGAATCATGCAATAAATGACCATGTCACCTACCCTGAACACAGAAAAATAATTTAATAAATTCATAAACGATTGATACTCGAAATAAATGTGTATCATGCAGTTATAGGCCATATTACCAACCCTGAACACAGATTCATTAATCAACCAATTCCTTAACGACTGATACTCCAAATAATGTGTATCATGCAGTTAATGAAAATTTTAACAACCCTTAATACAGATAGATTAGCTAGTCAAGTCCTAATGAACTGGTAATCGAACAAATGAGTATCGTGCAGTTTAATATTACCTCGTCCTTTAACGTTATTGCAGGGAAAATACTTCAAATAAACAACATTAGTTATTTACAATTAAGTAAACATGTGGGCCTCGTTTTTAGATTATTCGAAAGACCTAACTACGACTTTATCGTTGTGAGTGTTATTTAAATTAAATTTATAAAATAAAAATGTTGATTATTGAAATGGCAAAGTATTTCTGACATTGTTTACCTGGGAATGAGTTCGGATGATCAAACAGGTTGTTAGTGTTATCCATAGTATTGGCATCGCACTGAAACTAACAGATTTTCAGCATTAGATGATACTAATTCAAACACTCCAAAAACAGCAACAATATTTATTTTTGTAGAAAAAATATCTTAGGTATAAGAGGTTTTATGTTATTGCCACAAATCATATTGTAAATCGATTAGTATTTTAAGCACATATAAAAGGATACTAATATAGTATGACATGGATACTTAGTCCACCGAAAGTCTCAGAAGGCGGACACCCTTCCCACTATCTTTGCAGCATTTGGGTTCCACAACCCTCCCTACCCTGTCTACTACACACGCAGAAGCAAGAGCACATTTATTTTAACTATAATTCGAATTTTATCACCCACCTATAATTATCAAGTAACCTTTCCAACTAACCGGCAGTTTTAGTGCCGGGAAGCAGAATCTCTGAATAGTAAAAAATTATGAACACTGAACTGTTCAACAAGTAATCAATGAGGTACAAGGAAACATGATGTGTGACGAATTTTGAAAATCAGCAACAATAATGATTAAGGATATTATGAATCAGTTCAGAATAAATACGGAATCAATACGGGAGTGTTATGATGCAATGGAGAATGCTAGGAAAGAGAATAAATTAAGAAAACGAGTACTCGTAATTAATTAAAAATGATAAATGCTGCTAAAAATAAAAGAAAAGACTTAATTCTGGAAAACTTTCAGGAAAATCAAGGAAATTCAATGTTGTATAGCAGCAACAATGACGAACAATGAATGTTGAAGAACAATGAGATCGATAAATATTAACAAATGGAAATATTGAAGGACAAGAGCGAGATAAAATGAAGACGACGTATGCTGGAAATGAACAAGAAATGATCGTTGCTAGGAAACAACATAAATGAAGAACAATGAGTGTAAAGAAAAGCAACAATGAAGAACAAGGTTTGTTTTGAACTAATGAAAAACAAAAGTTTTATGTAGTTAAGAAGAACAGTACAAGTAAACGTCACACAACACAAGATTATAACAATACAAGCACAAAATGCACAAATTTATAACAATACAAGCACAAATTTCACAAGTAATATTTGTGCATTTTGTGCTTATATTGTAATATATTTGTGTTGTGTGACATTTACTTGTACTGTATATGTACCAACACGTATTATGCTAACTAAAAAACTATTTAAGAAGAACAACGATCGCTAAGTGAAAACATATAGGACAATATCTGTAAATTACATTGATAGACAATGAGTACTGGAAAGCAGGATCAATGTATTAACATAGTGATATTATTACGAACAATAAAGGAAAAGGAATACTGAAAAAAATTAAGAACAACGAGTTCTGGGAATCACAAAAATTAAGAATACAGTAGTTTACAAATAAATCAAGAACAAAGGTTGTTGGAGAGCAATCAAGAACGGCAACTTCTGGAAACAGCAACATTTGAGAACAAGGAGCATTGTGGTCAAAGAGGAACTAGAGTGTTAGACAGCAAATAAGAATGATGACCGCTAGAAAAAATAACAAATTAAGAACAAGGAGTACTAGACAACATTAATACTGCAAAACAGCGGCCATGAACAGAAATGTTGATAATTAGAATGAAGTATAATGAGTACTGAAAAACAACAAGAAACTACAAGACATTTGGTGAATCAATGTAAAACAACTACTGTGTTAAAAAAAATAATAACGATAAAATGGAACAGCAAAATTAAAGAATAAGGATCGTCATAAATCAATGAAAGTAATAGTAGGACACAACGTGCGCTATGGTAGTAACTAACGAACGCTAAGAAACTGAAAAAAAAAAAAAATAAAATAAAAACTAACAACAAGGAATAGTAAGAAAAAGGTGCTGTGAAACTTCTTAACAACAATAATGAATTTGTTAACAGCAACAGGGAAGCATAATGAATGCAGGTAAACTCCACTTAAGAACAAAGAGTTTTGTGAACCAACAAAATCGAGAGCTCAAAGACGAATGCGGGGAAACAGAAACAATGAACAACGGTTTGAATTGACAAACAAAAACAACGAACAAATAAAAACAATTAACAATAAATACTGTAAATAATTAAAGTACTTTAAAAGGAAAGTTTTGACTAAATGAAGTGCAAGAACTCTTAAAATAATGTTTCACGATTAGTCCTACGAAACAAGAAAAAAGATTCTGAAAAATAATGAAGAATAATGAGTGTTGGGAAACAGTAAATAAATGAAAATTACGAATGATGGAAAACATTGAAAAAATTATAAATTACACTCTTGAACACATAATTTGTAGAACTTAGTGAATAATTAATATGTAGCCTACAATAAAAATAATGCTAATGTTAGTCTTAGCATTAAATAAATGTCAAAATAAATAATAACCATAATAATTTATCCGAAACAACAGTATACACGTTTGTGATACTCTTCATTGGTTGGGAGAAAGAAAAACATCCCCTAATATTAATAAATAATCTAGGTAAATTATACAGCAGGAAGCTCTTCGACGTTTGGGAGATATTATCTCTAAAAAAATTGGAGATTGTGGGAGTCATTTATAACTAAATAAATCTTTTATAACAGTTTATTCCTATCTTGCCATAACATTTGACAATAAGAATAGCAACTATGGAAATTATTGTACTGTTAGGCTTTATTCTAGAGAAATAATATTTGAAATGTCAACAATTTTAATAGGCTTTTAATAACACTTAATGTACTATTATACTGTAAAAAGTTATATTCATGGAAGTGTTCTATGAGAAAATGGCAAACAAAGAAACTTACAAAAGATGCAGGATGTATTCGAGGCAGAGGGCAAACAGCGCCAAGGTATCCTCCGTCACGTCGTTAGCTTATCTCATGGACTCCATCGCCTTAATGCCTTCTGGCTCACTTTTTGGCCAGTCAAACTACATTTTCCTGGAAAAGGAATTTTACTTTAATTTCAGTTATTTTTAATTTCTAACTGTAATAGCTGAATAAAAATAGGGCTATTACAGTATATAAAAAAGTATATAAAAAAAACGAATAAAAAATGTTGACCTACCCACCATCCAATCACATACAGTGGAGTTGACCCTGCCACCATCCAATCACATACAGTGGAGTTGACCCTGCCACCATCCAATCACATACAGTGGAGTTGACCCTGCCACCATCCGTTCACATACTGTGGAGTTGACCCTGCCACCATCCGTTCACATACAGTGGAGTTGACCCTGCCACCATCCGTTCACATACAGTGGAGTTGACCCTGCCACCTTCATACACGTACAGTGGAGTTGACCCTGCCACCTTCATACACGTACAGTGGAGTTGACACTGCCACCTTCATACACATACAGTGGTGTTGACCCTTCCACCTTCCATTCACATACAGTAGAGTTGACCCTGCCACCTTCATACACGTAAAGTGGAGTTGACCCTGCCACATTCATACACGTACAGTGGAGTTGACCCTGCCACTTTCATACACGTACAGTGGAGTTGACCCTGCCACTTTCATACACGTACAGTGGTGTTGACCCTGCCACCATCCATTTACATACAGTGGAGTTGACCCTGCCACCTTCATACACGTACAGTGGAGTTGACCCTGCCACCTTCATACACGTACAGTGGAGTTGACCCTGCCTCCTTCATACACGTACAGTGGAGTTGACACTGCCACCATCATACACGTACAGTGGAGTTGACCCTGCCACCTTCATACACGTACAGTGGTGTTGACCCTGCCACCATCCATTCACATACAGTGGAGTTGACCCTGCCACCTTCATACACGTACAGTGTTGACCCTGCCACCTTCATACACGTACAGTGGAATTGACCCTTCCACCTTCATACAGGTACAGTGGAGTTGACCCTTCCACCTTCATACACGTACAGTGGTGTTGACCCTGCCACCATCCATTCACAATCAGTGTAGTTGAACCTGCCACATTCATACACGTACAGTGGAGTTGAACCTTCCACCTTCATACACGTACAGTGGAGTTGACCCTGCCACCTTCATACACGTACAGTGGAGTTGACCCTGCCACCTTCATACACGTACAGTGGAGTTGACCCTGCCACCTTCATACACGTATAGTGGAGTTGACCCTGCCACCATCCATTCACATACATTGGAGTTGACCCTGCCACCTTCATACACTTACAGTGGAGTTGACCCTGCCACCATCCATTCACATACAGTGTAGTTGACCCTGCCACATTCATACACATACAGTGGAGTTGACCCTTCCACCTTCATACACTTACAGTTGAGTTGACCTTGCCAACCTTCATACACGTACAGTGGAGTTGACCCTGCCACCTTCATACACGTACAGTGGAGTTGACCCTGCCACCTTCATACAAGTACAGTGGAGTTGACCCTGCCACTTTCATACACGAACAGTGGAGTTGACCCTGCCACCTTCATACACGTACAGGGGAGTTGACCCTGCCACCTTCATACACGTACAGTGGAGTTGACCCTGCCACCTTCATACACGTACAGTGGTGTTGACACTGCCACCTTCATACACGTACAGTGGAGTTGACCCTGCCACCATCCATTCACATACAGTGGAGTTGACCCTGCCTCCTTCATACACGTACAGTGGAGTTGACCCTGCCACCTTCATACACGTACAGTGGAGTTGACCCTGCCACCATCCATTCACATACAGTGGTGTTGACCCTTCCACCTTCATACACGTACAGTGGAGTTGACCCTGCCAACCTTCATACACGTACAGTGGAGTTGACCCTGCCACCCTCATACACGTACAGTGGAGTTGACCCTGCCACCTTCATACAAGTACAGTGGAGTTGACCCTGCCACTTTCTTACACGAAAAGTGGAGTTGACCCTGCCACCTTCATACACGTACAGTGGTGTTGACCCTGCCACCTTCATACACGTACAGTGGTGTTGACCCTGCCACCTTCATACACGTACAGTGGAGTTGACCCTGCCACCATCCATTCACATACAGTGGAGTAGACCCTGCCTCCTTCATACACTTACAGTGGAGTTGACCCTGCCAACTTCATACACGTACAGTGGAGTTGACCCTGCCACCTTCATACACGTACAGTGGAGTTCAACCTGCCACCTTCATACACGTACAGTGGAGTTGACCCTGCCACCTTCATACACATACAGTGGAGTTAATCCTGCCACCTTCATACACGTACAGTGGAGTTGACCCTGCCATCTTCATACACGTACATTGGTGTTGACCCTGGCACCTTCATACACGTACAGTGGTGTTGACCCTGCCACCTTCATACACGTACAGTAAAGTTGACCCTGCCACCGTCCATTCACATACAGTGGAGTTGACCCTGCCACCTTCATACACTTACAGTGGAGTTGACATTGCCACCATCCATTCACATACAGTGGAGTTAACCCTGCCACCTTCATACACGTACAGTGGAGTTGATCCTGCCACCATCCATTCACATACAGTGGAGTTGACCCTTCCACCTTCATACACGTACAGTGGAGTTGACACTGCCACCTTCATACACGTACAGTGGAGTTGATCTGCAACCTTCATACACGTACAGTGGTGTTGACCCTTCCACCTTCATACACGTACAGTGGTGTTGACCCTGCCACCTTCATACACGTACAGTGGTGTTGACCCTGCCAACTTCATACACATACAGTGGTGTTGACCCCTTCACCTTCATACACGTACAGTGGAGTTGACCCTGCCACCATCCATTCACATAGAGTTGAGTTGACCCTGCCACCTTCATACACGTACAGTGGAGTTGATACTGCCACCTTCATACACGTACAGTGGAGTTGACCCTGCCACCATCCATTCACATACAGTGGAGTTGACCCTGCCACCTTCATACACGTACAGTGGAGTTGACCCTGCCACCATCCATTCACATACAGTGGTGTTGACTCTGCCACCTTCATACACGTACAGTGCTGTTGACCCTTCCACCATACATGCACGTACAGTGCTGTTGACCCTCCCACATCCATTTACGTAGAGTGGTGTTCACTCTCTAACTTCCATACACGTACAGTGCTGTTGTCACTCCCACCTTCATATACGTACAGGAGTTGACCCTCCCACCTTCATACACGCACAGTAGTGTTGACCTTCTAACCTTCCATGCACGTACAGTAATGCTGACCATCTAACTATCCATTCACGTATAGTGGTGTTGACCTTCCCACCATCCATACACGTTTAGTGGGGATTCCCACTTCCCTCCCTCCTTCCACTTTGATACACACAGTGGTGTTTATCCTACTACCATCCATTCACGTAGAGTGGCGTTGACCCTCCCACATTCATACACGTACAGTGGCGTTGACCATATAACCATCCATACACGTACAGTAGTGTTGACCATTTAACTATCCATTCACGTATAGTGGTGTTGACCTTCCCACCATCCATACACGTACAGTAGTGTTGACCATTTAACTATCCATTCACGTATAGTTGTATTGACCATCCAACCATCCATACACGTACAGTAGTGTTGACCTTCTAACCATCCATACACGTACAGTAATGTTGACCATCTAACTATCCATTCACGTATAGTGGTGTTGACCTTCCCACCATCCATACACGTTCAGTGGGGACTCCCACTTCCCTCCCTCCTTCCACTTTGATACACACAATGGAGTTCATCCTACTACTATCCATTCACGTAGAGTGGCGTTGACCCTCCCACATTCATACACGTACAGTGGCGTTGACCATCTAACCATCCATACACGTACAGTAGTGTTGACGATTTAACCATCCATACACGTACAGCAGTGTTGACCATATAACCATCCATACACGTACAGTAATGTTGATCATCCAACTATCCATTCACGTATAGTGGTGTTGACCTTCCCACCATCCATACACGTTCAGTGGGACTTCCACCCCTCCCTCCTTCTACTTTGATGCACACAGTGGTGTTCATCCTACTACCATCAATTCACGTATAGTGGTGTTGACCATCCAAATATCCATACACGTACAGTAGTGTTGACCATCTAACCACTATACACGTAAAGTAGTGTTGATCCTCTCACGTTTATACACTCACGGTGATGTTGATTCCCCCACCATCCAAACAGGTACTTTGGTGTTGACCCTCCCACTTGCCCATAAAAGTACATTGGTGTTGGGAGCTAGAATTGAGACCGAGTAGGGGTAGGTACCGAATGGAGGCATGACGGTGTTGTGGCTATTCAGTGATCTTTGCACCATGAAACACTAGTGGACTGTCATGTAGGGGGAGGTAGAATTTGAGGGAGTAGGGATGGTACTGAATAGAGCCATGGTAGTGCTGTGGAGACAAATTTACTGTTGCACCATGCAGCATTGTCGGCGCAGAAATTATGTGCACCTGAGTTTGAAAGTTGTTTTCTACGAAACTAATAGACCTACTCATAAAGACCCCACTCAAAACATTGTTTTTTTTCTTTGATTGTGCGTTACGACATATGAATTTAAACATTTTACATGCAATTTTTATCTTAGTTGAAAAAAAGTACCGGAATTTTAACAAATTTTCACTGTATATCAAAATTACACCGTTATTACTAAAAAACCCGTTCATGTCACGCATTTATATTTTAATACGTGATTGATAGGAATGTTTCGTATAATTTTAGAACTGTTTGTTTTCAAGAAAAAAAGTTCTTATTAATTGCCTGATCATTTATTTTCTTGGCTTCTAGAGGTCGTAAAATTAATTATTTGGGTTTATTTTAATCTTTATTACATATATAGTTATGATACATCATTTTAATATGTGTAAGTAAATGTAGTGATTTTATATTGATTTAAATCAATTTACATTTATCAATTTAAAATTATTTTTAATTGATTTAATATCACTGCATTTAATTACACATATTAAAATGATGTATCATAACTATATCGAAACCAAGAAAACAATGTTACAGGTAAGCAAATTGATAAGTACTTTTTTTTAAAAAAAACAGAATTCTAAAATTTATAAAAATTATAGGAAACATTTCTATCAACCACGTATTAAAATATAAATGCGCTACATGAACGGGGTTTTGGGTATTTTGATGTACAGTGAAAACTAGTTAAAGTCCTGGTACTTTTTTGTTACAGCTAAAATACAAATTACTGCAACTTACAATACAATTTTTAAATTCATACGTCATAACGCACAATCAAAGAAGAAAAATAATGAAGGGATTTTCATAGGTCTGTTAGTTTTGTAGAAAACAACCTTCAAACTCAGGTGCACATAACTTCTGCGCCGAAAATAATGATCGTGTGGAGACTGGTGCAATTAATTAGTTTCATTAAGTTATCTGGATTTTATATTACAGCTGCACCTTGAAACATGATGGGCTAAAGTGTGTGAGGAAGCAATTTGAACTCCAGGAGTTTCCGACCTGGGGTTATAAAAATCTAAGATTCACAGAACTGATAATGACATCATGGGCAACGTGTTCCTAGGAGTACCTCAACAAAGAGCACTTTTGTAGGAGTCACTTACATTTTTTACATTATAATGATAAAGTTTTAATTCAACATTGAATCGTTGTTCAATATATTCAAGAAGATCATAAGTTTTCATTATACTATTGAAATACATTTATAGTATTGAAATTCCTTTATATTATTGAAATATCTTTATAGTATTGAAATAGCTTTATAGTACTGAAATACCTTTATAGTATTGAAATACCTTTATAATATTGAAATAGCTTTATAGTTTTGAAATATCGTTATATTATTGAAATGCCTTTATAGTACTGAAATACATTTATAGTACTGAAATACCTTTATAGCATTGAAATGCATTTATAGTATTGAAATACCGTTATAGCATTGAAATACCTTTATAGTACTGAAATACCTTTATAGCATTGAAATACCTTTATACTATTGAAATACCTCTATAGTATTGAAATACCTTTATAGCATTGAAATGCATTTATAGTATTGGAATACCTTTATATCATTGAAATACCTTTATAGTACTGAAATACCTTTATAGCGTTGAAATACCTTTATAGTACTGAAATACCTTTATAGCATTGAAATACCTTTATAGTACTGAAATACCTTTATAGCATTGAAATGAATTTATATTATTGAAATACCTTTATAGCATTGAAATACCTTTATAGTACTGAAATACCTTTATAGCATTGAATTACCTTTATACTATTGAAATAACTTTATAGCATTGAAATGCATTTATATTATTGAAATACCTTTAAACTATTGAACTACTTTATAGCATTGAAATAGCTTTATAGTACTGAAATACCTTTATAGCATTGAAATGCATTTATAGCATTTAAATACCTTTATAGCATTGAAATACCTTTATAGCATTGTAATGCATTTATAGTATTGAAATACCTTTATAGCATTGAAATACCTATATAGTACTGAAATACATTTATAGCATTGAAATACCTTTATACTATTGAAATACCTTTATAGCATTGAAATGCATTTATAGTACTGAAATACCTTTATAGCATTGAAATACCTTTATAGTATTGAAATACCTTTATAGTATTGAAATACCTTTATAGCATTGAAATGCATTTATATTATTGAAATACCTTTATAGTATTGAAATGCATTTATACTATTGAAATACCTTTATAGCATTGAAATGCATTTATATTATTGAAATACCTTTAAACTATTGAAATACTTTATAGCATTGAAATAGCTTTATAGTACTGAAATACCTTTATAGCATTGAAATGCATTTATAGCATTGAAATACCTTTATAGCATTGAAATACCTTTATAGCATTGAAATACCTTTATAGTATTGAAATACCTTTATAGCATTGAAATACCTTTATAGCATTGAAATACCTTTATAGCATTGAAATACCTTTATAGTATCGAAATACCTTTATAGCATTGAAATACCTTTATAGTATTGAAATACCTTTATAGTATTGAAATACCTTTATAGCACTGAAATACCTTTATAGCATAGAAATGCATTTATAACATTGAAATACCTTTATAGCATTGAAATACCTTTATAGCATTGAAATACCTTTATAGTATTGAAATACCTTTATAGCATTGAAATACCTTTATAGTACTGAAATACCTTTATAGCATTGAATACCTTTATAGTATTGAAATACCTTTATAGTATTGATATACTTGTATAGCATTGAAATACCTTTATAGTATTGAAATACCTTTATAGCATTGAAATGATTTATAGTATTGAAAAACATTTATAGTATTGAAATACCTTTATAGTATTGAAATACCTTTATAGTTAATAAGACATCTTAGAACAATACTTAGACCGTACACACTAAACCTACAAAAACTTGTTATACCTTTCTTGACGGTAATTAGAACCGACGCCAGTGAATAGATTAGGGCTTGGCGGTAACTCAATACTCTTAGCTCTCAATTTCTCTTAGCTCTCAATTTTTTTGTTACCACTGTTATCTTATGTAATCAATGATATCTGAGAATGAGTGCGTTTCACGGCCAAGTCCGAGATGAATCCCCAGCTTTCTTTGAATGGAATTCCGCGGATTTATTTTCATAAATTGATTCAGAAATATGTCCTTTTTATTATTATATAATTTCAGGAAGGAGGTGTGAGCCACATATATTTTACATTTTAACAAGTAGGAAAGGCAAATATGTTCAAAATATTGATACATCGAATTATCAATAATCGCAAAGCAAATATCGATCTAACGATAATATCAATAGAAAATTTAAACACAAACAATTTAAGAAATTAATTAAGTAAATCTACTTCCAATAACATTTACAAGTAAAAGTTTGGAAATCAATTTCCCACCTAACCTCACGTAAAAAACGAAGTAAAGTTACTTGATTAATTCAATGCGTGTTTTGTACGCATAAGAGGCAATTTAAATGTGTTTATGAATCGTGATGATTTTGAGGAGAGAGAACAATGTTAATAGTTATTGATATGATATATAGAACCAATATATCGATATGGCCGATATTATCGAAAGAAAATATCAATACTAATATATCGATATATCGAAACAGATTGATCGATATCTCCGATATATCGTTGCCATTCCTAAACAAGTGGGGAAATGTAACAGAGAAGAATCTCAGAATCACTGAAACATCGCAGTTAGGCAATCTCCATGCAATCCCGTGTGACGTGTAGTGAACACACTTCTCTACAGGCACACTTGTTGCAGAACATGAGAGGAACTCAATGTAGTGAAGGGATAAATTGAAACAATCAAAATAAATTAGTAAATATAGAAAATTTGTATACAATGTAACAAATATGTAGCAATCTTTGTCAACCATGTTATTTGTTCTTAAATATTATTTTAACCCTTTACAGAGCTATATTATAGTAGTTTACCATCTGAGAAAAAATCTACAACCTGAGATATTTGTTTTTAAACGTTGGTAATTCAATCTTAAGAGACCCTTTGTCTAGTGTCACCCTAACTACGTCAACAGCGTTGTCTCACTACTATGGTAACGACATATAGGATATATTGATAAGTATGTTTTGATATATCGATTAATTAGTATGGATATTTTATTTCGATAATATGGGCCATATCGATGTTTTGGTCCGATTTATCATATCAATAAATATTGACGCTATTCTCTCTCCTCAAAATCATTGCGATTCGAAAAAACAGATTTAAATTGCCTCTGAAGCGTACAAAACATGCATTGAAATAATAAAGTAACCTTATTTATTTTTAAAATTGAGGTTAATGCACTAAAATTTCGTTTATAGTAGACCAGTGGGTGGAAGTTTAGTATCTATTAGAAGCCTAATGACATTTTTAAAAGTGAAAAACAATAACAATGTTATTGAATTATTATTTTTAAATTACATGATAATTAAATAAAAAATTATTATTATTTTGAATTTATTCACTCAACCCCAGACCACAACTTGTTTCGTGTGGATAAATGTATTTAAGTTTTACATCCAATAGGCTATTCGAAATAGTGATAGCTAAAAATGAGTGTATTTTTGGTCATGACATGAAATCTCGTGTCATGACTAAATCTAGTTAGTGCATAATTTTAAATATAAAATTATTTATAATTCGGTTTATCGCTTACCCAATATATCGATATTTTTCTATCGATATTATAGTTAGATCGATATTTGGTTTGCGATATATCGATATCTTGAAAATATTTTCCATCCCTATGTCTCACCGTCCAAAGTGTATGGCAGAGTGGTAAATTAGTATACCACTGACCATTCCTTTAGAAGTATAAATTAACTATAGTTTTTTATCCGCCTTTTAAAATTAATATTTAATGAAAATATAAGATACTTCTCTTGAAACTTCATTCATTATTAAGACGCCGATCGTCAAGATATGGACGAACATGAGGGGCGAATGAGAGTGATGAGTGTAGGTGAAGGAGAGTAGTCATTGTTACTAACAATATGGCCATACTGTTCCTCAGAAAGGGCTACTTATAATTTTGAGTATAGGCAACTAAGGGACTACAGCTTTACGTGGAATCAGAACCACGTAGTGTTGGTCTGATTTTCAGCTAATTGACACGCCTGACACTCAGTTCTCTTAACTACACAACTTCCGAACCTTGACTACTATCCAACATGGACACCCCAGACTTCTCTAGTACTGTCCAAGTCGATGGCAACCATTGATCGAACGCTGTGTCGGTATCAAGAGGACCGAGCATAAAACCTATCGCCTACAATCTCTTGAACACTTCCCTTAAACCTGGATTATACTGTTGTGGTAATACATGTTACAATTGTACTGTCTAACTTAAAATATATATATATATATATATATATATATATATATATATATATATATATATATATATACAATAACCTGACAACAGTTAAAATTTAATGTTATTGTTTTATTTTTCATGACATGTTTCGGTATAATAATAGCATCTTCAGGTGAAATACAAAAATATCTCGTTAAATATAATAAGAAATAAAAAATATATACAAACAAATTGGAAAACGACACCTTATATGGTTCTGATAAGTTAAATAAAAGTATAATTTGTCTATAGTTATAACATTGACAAGTTAGTCTAAATATATCTAATATTTCTAGTTGAGGAGCTATAAATTATGAATATATATGCATAAAACACACACACGATTTGGATGAAGGGAGGGGCCTAGTCGGGTACATCCTAATTGCGCCTCAACATAAGTATATTGATTTAAATCAATATAAATTGGTCACTTTAAAGTTATTTTAAATTAACTTAAATACATTTAAAATCACTGTATTTACTTACACATACAAAAGTGGTGTATCGTAACTATACATGACGTAAGGATCACAACAAGACCACGTAATCAATTTTACGACCTCTTGAAGCCAGGAAAACAACGTTTCAGGGAATTGATAAGAGATTTTTTTTAGAAAAGTTAAAATTTTTGAAACTTATAGAAAACATTCCTATCAATCAGGTATTAAAATATACAAGCGATATATTGACGGGGTTTTGAGTAATAATGGTGTAATTGTGATGTGCAGTGAAAAATAGGTTAAATTTCTGTACTGTTTTTTGTTCCAACTAAAAAATAAAACACTCATAATATAATTTTTAAAAATATATATGTAATAACGAACAATTGAACGAGAAAAACAATATTGTGATTATATTTTTCAGAGTCCTCTTAGTTTCTTAGAAAACAACCTTCAAACTCGGGTGCGCATAGTTTCTGCGCCGACAGTAATGAATAAATTATAATAGTTCCTAAGTGTAGCAAACTGAAACTAAAAGCCAATTCAGACACTATAATTTTTTATTAAAATAAACTTAAATGCCAGTTTTACCATTTTATATAACCTCACATGATATAGATAATTCAGTATTAATAAATAGATAAGAAAATACCTATCTTACACAAGTTGGTTTAAATGTCAATTAAATTGAACTAATAGAAACTTTAGGTGTGTTAACCATCTATATATCGATAGTGGTACAGAGCTTTCTTTTTTCCTGGAAGACAAATCACAAAGGCTTGCTAAGATGTTCTCTTGGGGCCAGGTTTTGGGTACGAGGCGCAACTAGGATATTCTCTTGGGCTAGGTTGTGGGTACGAGGCGCAACTATAGTAGGATATTCTCTTGGGGCCAGGTTGTGGGTACGAGGCGCAACTAGGATGTTACCGCGTAGTCTGTCTATGCATATCATTGTTTTAGACCGGAATTGGGGTTTTCTATGCAGATTAATCGATCTATTCTTATTTCTATCAGCCTCTCTGAAGTTGTATTTGTTAGTGTGAATTATGATTAACTGTTATTGAACAGAATAACTTAACCTAACTAAACAATAATTCTTTAGTAAACATACAAATTATAATTTGTATCACATTTAACAGTTAAGAAGTTTAATATTTTGTATTGCTACTATATTTAGCAAATTTAACTGGTAAAGTATTCAATTATATCCACTTGATAAGGTTTGCTAGTGAATTCGATGTTTGGGTCTTTCTTACGTTTAAGAGAGGTGTCTGTATGGATGGCTTCTGTAGATTGGCATGATTTTAACACCACGGTTACAGCCAGATCTTCCTTGAGGATTTTGTATACAGTGTTACTGTCGGCGCAGAAATTATCTGCACCAGAGTTTGAAGGTTGTTTTCTAGGTAACTGGAGGGCTACCAAAAATCTAATCACACATTGTTTTCCTCGTTTAATTGTACGTTATGACCACCGTATTTTTATATTTTATTACAAGTTTTAATCATTTTTATCCTAGTTGGAACAAAAAAGTACCGGAATTTCAACTAGTTTTCGCATTACATTAAATTTACACCGTTATTACAAAAAAACTATTAAATGAATCACATTCATATTTCAATAACTGGTTGATAGGAATTTTTAGTATAAGTTTGTATAAATTTTAGAATTTTAACGTTTCTATAAAAAAGTTATGTCAATTCCCTGACACATTGTTTTCCTGGCTTCTAGAGGTCGTAAAATTAATTACTTGGTCTTGTTGTAATCCTTACGGTATGTATCATTACTTTCACAAGTGTAAGTGAATGCCATGATTGTAATAGATATAAATCAATTTAAAATAATTTACAATTAATGAATTGATTTAAAGCATTTAATCATTTACTTACATATTTGAAAGTAATGCATCTTAACTTTAAATGTCATAAGGATTACAACAAGACCAATTAATTAATTTCACAACCTCTAACATTTTTGATCGAAAAGTTAAAATTCTAACATTTATAAAAACTTATAGAAAATATTCCTATCAACATTTATTAAAATATAAGTGTGATTCATTTACGGGTATTTTAGTAATAACGGTGTAAATGTAATGTAATGCGAAAACTAGTTAAAATTCCGGCACTTTTTTTGTTCCAACTAAGATAAACATTATTAAAACTTGTCATACAATTTAAAAATTAATATTTAATAATGTATAACAAAAGACGAAAACAATGGTATGATTAGACTTTTCGTAAGCCTCTTAGTTCTTTAGGAAACAACCTTTTAACTTGAGTGCACGTAATTTCTGCGCCAACAGTAGAAGAATAAATTGTCTCATAACGTTGTTTAGGAATGTATGCAGCTATCATGCTAGCTCTGCTCAACCTTCTTTTGTAGACTTCCTTATGACCCTTTGGGATGGAGTCCTGGAATAGGTTCCATATAATAGGATAAGAGGGGAAATATTATCCATGACAAAAACATAAGGAGTCAAGATTTGTCTTCCTGGTAATATCTAGCCAAAGGTAGTTCGACTCCACTTTTCCCTACATGTATTTGAGTGCAAATCCATGAGAAAATTAGCCTTGAAACACACAATTCTACACGTAAAGCAGTAACTCGCATTTATGTATATAATGTTACCAAACGCTACATTTTAGCACGACTTCATCATAAACACGCCAGTGCGGCAGCTAGTGCACCATCGTAGGAATCACTATTATGACTGATACAGACAGTTTTAAAACTTGTTGATATTAACTACGGCAAAGGAGTTATGTTTTCAAAGCACATAAACAAACTAGTTCCTTTAAACATTGTTCCATAGAGTACTTGAGGGATTACTGTGCACCCTAGTTTGAAGGTTGTCTTGTAAAGAAGTAACAAGCTTATGAACACTCCAATCATACCATTGTTTTCCTTGTTTAATTGTACGCATATAGGCCTATCCTTATCCTTGTAAATATAGATACGATACATAATTTTCAAATGTGTAAGTAAATACAGTGATTTTATATCGATTTAAATCAATTTAAAATAACTTTAAATTGATACATTTAAATTTATTTAAATCAATATAAAATTACTGCGTTTAATTTCACATGTGAAAACGATGTATTGTATTCATATGTATATGTAATAAGGATTACAAAAAGACCAAATAATTAATTTTACGACCTCTAGAAGCCAAGAAAACAAAAAAATCAGATAATTGATAAGAAATTTTTTTTCTTGAAAACATAACATTCTAAAATTTATAAAACTTATAGGAAACATTCCTATTAACCACGTACAGTATTAAAATATAAAATCGAAATATCAACGAGTTATTTTGGTAATAACGGTGTAAATTTCATGTACAGTAAAAAGTAGTTAAAATTCCGGTACTTTTTTTGTTCCAACTAAGATAAAAATTGTTATAACTTATAATAAAATGTTAAAATGTATATGTCATAGCGTACAATTAAATGAGGAAAACCACAGTGCTATTAGATCTTTTACAGCCCTCTTTTAGATTTAATTGAAAGTAAGTGCATATTTTACAAATGTAGTCTTCTAAATATACTCCAATTCTCCATCTCATTTCTGTTATATAGTTTCTTGTAACAAGTAAGTACTTTTATGAATACAATGGGTAATTCTTATATATCACTAGTGTTTGTTTATTTCTAGTCTATTGAATAAATTTAAGTTTTAAAATAATGGTCATCACAAGAAAAATTAAGAAACTTCTTTTCTACTCCTACCTTTCCAAACACAAATATGCTTTAGCATTCGATTTAATTACTCGATTCGAATACGTATTTTAACTTCTAGTAAGTCACCCAATAAACGAAATTAAACTTCCAAATTTGCGTATATTCACCTACCAAAAACATAATTTGTCTCTTAGAGTACCTTTCTCTTACTAAAGACATTATACGACACTTAGTGTTCCACTCACCTACAAAACACATTATACGACACTTATTGTTCTACTCACTACCAAACACATGATAAGTCTCTTAAAGTTCTACTCACCTACAAAACACATTATAAGAACACAGTGTTTCACTCACTACCAAACACAATATGATTCTCAGAGTTCCATTCACCTACAAAACACATTATACGACACTTAGTGTTCTACTCACTACCAAACACATGATATGTCTCTTAGAGTTCTGCTCACCTACAAAACACATTATAAGAACACAGTGTTTCACTCACTACCTAACACACGATATGACTCTTAGAGTTCCACTCACCTACAAAACACATTATACAACATTTAGTGTTCTACTCACTATCAAAGCACATGATATGTCTCTTAGAGTTCCACTCACCTACAAAACACATTATACGACACAGTGTTCCATTCACCTACAAAACACACTATACGACACTTAGTGTTCTGCTCACTACCAAAACACATGATATGTCTCTTAGAGTTCCACTCACCTACAAAGCACATTATAAGAATACTTAGTGTTTCACTCACTACCAAACACACGATATGACTCTTAGAGTTCCACACACCTACAAAACGCATTATACGATCCCCAGTGTTCCACTCACATACTAAACATAAGATATACCTTTTAGTTCCACACACCTACCTAACACATTATATGGCCCCTCAGTGCTCAACTCAACTTAGTACTCCCACCCATTAAATGTACACATGACATCAATGGCTCTACCAGCTCACTAAATGTGCACATGACATCAAAGACTCTCCCACTCATCAAAATTACACATGATATCAAATGCTCACCGACCAATCAAAAGTACACATGACAATAGAGGTCCCCCCACCCATCAAATGTACACATAATATTAAAGGTTGAATCGCCCATCAAATGTATAGATGATATCAAGGCCTTATCCTACTCACTGAGTGGGAGAGCCCTTGATGTCATGAGTACATTTGATGGGTAGGCGAGTCTTTGATGTCATGAATACATTTGATGGGCGGGAGAGCCTTTGATGCCATGTGTACATTTGAGAGTGAATATCCATTGATGCCATTAGTACATTAGATGGGTGAGGGAACATTTGATGTCCTGTGTACATTTGATGGGTGGGAGAGCCTTTTGATGTCATGATTACATTTGATGGGTGGGAGAGCATTTGATGGCATAAATACATTTGATGGGTAGGAGAGCGTTTTATGTCATGAATGCATTTGATGGGGGAGAGAGCCTTTGATATTATGAATACATATGATGGGTGGAAGAGATCTTGATGTCTTGAATACATTTGATGGGTAGGAGAGCCTTTTATGTCATGAATGCATTTGATGGGTGAGAGAGCCTTTGATATCATACATTTGATGGGCGGGAGAGACTTTGATGTCACGTGTACATTTGATAAGTGGGATATCCATCAATGCCATGAGTACATTTGATAAGTGGGATATCCATTGATGCTATTAGTACTTTTGATGGATGGGAGAGCATTTGATGTCATGTGTACATTTCATGGGTGGGAGGGCTTTTGAGGTCATCTGTACATTTGATGTGTGGTAGACCCTTTGATGTCATGTGTACATTGCATGGGTGGGAGAGCTCTTGATGTCATGTGTACATTTTATTGGTGGGAGAGACTTTTGATGTCATGAGAACATTTGATGGGAGGGATGTTCTTTGATATCATTCAATATTTGATGGGTGGGAGATTCATTGATGTAACTTGAACATTGTATGGGAGGGAGAGTCCTTGATTTTATGTATATGTTCGATGTGTGGAAGTGCCCTTGGTGTCCTGCGTACATTGGGTTAGTGGTGATAGAACTTAAGAATATAGCCAAGTCAATATTAATGTAGGGTAGTTTGTTGCAATGTGTACCAATCTAATTCTGTAATTCATCTAACCAAACAATATGTATATACAGTACTTGGTGATGGTTAGCTTCTGTTATACAGCGCATACAGTGTACAATACCTTTGAAGGATGCCGCCTCCTCCTCCTGCCTCGCGACACGTTTGTTCCTGTCTTCTAGACCGTACAAACACGGCTACCTTTCCTTGACATTATAGTTGCATTGCATGCCATGTAGTAAGATGTATCAAGTATATTTACATATTTACGTTGTATTATACAAACCAAACAAGATCGTGATCGTATACATTGGAACAACAATTGTTGATACATAGACTGTTCGTTTGCGTGCTGATGTGCAACGGTGGTTAGTTAGTAGGTTAAAAATAAAATATTGAAAATAGAATGTGAAAATGACTGTTTATTAAACACTTAATATGAACTGTTATAATTTATATGAATGAATAAAACAATGAATATAATACCAGAAACTAATCTATGATAATTATGAAAGTTAAAAATAGAATGAAATGAGGTAAATTAGAAGGAGGACGGAGCTGAGTGCGTCCGTTGCTTCTCGCTTCTAACTTGACACTTTCCCCTTCCCCCGAAGGGTAGAGGGCCTGGGGGTTCTGACCTTAACAGCTATGGCGAAGACCCAACATAGACAGAGATTGAAATCCCCTTTGTGTATCACCTGGGTAATAGACCTGATACAACAGTATATGCCACAAACATTCCTGAGTACATCCTGACTACAGATGCTGAATAATGCAATAGTTGTGTCGTGGCGGGTAGAAATAGCGCATTGTGAGTCAAGCCCATCAATAATATTGTGGGGGGAAACGAAAATTAGGCACGGCAGAGTTTGATGGGTGGGGTGGAGGGGGGAGCCGTGAGCGGAGTACCAGCACGCCAGCACGCGAGGCAGTGTGTGTGAAACCGTTCCCGAGGCCGCAGGCAGTCGGTGCGCCCTTACTTTGTTGTCGATTATATTTTTTCTCCTGTATTTCATCTGCTCGTTATACAAGGTAAACTTTTATAAATATTTTTTGTTCTGGTTATCTTTTAAAAAAATAAAATATTCATTTCCGTTATAAAAAAAATAATTTCGACGAATTTTTAAACTTGTTTTTAAGTCCAAGATTTAGATTGTTATCACTGATAAACGTTCGACGTAAAGTGCAATTTTGACTGTTGGTACGCAGCCTTCAGCGGAGCGTATTAAACACCCCCACATGACTTGTTTAACAGAACAAATAGTTTACACTTATCTATATAATAAATAAATATTTAGTATTATAGTTAAAAATATAGACTATTATACTCTTACGATTTCCCGCTCTTTTATTTAATACGTTTTAAAACATTATCTAGCTGATTATTTACATAATTTACCACTGGATACGTTTTTAAACTAACAAAAGCTTAACGACTGTGCCATATTTGCATTGTTCAACATCAATTTAATGTAAATGTACAAGTAAACACGCAAATATGACACTCGAATTCGTTGGCTGATATTTATTTTAAGTGTTGGAGAAAACGAAATCTCCAAATATTTAAATCATTAATCAAGAAGTTAATTTACAGACGTAGCCAACTTATATGATTGTAATGTCAAGAAATAATTAATCATTTAATTTATTTTTAATATATCTCGACCACGTATTATCATTCTAATCTGTATGACTGGGCCGGCTTACAAGTTCAGTTGATTAACAATATTTATTCAAATATAAGTTGATGTCAGCAGAAATGTATTGTTCAAGAGTCTGGAAGTAAATTCGGTCCCAAAAAGATGGCACGAAGTTGTTCAGCACTACCACGAGAGTCGTGGACTTCCGTATTATTGTTAGCTCGGTGTTTGTACGTCAGCAGACCATTATTGACGGTGAGGCGAGAGGTAAACACATTGTTTGGTAAATATTCTCCTTCTGGTTTGGTGACCGCGGCGCTGGCCGAGCTGTGAAGGTGAACATATCCCTTGGTCACGGTGACCTGGTCGCTCAAGGTCGCTCCTCGCTCCAGGCTCCAGGTACCATCACCTGGCATTTTACAATTTTAAAGTATTTTTCAAGTTGGAGAGTTTTAGAGGACTAATTATTTCATCGTTTTAAGATCGATTAGGATACTTTCACTGTTGGTGTACACATTAGGGTACTTTCACTGTTGGTGTACACATTAGGGTACTTTCACTGTTGGTGTACACATTAGGGTACTTTCACTGTTGGTGTACAAATTAGGGTACTTTCACTGTTGGTGTACACATTAGGGTACTTTCACTGTTGGTGTACACATTAGGGTACTTTCACTGTTGGTGTATACATCAGGGTACTTTCACTGTTGGTGTACACATTAGGGTACTTTCACAGTTGGTGTACACATTAGGGTACTTTCACTGTTGGTGTACACATTAGGGTACTTTCACTGTTGGTGTACACATTAGGGTACTTTCACTGTTGGTGTACACATTTATTTGTGTTGACAAAAATTTAAATGTTAGTGGACAAATAGACGATGTTAGCCAGATAACAAGAAGAGGAATCTTGTCTTGAAATATTTAGCTACCTTTTCCATGTTAGATGTTTTAATCTCTGCATACTATGGAGTCATATATCCCTATTTAACTTAAGCAGTTGAAATTTGGGGCCACGAATGCACCAGATCCAAGTCAGTATTTAAGCTTCAAAAGCGAGCTATTCGAGCTATATTTAAAAAGTCACACAGTTTTTCCTGTAAATCTCTTTTCAAGCAATATAATATTTTAACATTCCCTTCAATATACATTCTTTACACTGTCAAATACGTCCACAAGAACTTGGCATTATTTAATTCTTCCCCAACTACTCATTGCTACAATCTTAGTGTAAGAAGTAACATTGTCGTTCCTAAACACAGAACAAGTTTTCTTGAAAACCATATGCAGTTTTGGAATCAGACTCTACAATGCGCTGCCTGAGCGTCTGAAATGCGAAACTGATATTGGGATCTTCAGCAATAAGGTGGAGAAGCTTCATCTCGAGCGGTTTCATTACAGATTTGGAGAGATTTTGTCATGTACAGGTACCTGAGTTGTACCTGAGGTCATGTTTGTACCTGAGTTTAATGATTATTTCAATGTAAACAAAAGAAACAATGTTTTTTATATTATATTATTAATTTAATGCAAAATTGAATGTACTGTAATTATTTATGCTAATTAGTTTTAATATCATCTGTTTGATTGACGTTTTTATGTTTAATATGTGACGCAATTATACAGTGTTCAATACTGCCAATCAAAAAACATTTTTGAGTTCTGAGTTCTGGTGTTAGAAAAAAGGATCGATAATCGAATAAAATTATTAATGGTACTTATTTCCAACAAAAAAGGCAGGCAGTATGGCGAAATCCTCTTAAAACCACTTAGATTTAGGCTGAAATGGCTTTACTTATGAAAAAGGTTATCGCTAGTCTTTCCCAATGTAATTTCTTATTGGAAATAAATAATTCATTTACAGGGGTTTATGGACCTGATACCCTTGTGCACTTTAATGTGTACAGAACGTTTGACCAAGGCCGCAGTTCGAGGTAACAAAAACTGTGAAAATGCTACTCATTGATTCTGGAATTATAGACGAAGCCGAAGGCTTAGGTTAGCACGATCGCATCGAGAAGTTATATACCAAGGGAGACATGCTAGCAGGAAGTGCACGGGTCTCCACTACTGAAGCTACGTTGAAACCTTTGTCATTCGTTAATGAGATGGCATCCATTATCTTGGAGACAACCGTGGCTGGTTTGTATTGTAGAACTGCAACGTAAGAAACAGTTGACCAAATTTATATTCTGATAGGTTTATTTTGAAAATATTAAAAATCTGAGACTAAATGTGTAAAATATTCATCCCTATATTCTCAGAAAAGGGTTTTACTTTTGGAAAAGATAATTTAAAATTCTTTCCTACACGACGGCCTTTACAGACGGGAACCGTAAGGGCTGACATAAAGACAAATGACCCAATGAAGTCAAATTTGAACATATCATGGTTTTATATTAATTAATTTTATACGACTTTGGCCTTTTAAGTGAATTTCTTGACTTCAAAGAAAATAAACTTTATTTTCGTTATGTCAACCAGTCGCAACAATGAATGGCTTGAGCTATTTATCTTTAAAATTACAAGTTCACTCTACAAATTTGGAATCTAATAAATGTTTTGTGCTCAAACATAAATCTGCTATGCGTTAGTTATAGACCATTTACAATATCGTAGCAGAACTGTTCTCGTGACAGGAACTATTTGCAAAAGGGCATCTTTCCTCAATAAAAGCCAAACGGTATTTATTACATTTTCACTGAAGTACAAAAGGAAAAACTGTAATTTATTCTCCTTTTAACTATGAGTCTTTCAAAGGAATCAAGTAATTGAAGTTTATAAAAAAACGTCCCGCTCAACTTTTAGAAATTTTAAAATGTTCGTAATCATTAAACTTACATAAATAATTTTATGTTTCTTAAAATACAAGTTTTCAGGAACTATTTTTGAAAATATGTGTGGATGGCTAATTGAAAACGGTACAGCATTTCTTTAGTGGCTCTCTTCAAAAATAATTTCAGTGTGAACTATCAAATACTATGGTGACTGCAATAAAGGTAATTCTATAAACACCGTCGTGCGTGTTATTAATAGAGCTCCCTTGCGGAACACCAGTACACTGATCTACTAATTTGGACATGTTTGTGGCCAAGAACGGACAATTTTACTATAGTTACGGTAAAATATACAATTAAAAGTTTGTGTAGAAGTGTTGCATACAGTTATTAATATTCTTCGTTACATTCATAATGTTATTTGTGGTAAAAATATACACTTAACAGTTTGGCCAGAAGCGATGAATACAATTATCAATACTCTTTGTTACATATTGTGGTAAAATATACACTTAACAGTTTGGCCAGAAGCGATGAATACAATTATCAATACTCTTTGTTACATATTGTGGTAAAATATACACTTAACAGTTTGGCCAGAAGCGATGAATATAATTATCAATACTCTTCGTTACATATTGTGGTAAAATATACACTTAATAGTTTGGTCAGAAGCGATGAATACAATTATCAATACTCTTTGTTACATATTGTGGTAAAATATACACTTAACAGTTTGGTCAGAAGCGATGAATACAATTATCAATACTCTTTGTTACATATTGTGGTAAAATATACACTTAACAGTTTGGTCAGAAGCGATGAATACAATTATCAATACTCTTTTTACATATTGTGGTAAAATATACACTTAACAGTTTGGCCAGAAGCGATGAATACAATTATCAATATTCTTTGTTACATATTGTGGTAAAATATACACTTAACAGTTTGGTCAGAAGCGATGAATACAATTATCAATACTCTTTGTTACATATTGTGGTAAAATATACACTTAACAGTTTGGTCAGAAGCGATGAATATAATTATCAATACTCTTTGTTACATATTGTGGTAAAATATACACTTAACAGTTTGGCCAGAAGCGATGAATACAATTATCAATACTCTTTTTACATATTGTGGTAAAATATACACTTAACAGTTTGGTCAGAAGCGATGAATATAATTATCAATACTCTTTGTTACATATTGTGGTAAAATATACAATTAACAGTTTGGCCAGAAGCGATGAATACAATTATCAATACTCTTTGTTACATATTGTGGTAAAATATACACTTAACAGTTTGGCCAGAAGTGATGAATACAATTATCAATACTCTTTTTACATATTGTGGTAAAATATACACTTAACAGTTTGGCCAGAAGCGATGAATACAATTATCAATACTCTTCGTTACATATTGTGGTAAAATATACAATTAACAGTTTGGCCAGAAGCGATGAATACAATTATCAATACTCTTTTTACATATTGTGGTAAAATATACACTTAACAGTTTGGCCAGAAGCGATGAATATAATTATCAATACTCTTTGTTACATATTGTGGTAAAATATACACTTAACAGTTTGGTCAGAAGCGATGAATACAATTATCAATACTCTTTGTTACATATTGTGGTAAAATATACACTTAACAGTTTGGCCAGAAGCGATGAATACAATTATCAATACTCTTTTTACGTATTGTGGTAAAATATACACTTAACAGTTTGGCCAGAAGCGATGAATACAATTATCAATACTCTTCGTTACATATTGTGGTAAAATATACACTTAACAGTTTGGCCAGAAGCGATGAATATAATTATCAATACTCTTTGTTACATATTGTGGTAAAATATACACTTAACAGTTTGGTCAGAAGCGATGAATACAATTATCAATACTCTTTGTTACATATTGTGGTAAAATATACACTTAACAGTTTGGTCAGAAGCGATGAATACAAATTATCAATACTCTTTTTACATATTGTGGTAAAATATACACTTAACAGTTTGGTCAGAAGCGATGAATACAAATTATCAATACTCTTTTTACATATTGTGGTAAAATATACACTTAACGGGTTGGCCATAAGTGTTGCAAGCTACGCGATGGAACAATGTGATGCCTAAGCAGGCACAGTGGACCTTGGCTGACCTTTGATAGCATTTCACCCGAGACAATCGTAACTAGTTCATAAAGTTTGCGACTAACAAGTTAGTAGCTGGCGACCGTGTTAATGGAATATTCCTCAGATTAACTGTACTCGGAAATACAATTAAATTAATTTTTTCCATGTGATTAGTGAAATACGGAGATTTTTATGGAAAGATGTAGTAAAATATATGTAAAGTTAACGCTTTCGCTTTTTTATTATCAAAAACTAAAGAAAAATGTAGTGGTATGGTAAAAACTAAGAATAATTAAGGACAAAGAAACTTGTATTGTTTGAAGGGCTATTTATTAATAGCGAAATAGCCAGGGCAACTTAGGAACTTGCAGGGTACTTTTGATTAGGAACCACATTGTAGAGAAAAGGTGGTTCTGATGGTTACTTTGTTGTCAGTTACTTCACACCTAATTGAGATATCAAATTTCTCACGTACAGAGGTGATCACCCACCCACTCTCCCAGGCACGTGGGGTTGTACTGACCACCCATCCTTCCATTCACATACAGTGGTATTGAACCTCCCACCCTCCCAATCACATACAGTGGTATTGAAACACACCCTTACATTCACATACAGTGGTAATGACCCACCCACCCTCCCATACATGTACAGTGGTATTGAACCACTCATCGCTCCATTCCCATACAATGGTATTGAACCTTCCACCCTTCCATTCACATACAGTGGTATTGACCCACTCCCCCTCCCATGCACATAGAGTGGTATTAAACCTCCCACCCTCCCATTCCAATACAGTGGTAGAACCACCCACCCTCCCATACACATACGGTGGTATTGAATCACCCACCCTCCTATTCACATATGTACGTTGGTACTGAACTATCCATCCTCCCATACATGTACAGTGGTATTGACCCATCCACCTTCCCATTAACATACAGTGGTACTGAACCACCCACCCTCTCATACATGTACAGTGGTATCCTAACCCTATCTACCATCTCTCACGGACACCCTCGCTAATAGTAACCAATAAGTGGTCGTCGAGGTACCGATACCAGAACGTACCAATGACAGTTTCCACAACACTTTTACTCCCCAGGTTACTGGGTTGTGTTTGAGTTCTCTGATGTGCTTCCAAGAACAACCACTACACTTCATTGCCACCAACTAACGATCTTTAGATTGCTATGAAAATATGCCTAAATACACACAATCACACGAACGGTGAAGAAAACAAATAGTGTATAAACAAAATGCGTTAAATAGTAATTGCAATCTCGAAAAGAATCTTAAGCCAATAAATAATGCGGTTTAGTAACAACGTCGTGAGAAAGTTTCCATTTCCAAGAACATGTCGTCACAACTTGTTGAGAAATTTTGTTTATCTAAGCTAATTTCCGTCATTCAACAAGTAGATAAAAATATTTTTCTAATTAAAATTGTTTTAAATTAACTGCTAATCTTTACAGCAACAGCAGTCAGCAGTCAATTCAGATCTGACTTTACATTTTCAAAATGATCGACTGTCGTTAACGTAATTCTTACGGACAAAACGTAAAACGTATTAGTTTTAATATGAATAGTTTTGATTAATATGGAAATACATTTTGAAATCACATGAATCATGCAATGATTTAAATAAAATGTAAGCGTCCGTGTAAGCCCGTAGAACTCTGTCCCCAATGATCATCAGCCGGCCATAGTTCACGGTGTGTTGCGTAATCACGCCTACGTCTTCTCATTTATGTTGTTTATTACCCCTGTTTTTATAACAATTCGTCTAAATTGATAACAGCTGTCTCGTTACTATTGCCATGCCATATATGAAAACAACGCCTCGACTGCAAATAATAATTTATTTTTGGTTTTATAAAAACACAGTAAATAGAGACGTTTAAACATTTACAAATTATGATAAAATGAAATCCTAAAACAGTACAATTAAACTGTACACAGGGTAGAAAAACATGTGGAAACGCTTTCACAATGATGTTAATTTTTCTATAGATAATTTGATAACTTAAATATTTTTAAATAATTGTGTTCCATAAACTTTTTGATCAGAATAACTTATTAAAACCCGTTAAATAGTGGATAAATAATATTCTTCAAATTAGTTACTTTGAAATTCAAATTACCGCTACTCTGGAAAAGATAATCCTTTCGAAGTCCGGTTTGCGGCATTTAATTTCTATTGAATAGACCTTTCATTTAATACCAAACTCGACCTAGGCTTACGTTGAACATTTTCGTTCAACTTCAAGCGGGCTGTCCGCTTGAAAAGATGAAATGTCGCTAATGGTGTCAAAAAGTATGTTCTTTGTAACCATGATCATGTACAAGATTTCACATTTACAAGTGTAGTCATTCAAAAGTTGTGAAAGTGTTTCCATATTTTTTCCACCTTGTAATATATGTATTCATACGTTTAAAATATACTGATATTTATATGGGTTCTTGAAACAACCTGTTCAAGAATATTCAAAGAACGGATTTAAATGAATATTTTTTTAAGCTGAAGATGATTTAGAGTAGCATGGTTTAAGTTTTTCAATGTAGTAAGTTGAAATCATTAGTTTTTTAAATTTCAAATAGTTAAAAATACGTTTAAATGTTCACATATTTAAAATCTCATTCAAATATTAAATCCTTTACAAAAATCAATTTATGGTCCTCAAGAACCCTTCTTTACCTATCAAACCACACTTCAAGTGTTGCGATATGTTCATTATTATGGACTGAATTCTTGAGTAGACAGCCATATTTGTTATAAGCGAAACGGCCCAGTGTTAAACGAGATTAGTCGCATTTTTTAAAAAGTCAAAGAGAAATGTGAAGATTTTGATGTTTTTAAATTACATATTTCATAACTTTACAGATCGGATTTTTATTTATTGTGTTTACCTTTAACCTATTTTTATTGAAGTTGTGTATTTAAATGTTAGTAAATCAAAGATTTTGATTTTTATTTGTATAAAGGCTATACTGCTGAGTTCAGAAGAAAATGTTTTTATTAATATTAAATGTTTGTGAAAATTGATGGTGACGGTAAGGGTTCGCAACGTTTTTCATTAGCCTGAATTATCATTGGAAAGGACACTAAGATTATTTATTTTATTTGCAATGCTACAAACAGCAAACAATGCTAATAACATTGTAGCACTTAATAACAATAGTAAATTTTGCATGAAAAAAGTCTATGGCAGTCAGCGATGCACTTCACTAGGTTTTATATCAGTCCTCTAAAGCAAATATAGCAATAAATCTAATCTAAAATAATTTTTTTTAAATTAAATTTTAATAACAAGCATTTTTAACCTTACTTTAACGATTATTACTTTTTTAGCTAATTGAAAATAAATAATACTTAACAATGAATAAATAAAATTAAAAATTAGCAATACTTTTATACTTATGGTACCAATACCATAACAATAAATGATCAACAATAATAAGAAACAACTAAAACAATAATATTAACAACAATAAGAAAATGACTAAATATTCAGAAAACAACCAACAATTAAAACATGCTTCAAAATATTAGAAAGGAATATGTGACCTTTATTACTATTCATCCACAAACGTGAAAAAGAAACTTTCAAAATATGTGTTTAACTTTAAAACTGCAAAAGTATTATGAAGGGTTTGGGATTTAAGTATCTCAAAAGATTTTGTTTGTAAGTAATATAGGCTACGTCCCTTTTCCATGTAATGATTTGTTAATATTCAAAAATTAACAAAGCACAGAGATGTTGCCTCGGAAGTCAGCACGGCACGCATCAAGTCACCAGTGTAACTCCGACGTGATGGAATTCGGTTCTGAGCAAAAAGTGGTTTTCATTATCGCAAATGACAGCTGATCATAAGAAATTGTTAATTAAAATACCGAGAAATCACTAAGAAAAGCCTCAAGACGTTCTTCTACTTTTTATACTCTTAAATATATTACTAAACTTTTTAAATTTCAAAAATGAAGTCCTCACAAGTAAGGTTAGAATGATATTATTCCCTCTTTTCCATTCAAAGCTCCCATCTGACGGAAAAGCTGACAATAACCAACAACTGTCATGTCATTTTCAGCTGCTAATCAAATGTAATTCTATCAATCTGTGATATTTCTCGTAAAATTCATTTCTTATACTCCTTTAATATACTTGCCTCTTTACAAATAATAATTTTAAACAATCATCTAAGAATGTTCCTAAACGGTTGTAACATATGCTCCTAGAAATATTTGGCGTGATGATAACATTCTTTTAGTGTGCCAGATCGTTTCTGCTAAAATGGTATGAATAAATTATAATTCATTGTAAAAAAATTAATAAAAAAATTGTATTCACTTGTAATGCAATTTATAAAAAGGCAAAATTGCTAGGTAAGAAACAGAGGTGGATTCATTAGTCTTTGTTCAGCCAACCAACTTGTAACGTATACACGTGATGGTCTACGTATGTATTGGCTATTACCTGAATAACATGATAAACCTGTCTATCGTTGCTATTTTTATTTAATAAAGGTTAGCAGGTAAGAGATTTAAAAACATCAATAACCTAAATCACGTTGAATGTTTATTAAATAAAACATTATTTATTGACATACCTTATACAAAAAATAACCAGACCTAACTTCTCTGATTATAAAAAAATTACCATCTTTTACAAAACGATTACTAAACCTGTATCGGTTGTTTACTAAATAATAAGTCACAATTTAGTTAGTCACAACTAGACGCCGTGTAGTTTCGTCAATTAAAAGCAGTCTCAAACAGCGTTGTATGTTAAAAATAACAGAAGGCATTAAAACTTTATTGTTACACTATTAAATAATATCACGACACAATTGATTGACTGTTAAAATAAAAACAGGTCAAAGTTCCTAGTGATTACATTAGTAAACGATAGTTTGAAATTTAATATGTTTCTCTAGTAAATAAAAAACACAGTCTTTTACGGTGTGTTGCCTACGTGGTGGCTCAATGGCTAAGACCCTGCAGAGGGCATTGTCCAAGGTTCGAATCCCCACTGAGCCAACGGTCGGTACTTCACTAGTTGAATACATTTCACGCACAGGCCTGCAGGTCCATGTGAATTAACGAGTGAAGTGTTTATTTAAAAGAAGGTTTTATTATTCTTAAACGGTTAAATAATAAAACCATCCACCTACCAGACGTACGTCTTGACAGCCTGACGTAGGTCTTGACAGGCCCACCCACCTACCTGACGTACGCCTTGACAGCCTGACGTAGGTCTTGACAGCCTGACGTAGGTCTCGACAGCCTGACGTAGGTCTTGACAGCCTGACGTAGGTCTCGACAGCCTGACGTAGGTCTTGACAGCCTGACGTACGTCTTGACAGCCTGACGTACGTCTTGACAGCCTAACGTACGTCTTGACAGCCTGACGTAGGTCTTGACAGCCTGACGTAGGTCTTGACAGCCTGACGTAGGTCTTGACAGCCTGACGTAGGTCTTGACAGCCTGACGTAGGTCTTGACAGCCTGACGTACGTCTTGACAGTCTGATGTAGGTCTTGAGGCACACCCACCTACCAGACGTACGTCTTGGCTGGCTTCACTTTGCTTTTTTTATTTATTTTTTATTCATTCATAAGACGCCGATCGTCAAGATATGGGCGAATATGGATTTCGATTGAGTGTGATGAGTGTAGATGAGCGAATGTAGTCATTGTTACAAACTAAGGCCGACTATTCCTTAGAAAGTGTCATTAATTAATAGCCCAATGACAAATGAACAGCCGGTGGTTATCAGCTGATCCTTCTCAAAATGTATTATGACTCTGATTGGGATCGAACTGACAACCTTTAGCACATGAAGCTTGTCCAAAAAACACCTGACGTACGTCTTGACAGGTTCACCCACCTACCAGACGCACGTCTTGACATGACCACCCACCTACTAGGCGTAAACGTCTTGACAGGCCCACCCACCTACCTGAAGGACGTCTTGACAGGCCCACCCACCTACCTGACATACGTCTCACCGGGCCCACCCACCTACCTGACTTACGTCGTGACAGGCCCACCCAACTACAATATATTTTGATATGCCAACCTGGTAACGTGACATACGTGCACGATTGATCGTGGAGTAAAGGAATATAGATACCAGTTACTAAAACCTAACAAACAACAAGCCATCATAACAAACATTATATATAATTAACAATAACTGGCTTTTAGTCATAACTTACATTTAATAAATAAATAGCCCCAATCCAATCTAATTTTATTCATGAACAACGACGGATAGCGAGTTTTTTGCCTAAAGTAAAACAAGCTGTCATTACGACTACTGTAATACGTAACTGATTTGCTTGTTGATCATTCAAGCTACCACTCTTTGCTGTTTGATTTATGAACATCAAGTGGTAACAAATTATCAATTTGGTTTTCTCTAAGTGGGCTAGTTTTTTAATAAAAATAAGCTACCATTTTATAAAAAAATAAATAATTAAATAAAACTACCTGTTTTGCAATCATCAGTCATGGTTTAATTTATTTGTGTTGACTGATGTAATGGTGGGCTCAGTTGTCTGTTGACAGTTTACATCGCTTCCATCTGTGAATATTCTACACGACACGACACATGGGTGTTAGTTAGACCTCGAACCCCCTAATGAATGAAGCTAGTTTGATGTACAGCACATGTAAAATATGTACACGGGCCATTCAATAATTAAAGAGACAAACAGGTCTAGAGGGGAAACTATTTATTTTTACAAAACAACACTTCTACTACTTTTCAACATAATCCCCTTGAACATTTAAGCACTTGTTCCAATGGACCACAATCTTTTTTTATGCCAGATGCAAAGAATTCTTTATCTTGGTGTTTGAGCCAATTTCCCACAAACTTCTTGACGTCCTAATTATACTGGAACCTGTTTCCACGCAATGCCTCCTTCAGCGGACCGAACAAGTGGAAATCACTTGGTACTAAATAAAGGCTGTAAGGGGAATCACACCTCTTCACTTTGTTCAAAATCATATCCGAGTAATATTGGTTGTTAATTATACGCTGCTCTTCAAGATAATCACAAATAACCTGACCTTCAGCATCCCAAAACACCATCAACATGACTTTTCCTGCTGATGCTTGGGTTTTTAATATTTTCCTGACAGGTGAGCTGGTGTGCTTACATTCCGTGCTTTACCTTTTTGATTTTGGCTCATAATAGTGAACACAAGTTTACATCACATGTTAAAATTTTGTTGAGGAAGTGCTCACCTTCTCTTTCATAACGTTCCTGTAGCTCTGTGCACACTCTCAACCTTGTTTCTTTGTGTAGCCGTGTCAACTCCTTTGGAACCCATCTTGCACATGTTTTGCGGTATTTGAACTTGTTTTTAATAATATTATGAACTATACCCATACTAACATGAACTTTATCAATTATCGTTTCCACAGTAACTCGGTGGTCAGCACGAATTATGTCATCAATTCGACTTTCAAGTGAGGGAGTTGGAAACTTCAACTGGTCGGCCTGGACGGTGTTCGTCAGTCACGGAGTCTCGGAATTTTTGAACTGTTCTACCCACTTGTAAAAATTTGCACGATTCAAACAATTTTCACTGTACACTTTAGTAATTTTAGATTATATATTCACTCGTTTTCACCTTCAGCAAGTAAAAAACGAATAACAGAACGTTGTTCAACTAAGGTGGAATTTTCAAGTGGACTTGCTATCATTTAATGTATTTTTGAGGTTATAAAAACAACAATGCTAGTCAATCAGCTGATCAGGGCTTATCCCAGTGATGCCAACTTGAAGCTATAAAAGTACACCAACAGTTTTCCCCCAGACTTGTTTGACTCTTTAATTATTGAATTACCCTCGTAGAAACAACCAAAAATATTTTATTTTTCAAATAAACGTAATGGAAAATAAACGAGACGTTTAAAAGTATTTGGCACCTGCTCTTTGATTGAATGTTTTGTCATTTCTCGCTAATTTGGGACGTCCTGTCAAAGGTATTGTTAACATACTTAACAATGTTAACATGCATATTAATACAACACTTTTAAAGGTTTTAGTTAATTTTCTAAATTCCTCAAAGGCACATGTTAAGAAGCGATCCAACAACAAATACGTAGAAATCTTTGATAATTGACTATTTACTTATGCTGGTTTTTTCTTGAATTACTATACAATAATGTTTTAAAATAAATATCCTAATTTGTTTAGTTTTTAATTTATGGAAAACACACTTTTATTTTCAAAAAAGTGATACCACGTTTGGATTTAAGGTTTTCTCAGAAGTGAAACGCCCCAAGTGGAGAAATCGAACGGCCTCCAAGATATACGGATTTGTCACCGATCAATTACGTCCTATGGGGCAATTTAAAACACAATATTTATGAAAGAAAACACTTTATTCCGTTGAGTCAAGAAATAGGATTTGAG
This sequence comes from Stictocephala bisonia, assembly GCA_035578905.1. Taxonomy (NCBI): domain Eukaryota; kingdom Metazoa; phylum Arthropoda; class Insecta; order Hemiptera; family Membracidae; genus Stictocephala; species Stictocephala bisonia. Next base: position 19,378,126 of record JAQJVL010000001.1, on the reverse strand, counting down.
AAGAGATAGCTTTAATAACTAATGAATACTTAAAACTGTCTTATCATTGTAGACTGCCTTACTGTCAAACCAAAGACGGAACACAATAAATTATTTTATGATCCAATTGGCGCTGAATGGATATCGTTGAGACTATTAAAACTCACAAGTATAGTTTTTATTTTTATGAAAAATAAATGATACAATAATTAATTGATTACTTTCACAAGCGTATTTTATAAAAACTCCAGCGAAACTTTACGCTAAAACTAGTTGAAATTTGGTTTTATACTATTCAAAAACAAAACAATGATAATAATTGCATTAATGTGACAAGAATAAATTTAAACCAGCATCACTTTACTGCCAATTCTCAAAGGGATATATTTTCTGATAGAGTGGTTCTTTAGAAATTCAATTCAGTAACTTGTAACCTTTAAGTGGTTGTAATAATAGAAACACATTATGGTACATATCGGCTTCCATAAGGAAAATTGACGATCCACATGATAGGACGTCCATGCATTTGAATGCTATTTGCCAGTTCTGATAATGTAAAATGTCACTCTAATTCCAATAATTCCCTAGTTAACGAAACAAATTGTAGAGTCTTATGAAAATAGAAATAGTAAAGCGCCAAAACAGAAACAATTAAATTGATTTGTGCAATAAAATAAGACGTGAAAGCAGCATATATAACATAATCTGATATTTCAAAAAGGAGTCAATTCAAGCAAAGGCTTGTTTGAAAAGCTGGTCAGAGGGTGGCAAGAAAAAGAACCGGAACAACCTGGTCTAGTGAAAGAAAGAAATAAAACCCGTTCTAAAAGAATAAAACGTGTGGGCACAAATAAACTCCAACAGTGTTACTGCACTTCGTATCTGATAGTAATAATTACGATCACATCTAACTTACGTATTTGTGAGAAGAGTACGTTAGAGAAATAACCACGAATCAGTCCTGAAATGCTATAAATAGAATATAAGCATTATTCATAACCATAGCCGCCAGCTGCAAGATTGTGGTCCGATCTCGAACCTCACCCAGAATACGTTAGGGTGATCTACATACTGTACTGAGTTTGTTGCAGACAAAAGACACTTTTAGCACACAAAGTTACAGTCGACCAAACGAAGGATAACTTGTAACATAGTTATACGACGTCGTATTAAACTACAACTATCAAATTTTAGAGTGGCTACAATTTAAATAATATTACATATTTTTAATTCACTACCATAACCCTAACTTTGGTTAACCTAACATAATCAAACCAAACGTAAAAAACCTAACATAACATAACAAATCCTAACATAACATAACCTAAGCTAACATAACATAACTAAACCTAACATAACCAAACCTAATATAACATAACTAAACCTAATGTTGTTTAATAGATATAAATATCGGGAATCTTATTCAGTTAAAAATGGTGATTTAGTCTGGAAATGCTTAGGGAGAAACTGTAAAGCTTTCGTTACAACAAACCCTGAAAAAACGGGCATTTTCTCTATTAAAGAACTACACACAGGACCACATCCAATTACAATGAGATCACTTACACCTAAACAGCAGCAGCATGGAAACAGCCAGCATACATCCACACCTCCTATAGCAGACGTAGATTCTCCCCGGCCACCGGACATCCCCTTAGGCATACAAACCACCACTCCCACGGCATCTACCACACTGGAGAGTACTAGTTTCGTGACACCAACTTCAGAAAGTATGAACGATCCAACAGATGAATCTATGTTAAAGAGAATAGAAGCCGAAAACATCGATCTTAAGGAGCAATTAGTAAAACTAGAGGAACGATTTAGATGTGTGATGGACCACACAGTTGTAAACGATACCCGCCTTCTGCAATATACAAATGACATATTCTCTGCTAATTCACCACTTTACTCATTAACCGAAAAGAAGCCTTCAGATATGGTGGACAGTGCCACACAATGTGAGATGGATTGTCATGCTTCAGACTCATGTGACGGTCAAATTATGTCAGACAATTTAGTAGCAACTATAAGTGGACTTGAAGCTGAACTGAAAAACAAGAACCAAATAATAGATTTACTGCAGTTGGATGCCGATGAGCTTCTGGAAAAATTAAAAAAACAGGAAGAAGAGCTAAATTATTTACGAGAAAAAATTGTACATATAGAGTATTTAAATAAATTAAAATTAGAACACCGGGCTGGGAAGAAGATTGTACATGACGACACTTTTAGATCTCCAAAAGTCTCATTTAAGTCCAAAAGTTCAAACACTCAGATTTACCAACTGCAAACACAAAATCGCTACGGGCCTTTATCTTCCAATGACACAATATGTGATTCACCATCATCTATAATAAGTAATAGAAATCAAATTCAAGTTACAGCTCTAGTACATAGAGAACAAACAGCTTCCCCTTTATTTACGACAAAAGTACAGAAAAAACAACAGGATACCAGCAAAAATAAACCAAATTTTACTGTTATTGCTGATAGTCATGGTAAAAACCTTTACCCTCATCTAAATGGACTACATGATGATTACAACATATCTGTTATCTCGAAGCCGGGAGCAAGAATAAGACAGGTCATTCAGGATGGTCATGAGCTACTTAATAAACATACTAAGGCTGATTATGTCCTGGTGTTGGCTGGAACGAACGATTTGGGTAATCGACAACCTGGAGCATGCACAATATTCCAAGGTGTTAAAAACCTATTAACCTGGAAATCTACCACTAATGTCATAATATCTGACATTCCTTATCGTTATGACATACCCAGTCTGAACAATGATATATTTTACGCAAACCTCCTCATTAAAAAATTAATAGAAGAATACCAAGGCCCATTAAACATAAAGAATTTGCCAATAAATGAAGGATTAAAGCGGAGATACTTTACAAGACATGGCCTTCACCTCAACCGATTCGGGAAACGTTACTTAGGAGAAGAAATCACCAAACTCATTAAGCAAAATAATACAAAAAATACTACTTTATCCTGGAATTCTGATCCTTCATCTAACAGTTCACCTTTCTCTCTACCACCTCAAGAAATAAAATGTAACAACTCGAACAAGGCCCCTTTTTTAATTACAAACAAGTCACCACTGGATGTCATAGAGAGCTTCCCTAAAAGCCCGAGAAACCCAGATTCCCAAAAGGCGTTCTCCAAGAATTCATTCTGCTCACCGAATCCCAGTCCTATATCCATGCAGCGTGGTGCATCAACAATGTCTGCTGAGCCACCGAAACAAGCTGATATTATGTCACCATCGGAGCTCCCCAACTGTTCCCAACTTCACGAAACAACAGAGTCAAGACATTTTTACTGTGATAATCCGAAATCAAGTTCTTTTTTAGACACACAAACTTGGCCAGCGCTACAATCAATGGAAATGTAGACTTAAGTAATTTTAGATCATCTGTGAATAATAATAAATTATTTGACTCGTGCCTTTTGCACATTAATATTAGAAGTATAGTAAACAAGATTGATGAGTTGTTAGCATACTTTAATATTTTGGAAAATAAGATTGATATCCTCTGTGTGACTGAACATTGGCTAACAAATGATAATTCTGGCGTTTTGAATCGTTTAATAGATTTTAACATAGCTTCTTTTTTTGGCCGGTCAGAAACAGTTAGAGGTGGCGTTTTTGTGGCAGTGCGCTCTCATTTACCGTTTAAGACAAGACCAGATATTGATCAATTTTCGATTGAAAAAATTATCGAATGCTCTGCAGTCGAAATCAATGACCCAAAAATCTCTCGCCCTTTGCTAGTTATTACTCTTTACCATCCACCATCTGTGGACATTGACTGCTTCTTGTCTCAGCTGGAGAAAATGCTTGATGCTATCTCCCATGAGATAATTCATAAAAATGTAGTAATCTGCGGTGATTTTAATATAGATGCTCTAAAGGATACTCCTTCAAAGCAAGACTTATTTTCTTTACTTACTTCATACGGCTTAAAATCACATATAACTAGCCCAACTCGGATCACAAACCACTCGGAGTCCGCAATAGACTACATCATCTCAAACAACAACTACAGTGAAACAATGATCATTGAGTTAGGTTTGTCGGACCATAACGCTCAAGTTCTTAGACTGACTGACCTTTTAAAACCAAAATCCAAAATAGATCATAGTATTTATAAAAGAACATTCTCACAAACCCAAAAGCACCTCTTTAAAACCCATCTCTTACATATTAATTGGAAACCCATTCTCAATAATAATGTAGATCTTGATATAAATTTTGAGGCATTTTTACAAGTTCTCTTACCAGCTTTTCAAGAATATTTTCCAAAAAAATTATTAAAGGTAAATAGCCACAGAGACTACAAACCTTGGCTTACAACAGGTTTAAAAACATCTTTAAATAAAAAAAGAGAAATGAGTTTCAAGGTAAAGTCTTCAAGTAATCCGGCCTTCATTATGTATTACAAATCATACGTGAAACTTCTCCGAAAATTAATTCAAATTTCAAAAAAAACATGCAATGATAGAAAAATTAGACATTCTGAGAACAAATCACGGACTATGTGGAATATTGTTCGAAAGGAAACAGGCAGAGTCGGTTCCCATGCGGACCTGCCTTCAATTAGAGTGAATGGTGAATTGGTCTCAGATAAGCAGTCGATGGCCAATTGTTTCAATCAATTCTTCATTCACAATTCTTCGGCCTCTGCACCACTTCCTTCAGAAAGAAGCTCTATATGTAGACTTCAGGAGTTTTGTCCTTCTGTCAAACCCTCAATGTTTATGGCTCCCACGACTGAGCAAGAATTAAAAGATATTATTAGAACCTTGAAAAATAAAACTTCATCAGGTTGGGATGAAATCCCTCCGACTCTTTTAAAATACTGTGTCGATGAGTTATCTTATCCGCTGACCTTTCTCGTCAACCAGTCTCTTCAAAGTGGTAAATTTCCTTCCAAACTAAAACTAACAGTCATAAAACCCCTCTTCAAGAAGAATGACCCTTCTTCTCTCGATAACTATCGTCCAATTGCTCTGATCCCAACCATTTCAAAGGTCTTCGAAAAAGTTGTTCTCTCTAGATTGTCATCCCATCTTTCCCGATTTAATATCATCAATCAACATCAGTATGGATTTCAACAGGGAAAGTCAACAACTTCAGCTTTGTATGACTTCATAAATAAAATTTATAAGGCCTTGGATGAGTTGCAGGTGGCTATCGGCTTGTTCTGTGACTTATCCAAGGCTTTTGACTGTGTTCATCACAATATTTTACTGTCGAAGCTCAGTCATTATGGAGTCAGAGGAGTAGCTTTGGAGTGGTTCCAATCTTTTCTGTCTGGTCGCAAACAGCGTGTCTCTTTAAATACACAAAAAGACTGCTTTTATTCACCGTGGGAATTGATTTCCATGGGTGTTCCTCAAGGTAGCATCCTTTCTCCCATTCTATTTTTAATCTACATAAATGACTTGAAAATTAAATGCGAAGATTCACACATCAATATGTTTGCTGATGACGTGTCTGTCATTATCACAAACAAAAATTCTGATTCTTTAGGAACCTCTGTTAGTCGAACAGTAATTGAACTTCTCAAATGGTTTCAGGACAATGGACTTTTGCTAAATTTAACTAAGACGGCAGCTGTATTTTTCCATAAAAGTGTTTTGATACGTCCATTGATTCATGAAATACCCATCACCCCATCTTGCATCCTTAATATAAGACAAAATGCAGTATTCCTTGGAGTAAATATAGATCAAACCCTGTCATGGGGAGTTCATTTAGAAAAACTCAATAAAAAATTAAATTCTGCTATTTATGCTATTCGGGTGCTAAAGCCTTGCAGTAGTACTGAAACATTGTTAGATGTGTACAGAGGTTACTGTGAAAGCATCATACGGTACGGGATTTCCATTTGGGGCTCTTGCTCCCAACTTGAAAAAATCCTAAAAAGTCAAAAAAAAATATTAAGAATTATATTTAATGTCCCTCAACGACACTCATGCAAAGATCTTTTCAAAAAACACAAAATTCTTACAGCTCACTCGCTATACGTACAGGAAGTCCTAGTTCTTACATTCAAAAAACGCGATGACTTGGAACGCATAGGAGACCCCCACGGACACAATACAAGACACAGACAGGATTTGCGCTACTTACGGCACAGAACCACTACTTTTGAAAAAAGTCCGTTGTATTCTGGTTTGAGACTTTTTAATAAACTGCCTTTAGAAATAAAAAAACAACAGTCACTGGCCAAATTCAAAAAACTGATTAAATCCTTACTTGTCACACAGGCGATATATTCAGTGAAGGAATTTTTAAATCATTAGACATTATTCTATTTTATAAAATCGAATTTCATCATAAGTTATCATGAATTCCCTTGTCTAGTTTTAATATTGATTAACGAACCACCATATTTGTGAAATGTAACAAATGAATTGTGGTAATAAAAATGCTTATTGCTTATTGCTTATTGCTTATTGCCTAACATGACCTATCGAAACCTAACATAACCAAACCGAAGATAACCTAAACAAATTATAATTGACACATATGTCGACAGCCTCGTGACTGCTATGTCTGGAGAAATTCGGTACGTTCATCAAAAATGTTTTACGCATAGGCAAATAATTGCCAACCTTCAACTTTATCCGTTCATAAGAGACTATTTTGTTAAGAGGCAGTCCAATGAAAGTAAATAATGAACCAACTTCTATGCCTATACACTATACAAGCCAAATAGTTTGTTGATCCTCCCGTCTTGTCAACACAGCGCTGACTGATGATCGTTAAAACAGCCACTGGTTCGCCATTGTCAGAAGGTTTTGATTCATGATACTGAACTGATAGAAAATTAAAAAATGTCGTAGTCCTCTTCAAAAATAACTTTAGTACTTAAGTTAACTCCACACTTAAGTATTTGCCATGGTACCGAAACAATACGTAATAAGTTCCATCTTGATATTTCATAACAACCTTGTTGTTTTCTGAAGTCTGCCAGTTATGCAATTAGGCATGTATATGGAAAGTTAGAAATATTTAATTTTGAATTCTTGTTGACAGCTGTATGCAGCGTTATACCAATTAATACAGATCCATAAGAAGCGAAAAAAGATAAGTTAATAGTCAGACTTCCTACTTCCTGTATCGTACGAAACGAAGTTCACGAATTTTTGTCACGAATCCATCTCCCAACCCAATACCCTTATCCGCCGTTTCCTTTCTCTCTCATGGTAATTTGTAATCTTCCCTCTATCTCCAGGCGGCCTCGCTGCCCAAGGTGTCATTCTCTATCTCACTCTAGGTTGCCGCGCAACAAGCTCAACCTAGCGGCGGCCGCGCCAACATAGTAATATTAGAAAAAAAGTAGTCTGACTTTTAACATAGGATTTTCGCCTCTTATAGATGGTTATACTTGTAGTTTGTTTGTAGTTAAATTCGTTGTTTTTAATTAATAATAAACAGCACTACATACATATTTGTAATATTGTATATATAAAAATTTGTATATGTGATTTAATTTCCTTCAGGAATGACATTTTATGCTTACTAGTTCTCTTTATAATACGATTATTGCACAATCTTGTTAAATTTGACTGCGTTTATATCTTCATATTTAATTTAGCCTACTTTGTGGTTATTATAAACAAAACAAAAAACTCTAGATTTTGCACATTTGTTGCAACTATTTTACTATGTTTGACCTTGGACTGTTTTCAACTGCTTATATATGATTTATTATTCTTTTCCGTCATAACAAATCAAATGAGATTTGCAGACTGTCGAAACTTAAAACTACTTTAAACTTAAACTTGCTTTAAATTACAGTAACATAAGTAAAATATATCCTTACTGTACATTTGAATATTTTATAGTACCCTTATAGTAATAAAAAACACTTAAATATTTTGTATAAGACAAAATTCATTTTTACAATAACAATTCTAGTCATTAAAATAAGAAACACGTCTTTGATAGTTACACGAAATATTATTAAATTATAAATTTGGGAGCAATTACAGTTTAAATGTTATTTTATCTTTAGACAGAAAAAAATAATAACAATTCTATATGCAGATATGCAGATGATATGGCACTCCTGACTTCAGGCAACAATTCAGAACTAAGTAGTATTATTGTTAACTAAGTGAAAGAAAGGTCTGTTAGTGTTTACACCAATGGGAGACTTGTCAAGTTTTTTCCAGTTTACGATTACTGCTTCTCGTAATGAAACTGTTAGATTTCTAATGTTACATCTGGATGGCAATATTAGCTGGAGAGTTTACATCAATTCTCTTTATTCTTGCCTGTCAACGGTGAGTTTTTGTCTTAAAAAATTAAAATTATGTACGAGTCTTAGTGTAACCACTAATGTATATTTCGGTCTCTTCCATTCCCTCTAGGGTAACTCACTAGTTGAAAATGTTACAAAAGCTACTTGTAGTACTGCAAGAATTGGAGACGTAGAATATTCTTAGAAATGTTTTGTAAATCTTAGTACACTAAAGATACCGTGTATTTATATTTTACAGTTCTTAGCCGATTATTAGTCATGTTCTCGAGGAGAGTGTATAGTTTAAGGTAAAATGGGGATGCGTTGAAAAATTTACTGTCTCTGGAAACCAAGTACCTAACTCCGGAACACGAGGACTGAAACCTGTTCCTGTTCCTGTCAGACTTCGTCTAGCCAAACCGGATCCACTTTATTACTTCACATCTTATCACCAATAAACGTTATTTAACCCTAGGTCTCTCATTTCAAGGCATGTGCCTGATTTGCATCTTCGAACATGAATTTAATGTAAATCTACATAATTTCATGCTGAAAATGCTCCTTCGCATGAATATACATGTGTTGTTGAGGAGCTGCCTCATGCCCCTTGTCTCATATATTCCATGGTACATTTGGTCGTATAATTTTATGGTATATACTTCATTATAGTTTTTGTTATGTACTGCTGTAGTGGATCATATTTACTCGACCGGAACTTAAAAGAACGAATCATCCGGTGTTTATGCCAGTTAAGTTTTACTTGACGGATTTCCTGTGGTTTGCAACGTAAATTTATGCATTGCTATTCCAAGTAAAATATTATTTACCCGAGGTAATAGTACTTAAAGTACACCTAGAGGATGTCATTGTGGCAAATAGGTAATTATATCGGTTCTGCAACTTTCCTTCCCGTATCAACTTGCTGTAGGGAGTACTTTCTCTAACGGTAGTTGCGTATCCATTCAAATTTCCGCTTATTATCTAGTCCCGCGCCGCCATCGCCTGCGCCTGTCCTGATACTTAGCAGGTCACATAAAATTGAAACCATGTCGTCGCCAGATACCTATGTATACATAAAGTGCTGCTATAAACAAAATCTTCCAGAATATACCCAGTAGATTTGTAACTGGGGTTATACTCTGCGTAAAACCATGTTTTTGAGGTTCTTTAATGTTCTTAAAAATAAATTTGGTTGTCAATTGCAATAATTTTAAAGAATTTCTCAAGAACCAGCTATATCGCTATGGGGCGGTAAATACTTACCCAGTTGGATTTCCAGATTTATGAATAGGGACAACGTAACAAGATTTTAGAATATCAGGAAACCCCTAGTTTCAAAAGCCTGTTGAAAATCACTGTTAGCTGGAGCACAGTATCGCAGCACTACTGGGAGGAATGCAATCAGGACACGTCCCTATCCAAGAGTTCAACCCTCTCGGCTCACTTGGATCTCTTAGGTGTTGATCTGCATATTAAATCAATTAGGAGCACCATTGTCTGGTGGCTTATAAACTGCCGAGAACTTACAACTTACTTATAAACAAAAAGTCTACAATCCTCACCAGAGAAAGACTTGCAACGATCATCCACGACATATTCAGTGTTTTTAGGCTGAACACTTTACAGGTTTTTCAAAAAACTCCAGAAGAATTGGACACCATGGGGAATGGCACTGTTACGTTATCCATTTATCTTTAATGGCACTGAGATTAGTACTTTTCAATGTTTGTATCGAACTGCAAGTAGTGTTGATGATTTCCAGATATTTTGCATATTGTACATAATGTTCTTTTTTCACTATTTCACGCGCTGTAAGTTAAAGAGAAAATCCGTACAGGAAAATGTTAAGAGCCAGTCGGCTTGAGTAGAGTAAAGTTTAATAGAGAATGATGGAAAGATCATAATGATGAAGGTCATATCGAGACAGATTCAGGATGCTGCCAAGGTGACGGTTTAATTTCAAGTTGTAAAGGAAGATACACAGCTTCAAAATTTAAGATTGGTCACACGCTGATTGTATTGAAGAACCACCTCAAGTACAGATGACTAGTTAACTAACGCCGCGAGCATAACAACTGTGCTTAACTTTCTGTGATATAGTAGTATTCATTTTGAGTTGCGGAGATCTACACTGAGGTATTGGCAAGGGATTTGGACCACTTGTGTCCAGGAAGTTTAAATCAATCACCAAGTAATAAACAGAACCATAATCAAGCCCATTGCAGAGGATGTGATCTACAGCATTACAGAAGGTAGCATAAGGCTCATAAGCGGGAGATAATATCCAGCAATCAAATTGTAAGGACAATGGGACGATGGTTTTACTGGAACAAAAGTTGATTTAGTCTCGTATTTTTAGGTTACAATTTGGAAATGAATATCAGAAGGCACAGTAATATGTACCCCTCCACCGCTTATGTCGGATTCAAAGAGTGTCGGATTTTTGTATTCGTCGGATTGTATCTCCCCCGCTTATGTCGGATTTTTGTATTCGTGTTTGACCTCTTTCAAAAATTACAACAGAACATTTAGTAAAAAGTTAAAAATTATAGAATTTGGAGAGACTACAAAAAAACAGCCTTCTTCACATGTGGTTGAAGTTTCACTCACTTATCTTTAGTTTTTGTTTTAGAAATTTGTGAATTTCAGTTTTACTACAAAAGTGCTAAAATTTCGTGTTTTTTGTATTCTACCCAATATAAAAAAATCTTAAAGTCTTCAAAAAGAGATGTAAGTTATATGATATTACGTAAAATTAAGTTAGCTAAATTTTGGAGTACAACACAACGAAATCGAATTAGTAATTATTTTGTAGCAGATGTTCAAACTCGAGTGCATTGCTTTTTGAATCCGACAGTAGTAGTTCCATATGATCTGTCAGGGTGAAAGCAACACATAACTGAGTATTGGTTACATCACAACGTAAAGTTTGTCTCAGTGAGAACAATGATGGAGGAGTAATGGTCTTCCAGAGTTCCTGTATTTTAGATCATAATCATTGATATTTTGGTGTTATAAAAATATGCCATTCTAACTATTTAAAGGCTTTTTGGTAAGTCTTAAATTTTGGCGTACCATAAATATACTTGTTAGAAAGATATTTTTCACCAGAATCAGTGTGCCTCTTGAGCATAATTTAATTTGCCCTCTCGCATGGAGTACGGTCTCAAGAAGATGATTTTATTTCAAGCTGTCAAGTTTCTTCAGGTTAGTCTGGTTGTAGCTGTTCATAAATATCGTTACATCTTGAGTAGTTTGAAAGATCAATCGATTTTTAAACTTATCGAATTCACGTTTAAAATATTAACAAAGTACACTATCGATATAGAGACGTAAAGTAACAAGTATACGCGTAAAAGCATTATCTAAACTAATGTAGAACAATTACGTTTTAAATGCAGGAATTATGATGCTACTAGGAGTTTTCGACTGGTGGGCTTGCTTCGAAATTTATTAGTGAGTCAAAAATGTGGTAAGAAAATTCTATCTTAGTACAAATTTGATAAACAGTAAAATACACGAATGAAAAATTATAATAAATCGTTTATATACCATCAATGAAACACATTTTTCACATCAATATAAAGGGTTCTAGTTTGAGAAGAGTTCCAGCACTTACGGGTGTGAATTGTTTTAAAAGTTCCTTTGAATGTAGGGTATTTTTACATAATCTAACACCATTGAAGGTTATGTATCTTCAAAACTGGGACATTAAATATAGAAGACACACAAATATATGAAACCTTATCGTACAAAAGATTGTGTACAAATTGTTAAGAATGAATGATTAATTAATTTAGCAAATTTCCTATCAAATAACTGCATGCCAATTAATTGTCATCATGAACTAAAGTTGTGACTAAAAATGCAGGCATCTAGGCGCCTTTTCATTGAGCGGAGATTTTCATCACAAATAATGGGTGTGTGCTGGATTGTAACTATGCTATTTAAAATCCTTGCTCGTGCCTCTTCGGTGTCTACGGGGATAGCATAATCAAGTGACTTTATATGGGCCCCACAAGAAAGAAGTCCAAGCGATTTGTGTCGGGAGACGTTGCCGGGCAAAGAAATTCACCGATTCAGTTGTCGCTTAGTGTTTCGTCCAAATACCCTTCAAAGTTTCATCTAACATTAGCTGGAACCTCATCACAAATTCGGGTGTTTAGTGGAAAATGATTACAAATATTCATTAAACAAGACTAAATAACAAATGTTTTTGAACTCTTTGCTTCTGGAAAATATAATGTTGCTGCTCATGTAATAAATTACAAAAAGTTACAAACATGGAACTGCAAAATAAGATCTCGAGGACTTTTGGGATAGTTCAATTTTTTATCCGATTCTTCAAATTCATGAGCTCTTGCTGTAAATACAATTACCTGCATGATGATATTCAAAATGTCTTGTTTCGAATAGGCCCTGCCCTGGTGAACTCTTGGATGGAAGTTGTGAAGGGTATCACAGGATTGGGAAACCATGCTTGATACAGCCTCCTTGCTTCAGCATTAGACTACAATGCAGGGACAATGTTGTAAATCATTGTTTATTGTCTTTTAGTATAGTTTAGTTACCTTTTAAAAATGTCTTTACAAAATTTTGATCACTCCAAAGACACTCCATATCTAATTAGTTATCACACATTTGCCGAGTTTAAAGTTGATACCCCAAGAGATTAGGAAGGTGTGTTAGTCTATGTAAAATCATACACAGATAAATCAGAATGTGGCTTTTAGGACATTCTTTCATTCAAACTTTTTTTGTCTTTGAAAACTTTTGCTGAACACCCCATATACAGGATGTCCCAAAGTAAAGTTCCAAACATCGGGAAACAGTTTTATAGGTCAAAATAAAGAGTAAATCATGAATACAGTTTCCCCAAAAACGCTTAGATTAGCAGATATCCACCATTTTTTGATGAAAAAATTTGTATCTTCGTATTGGCTCAACCGATCTTTATGAAACTCACTATGCATGTTAAAATAATAAATACCTATTATAGAAAAAATAATGAGCTTGATTCCATTTAACATTTCAAAAAGGCGGCCATTTGTATTTTTTGCTGTCTTCCCTCAATTTCCGATTAACAATTTTAAATGACCGCCATTTTTAGATTTTTAAATTGGATCAAGTTGATTATTTTTCGTAAAAAAATTTTTGGATATCTGCTAAACAGTGGTTCTCAACCTGGGGGGCGCGCCCCCCTGGGGGGGCGTGAGAGAATTTCAGGGGAGGCGTGAGGATACAAAGATAAAAATTAAAAAATATATATTTTGTTAAAAAACAAAAACTTTCAAAACCATCAAATTAACTTTCGTATTTAAATATATCTGGATTTTTATTTTGCATCCCAGCTTTTGCTAACGTAGAGTTAGCATCGTCAGATTCATAATTTCACTGTTCTAACTTGAACCAACCAATTATTGACTGGAGGGGAGGCGTGAGCTATCTTCAGAGTTCAAAGGGGGGGGCGCCAGTGCTAAAAGGTTGAGAACCGCTGTGCTAAACTAAGCGTTTTTGGGTGTTTCGTGATTTTATATTTGTGAAAAGAAGCTGAAATTTTCTTTTTTTGTCATTATTGTGATAATGGGACAGTCAAATATTTGTCAAGTACGTGTTCTATAAGCGGAAGCAGGGAGATATGTCGTAAGTTAGAGTGAAGAGTGGACACTAATGAAGGCGGCCAGAGCGGCCCGTGACCTCATTATGGCGAGGCGACAGGGCCTCCACTGTGTGACTACAACTCGACCTCCATCATTGTCGACACATTTCAACGTACGATATTTATAGTTTTAATCAGTAATTTCGAAATAGCTCGTTAAGTGAGTATCTTTAAATGTCTAAATAATAATTAAAAACGCTATTTTGTTAGTATAAACGAAATTGTTACAGTGAATATTTTAGTGTAGTAAATTTTAGTCACAAATAAATATTATAACTATTACCAAATAGTATAAAATAAAATAAATGGTTCCAAAGAATTGGCAAAAACTTTCCCCCATATCAAAACTTTAAAAATTACCAGTTTGATTCCAAAATATGTTTTTTGCCATAACTCAAATCTAGTCAAGTTAGAAACGTACGGTTTTTACTCAAATGTATTTTAAATTGTAATTCACATCTTTCTTGAAAATTTAATGAAAATCGTTAGAGCCATTTTTGAGAAAATTAAATTTTTGTATGTTTTTTGCCCATAAAAAAAATTTAAATTTCAAAAAAATTAAAAAATGGTCCGGAGATATTGGCTAAACTTCAGTAAATAGAGTGGAGGCCGTATTTATTGCTATACTTGAGTAAGATATTGTTGACTTTTTAAAGAAAAACGTGTTCATACTAAAAAAAATATTTTATCAATAATATTAACTGAAAAGTAAAGATTTTTTGTTGAAATGTACGAAATCTTTGTTGAAGTTTCCCTTTATCTAGACTCCAGGACCGAACACGCACACGTGGATGACAGTAGGCACAGCTTTGCGCTTTCTATGTAGGAAGTAAAATACAATGCACTCAGTTCAACTCCATGTCAGTTTTATGAACTATTCAATTCTAAGTGTGACGCTGTACTGTCTATTTATCAAAATATGTCTTTGTATATTTGTGTAGATGAAAATAGGAGGTAATAATTGCTGTTTAAAATTGTTTACGACACAGTTTTTAAGTGCCTATAATGAATTGTTCCAGTATAGTTAATGGTCCGACTTCAACCGTCGAATAAGTTGAACTAACGCATATGCAAGCACACCTATGGGAAGTGGCGAGAGAATTATTTACTAAATATATTGGGTGGAAACAAATATAGAAACGCTTTGATAACAACGTTATTTTTTCAATAGATAATTTGATGGAAAAAACATACCAAATTTCATAAAAATTGATCCATCCGTTTGGTCTCCAGCAAACTGCACATACACACAGACAGACAGACACCAAAACGGTGTTTTGGAAAAAAAACCAAATATTTGGGTTCAGGAGACCCTAAAATGAATTTTTATACCAACCTGTAAAACATTTTTTGGACGATCGTAATACTTTTTCTATGCTAACGCATATTGGGGAAAGTACAAAAAATCAACAAATAAGTTAAATAATTGAATACAATACACTACTGTCACTTCAATTGACAGCTGAACTGAATCATAAATAAGTTAGGATTTGCATTTCATGTTATCGATCAAACACTTTGAGAGGAATTGACGTATATCAGTATTTACTGTGTAATATTTGGCCTTGTAGTCAAAGTGATGATGCATAGGTAAACTCACCTTTCGACTGTTTGCAACAAGACAAGTACTACGACACATCCACACTATTAGAGTCAACATTGAATCACCTGAGCTAACACATAGATATGCTCCGCACTCCTTCACCAGCAGAAATATACGCAATAGAGCGGGCCTCCCGCGGGGTAGCAGATAAATATGCCTCACATTCTCTGTAATTACGTTTCAATTGTCAATAGTCGTCTGTCTACAGAAGTAGTCGAGACGTATATAAAGAACAATCACATTCCTTTTAGTACGTAGTCAATATTGAATCACGCGAACTACAATTTGCTCTGTACTACATTTCAGTAGTTTGGGTGACGTGAGGTGATATTGAGAGTGACGTGTAGATAGACTTTTATTAAATGTGTATTAAATATGATATATAGGGTGGGAGAAAATATGAAAACGTTTTCCCAACAACGTTATTTTTTCATAATTTGATAGTTTAATTTTTTAAATAATGTTGTTCCATAAAGTATAAATTTGATCGGATTAATTTACTTAAAACCGTTAAATAACGGAGAAATTAGATTTTTATAGATTTTTAATAATTTTTTAAAATTAATATGGAAATCTTTTGTTAATACCTTTGGTCTGAGGAAGGTGAGCGTGGTTTACCGAAATCGATCACCATAATATTTGTGCATTTTGTACTTGTAATGTAATATATTTGTGCATTTGTGCTTATATTGTAATACATTTGTGTTGTGTGACATTTACTTGTACTGTACTGAGAAATAATATTGTTAAAGTTAGTTACCTTGAAATTCAAATGACCACTACTCTGGAAAGGATAAACCTTTCGAAGTCTGGTTTGAGGCAATTAATTTCTCTTGCATATATACCTTTCATTTGATACCAAACTCGACCCAGGCTTACGTTGAAGATTTTCGTTGAACTCCTCGTGGGCCGTCAAGAAAATTTTAAATGTCGCTAATGGCGTTAAAAAGTATGTTCTTTGTAACCATGATGATGTACACGATTTCAATGTTACAAGTGAAGTAATACTAAAGTTGTGAAAGTGTTTCCATTTTTTCCCCACCCTGTATACAAAGGATATTGAGTGTGACGTGTAGATATACTATATTATAACAAAATATGAATGTAGATGAAGATATCATGTTTGACGTGTAGATATATTACAATGATATATGAATATTTATATGTGTGTGGATAACGAGTGTGACTTATAAACACATCATAATTGAATTTGTATGTATGTGTGGATATATTATAATGCTATATGAATATTTATATGTGTGTGGATAACGAGTACGACTTAGACACATCATAGTGAAATATGTATGTATGTGTAGATATAATATTACAATGATACATGAATATTTATACGTGTGTGGATAACGAGTACGACTTAGACACATCATAGTGAAATATGTATTTATGTGTAGATATATTACAATGATAAATGAATATTTATAGTCTATGTGTGTAAACTTCGTATTTTAACATTAATGATTTCCAAACGATTCTACTGTGTAATAGATTTTCTGTAACCTCAGTCTCATTTAAGTTGAGTGTGGATATATTTATATCTGTTCACATTGAACAGAGGAACAATAAGCATATACAACTAACACCTTGTAGATACACAACTCTTGGAATGTTAGAAGCGGGAGTGAGGGCATTTAAGTTGAGTGTGGATATATTTATATCTGTTCACATTGAACAGAGGAACAATAAGCATATACAACTAACACCTTGTAGATACACAACTCTTGGAATGTTAGAAGCGGGAGTGAGGACATTTAAGTTGAGTGTGGATATATTTATATCTGTTCACATTGAACAGAGGAACAATAAGCATATACAACTAACACCTTGTAGATACACAACTCTTGGAATGTTAGTTCACATTGAACAGAGGAACAATAAGCATATACAACTAACACCTTGTAGATACACAAGTCTTGGAATGTTAGAAGCAGGAGTGAGGACATTTAAGTTGAGTGTGGATATATTTATATCTGTTCACATTGAACAGAGGAACAATAAGCATATACAACTAACACCTTGTAGATACACAACTCTTGGAATGTTAGAAGCGGGAGTGAGGACATTTAAGTTGAGTGTGGATATATTTATATCTGTTCACATTGAACAGAGGAACAATAAGCATATACAACTAACACCTTGTAGATACACAACTCTTGGAATGTTAGAAGCGGGAGTGAGGACATTTAAGTTGAGTGTGGATATATTTATATCTGTTCACATTGAACAGAGGAACAATAAGCATATACAACTAACACCTTGTAGATACACAACTCTTGGAATGTTAGAAGCGGGAGTGAGGACATTTAAGTTGAGTGTGGATATATTTATATCTGTTCACATTGAACAGAGGAACAATAAGCATATACAACTAACACCTTGTAGATACACAAGTCTTGGAATGTTAGAAGCGGGAGTGAGGACATTTAAGTTGAGTGTGGATATATTTATATCTGTTCACATTGAACAGAGGAACAATAAGCATATACAACTAACACCTTGTAGATAGACAAGTCTTGGAATGTTAGAAGCGGGAGTGAGGACATTTAAGTTGAGTGTGGATATATTTATATTTGTTCACATTGAACAGAGGAACAATAAGCATATACAACTAACACCTTGTAGATACACAACTCTTGGAATGTTAGAAGCGGGAGTGAGGACATTTAAGTTGAGTGTGGATATATTTATATCTGTTCACATTGAACAGAGGAACAATAAGCATATACAACTAACACCTTGTAGATACACAACTCTTGGAATGTTAGAAGCGGGAGTGAGGACATTTTTTATTGTATAATTAATGTTCACCTAACAAGCTCATTCGAAACATTTCGTGGTTCCCTTTATTCATTTATATTGTATTATTCATTTATTTTTAGACAGCTTAGAATGCATATGTGGAGTTATGATTTTGTCCAACTTATTATTCAACAAATAAATTATTCCTCGTGAATAAATGATAATCATCGGTTTGTGGATGGTTACATGGTTTACCTTAATTGATCACCATAATATTTGTTTACATTTTGTTCTTACATTGTAATAAGTTTGTGTCACGTGACGTTCAATTTTATTGATTTTCTGAGCACACGTAAATGCTAACTTAGAAACAATTTCTGTACGTTTAATTTTGTACGTAATTAATTTTTGATACGTGAAGTCCACCTATTTTGTACCTTTACCAAAAAGTAATATGCTAACTAAAAAACAATAAAAATATGAATTAGTCTTTGTAAGTAGCGCTAGTGAGCTGTCTCGAGTGCAACATTTGTCATGCTAATGAAATATTCGTCATGTTATACTCATTTAGTTCTGGTAAACGCAGCTGGCCTGGACCACCATGTAAGTGCAGTGAAAGGAATCGTGAGTGGTAGATTTGTTAGTAGTTTTTATTTAATTGTTAATATGCTGCCACTTAAATTTATTTTATTTAACGTTTAATTTAATTATTCTTTATTAAAACAGCCTTTAAACAATTTTAGCTTTTTACTGAAGAGTAACAAAGTTTTCTTGGAGATGTGTGATTTTTGTATTATTTTATATTTGTTTGATCCTCTCGTCTGGCATGATATATCTTAAATACATACAGATCAACTGGAATATTAAGGGTGTTCGATCGAAAATTATTTTTGAAATTCGTTTGAATAAAATTGTTAGTATTCATGTAAATGCGTTACGGAAAAAAATTCTACAAAATTTCTTTATAAAGATATGGCTGCCTAAAGTAACTAATTTGGCTTTTTTGTGCATAACTTATAAAGAAACCGTGTGATATAATTTATTAACATTTTTATATAGTGGACAAAAGGTACTAATCAACTTAGTATATAGTAAATCTAAAACAAAATATTTTTGTTTAATTGTTACTGTAACAATTATTTTTCTATAACTGATATTTGTTCAAATTTTGAGTTGAAATTTGTACAGTCATCTTTGGCTAAAAAAGTAGATTAATAATATATATATATAAAATTCATTGCTAGAGTTTACTATAAATGTGGGAGTTATGCTCATCTGTTGAATTTTCGGGGTGTGGCAGGCGGGGTGTTCATTTTTGGGATATGTGTGGTGAGAGGGGATTGGAATACATTGCTAGTTCGTTAGTGAGTCAGGATCTTTACCACTCTTAGCGGCAGTTGTGATAAAATCTAGAACAAAATTCTTTAGAGCGCTAAACTGGGCGCTCGGACGAACACCCTTAGGGGAGCCGTTTCGCTCAACGAAAAACGCCAAAATTTGGGTTTTCATTTCAATATGTCAGTCCATATAATTGGAGTGTCAATTTATAGATGAAAAACTATTCTAGTGAACCATCGGTGGCTTCTGTTTCATCTGAAAGTACATCCTCCAGCACAACTATAGGTTGCGTCTCTTGTCCTTGAACATACCCTATCAACATAGTAGTTTAATGACAATCCTTCGTCAAGGTATATCCAGTGGCTTCTGTTTTCTTTAAAAGTACATCCTCCAGTATAACTGTAGGTTGTGTGTCTCTTTATTTATGGACAAGGACAAGGGTTCATATGTCCTGGAACATACCATATCAACATGTTGTCTGAATACAACCCTTCGTCAAGTTACATCCGGTGGCTTCTGTTTTCTCTAAAAGTACATCCTCCAGCATAACTACAGGTTGCGTGTCTCTTTATTTATGGACAAGGCAGAAATCAATGACATTGAATTTGCTTCGTTTGACCTCAGATTTAGTGTTAAAACTTGCTGCATGGATGAATTCAACAAAAATATATATTATTTCCTGTTCACTTTTACAATTATATTCGTGCAGAGTTGTGTCCATCCAAACTATATATATTTTCATTTTGGATGCATTATATAATTTTTTTTACATAAATAAAAACTCCAACACTGCTTCAAAGATCCTTAGGAATTAATGAGCTACTTAACTTTTTTTGAATGTGTAATCGAGATATAAACATAATGTCTCTGAGTTACAACAAGGGCCATTTGTGTGGCAGACCACAAGAACACATGTAACAATGTATCATGAGGCACACAATCGAACGTTTTGGAAAGATCAAGGCAAATTCTATGCGCCACATTGATTCTCCAAAATATCAACAGCAAAACTGTGAGGTAATGGTTGTTACATCGATTGTTGATTTTTTTAAAAGACATTTATTTTTACTGAAAGGTTTAAAGTGGTTATGGAGTGTTTCAAATCGGTTCATAGATTTTTTTTAAAAAGTTTGACTGATCTCGGAGAATTGAAATTGGACGATAATTGGTGACAAGAATCAATCGCTTGCGTCTAACTACACAGTCTATAGACTTCCATATGGGACCCTGAATGTTCAAGGGTGAAGTGCATTTTTACTTTGCGAATAAAGGTAGTCTGAGTGATGCTTGGAATGCCCCAAAATCAATCCTGTAAAGGGCATTTTCATTATAACAAACGCCTTAATATGCTTATGCTTCATTGTATATCTTAGAAACTGACATCCAAGAAGAAAAATATTCACCTTTTCCCCTTAAAATAACACTCGCTTGAAAAATTCCAAATCTTAGATATTTCCGCCTCAATAGTACCTTTTATATAAACACTTTACATTAATATATCAAAAGATGTTATGATGACAATGTTTGAATTGATTGAAATGATGAACTTGTAATTAGTTCATATTAGTCAATGCATTTAATGTATAGGCTAAGAAAGATGTTTGCTGAAATAATTTTGTTAGGATAGTAAACTTGATTTGTTTATATCCTGAATATTTATGTAACCTCCTATAATGCTCTTAAGTAGAAGAGCGGGCCTTATAGTCCTAACTGAGTCTCTAATTAAGACGGTTTTCATTTAATGTCATTAAATTCATTGATCCACTTTTAAACCTAAAGATGCACAATATTCAATGGAGTTATGTCTAGAGGTTACGTGATTCACTGACGTTGATGAAAATGTCCTGAAGATAATTTATAGGATGTAATGAGGAATCAAAAAAGCCGTCTCTGAAGCATGGATGCCGATGTGAGGAAAGAGTTCTTCAGTAAATCTTTGGCGACTTCAAGTAGTGTTTGTCTAGGATGTAGTGCTGACGTCAAATAGTAGTTTGTGTGTCTGAAGATGGTAACTTTGTTACCGAAAGGCTTAACGAAATTTAAAAATTATTTACTGGAGTGTTTGTTTCATCTTATAACACTAAATAGTATGGATGTGCTTTTTATTTGTAAAAAGCTAGATATTACTTGAGACTTTCTTGGCGAGCTTCACTTCCCAGAGGAAAATTTTGATGAAACTGTTAATGGGTCGTTTCATGCCTATTTAAATTCGTACTTTTAATAAGAGTGACAGTTTTATTGCATATTAGGCAAACTGGAACAGCGCCAGGTCTATCAGGAAGCGTAAAACAATACTGTTCAGTTCATTCAGCCAAAACAATTTATATTTTCATTACAACTTTAGTCTTCAAGAAATCAGGAGCATCGACAATAATTACTAAATAATTTGATGTACAGTACTAATGAGACTGGCCAAGCTAAGCGGCAGTGGTGTTGCCAACTCTCGACGGTGACAATCAAACTTAGTAAAAGGCTTTTTAAAATTATATTTATAATTTATGTGATTGAGATACTAAAATATTTTTAGCGGTCCAGTCTTTGAACTCCCGTGGTCCGGACATGGACCGCGGTCCGCCAGTTGTCGACCGCTGGTCTAGGATGTAGTGCTGACTTCAAATAGTGTTTGTCTATGATGTTGTGCCAATGAATTGGTTGTGCTGACTTCAAATAGTGTTTTTCTAGGATGTAGTGATGTTTTCAGGTAGTGTTTGTCTAGGATGTAGTGCTGAATTCAAGCAGTGTTTTTCTAGGATGTAGTGCTGACTTCAAGCAGTGTTTTGTCTAGTATTTAGTGCTGACTTTAGGTAGTGTTTGTCTAGGATGTAGTGCTGACTCCAAGCAGTGTTTGTCTAGGATGTAGTGCTGACTCCAAGCAGTGTTTGTCTAGGATGTAGTGCTGAATCCAAGCAGTGTTTGTCTAGGATGTAGTGCTGACTCCAAGCAATGTTTGTCTAGGATGTAGTGATGTTTTCAGGTAGTGTTTGTCTAGGATGTAGTGCTGAATTCAAGCAGTGTTTGTCTAGGATGTAGTGCTGAATTCAAGCAGTGTTTGTCTAGGATGTAGTGCTGACTTCAAGCAGTGTTTTGTCTAGTATTTAATGCTGACTTTAGGTAGTGTTTGTCTAGGATTTAGTGCTGACTTCGAGCAGTGTTTGTCAAATCAAATCAAATCAAATAGTTTATTTCCATTGATCAATATGTACATTGAAATAGGAATTGTCAACACATACATATTAGTTATATATACAATTTATAAGCAACATGTTGTAATTTTAGAATACTTTAGATTTATGTAACACTATTAACTGGGAAACAAGCTTGTCTGAAATAATAGTAGTTCGTTATTATAATATTATTAGGCTAGGGTCATGTTCTAAAAATTCTTGAATACAATGAAAAGGATTATCAATTAGCCATTTATACAAACTATTTTTAAATTGAGCATAAGGAATGGTCCGAGCTGACTGAGGAAGTTTATTGAAAAATTTAATTCCAATGACTTTGTAAGAATTTGAAGTTTTAGAAAGCCTATGCTTTGGAATGTCAATCATATTGTTGTAACGGGTATTGTGACTATGGATGTCTTGTCTAATATCTAAACTGTTCAAACTAGCTTTAGTGTAGAGTAATACTTGGAATATGTACAGGTTATAAACAGTGAGAATTTTTAATTTTTTGAAAAGAGGTCGAGAAGGATCTAAGGGACCAGCTCTACACAAGGTTCTAATAACCTTTTTTTGTAGTAATAAAATGTCATGTACATGACAAGAGTGGCCCCATATTAACAATCCATAAGAAATGTGTGATTGAAAAAAACTAAAATACACTGTTCTTAAATAATTATCAGGCAAAATGTTTCTAAGTTTCCAAATCAAATAATTTACACGACTTATTTTTTTACAAATTGTATCAGTGTGTGTTTGCCAATTCAACTTATTGTCTAAATGAAAACCTAGTAATTTAACAGAATTAGCATCTTCATTTTTTGATAGGCTTAAAATAATTTTCTGTGTCTTTTCTCTATTGCAGTGTAGTCTGTTGGATGAAAACCAATCAATAGCTCTATTATGTGAATCTATCATTAATGTATTAAGAACTTCTAAGATTTTGTGTGAAGCCAGTAGAGTTACATCATCTGCATAAATAATAGATTGGGTGTTAAGGCATAATGGCAGATCATTTATCATGACTGTGAATAAGAAAGGCCCCAGGACAGAGCCCTGTGGAACCCCCAGACCAACACTTAATACTTTTGAATTTTGCCCTCTTACAGAAACATACTGCTTTCTAGTAGGATTTGACTATGTTGATTGATTCCCCGTCCACTCCATAAAACTTGAGTTTGTCCACAAGTTGTCTACAAGTCCACATAGGAAACACAATCAAACGCCTTACTTAAGTCACCTAGCCAAGATAAACAGATTCTTTTTCTTCAAATGCTTTAAGGGTTCTATCTACTAAATTTATAAGTGCTGATGTTGTTTAATAGCCTTCCCTAAAACCAAACTGTGTTCTAAATTAAGTTATTTTGAACAAAGTATGAATTTTTTGTGCATAACAGATTCGAGTATTTTTGAAAACACAGGAACAATAGATATTGGCCTGTAATTCTGTATTATTTTCTTATCCCCCCTTTTAAAAACTGGAATTATTTTGGATATTTTTAATAAATTTGAGAAATATCCACTTTGTAGACATTGGGTTAGGACAAAAGCAAGTGGCTCACTAATACAATGGATAGTTCTTTTAACGATGTAATTAGAAATCCAATAATGGTCAAGACTCTTGGAATTTGAAAATTTAGAAACAAGATCTTTTACCTCTGACCCATTAACTCCCCTCCATTTAAATTCAATATGTTGTCTTTGACCCAAAAATTGTTGGTGCGGGGGTTCAGATTCTGTAGTCGGTGTGTGTACATTGTCCCAAATTTGTCCAGGGGAATCTATAAAATATGAGTTCAGCTCATTTGGATCAAGTTCAGTGTCATTAGTGTGTGATGGAGAGGTTTCCTGTGATATGACATTCCAAGCAGCCTTACACTTGTTGGTAGAATTGTCAATATATCTAGCACACGCCTCCTTTTTTGCTGTAACTAATTGTTTTTTGTGTAAACAATTGTAACTGTTGTTACAATTACTGTGTAAACAATTGTTGCTATAACTAATTGTCTAAGATTTAGTGCTGACTACAAGCAGTGTTTTGTTTAGGGTATAGTACTGAGCTAGCGAAGTGGATAATGTCTCGAGTTGTCAATAAAGCAAGCACGTTCAACAAACATCTCAACATTTATTGGTTGGCTAAATGTTTGTTTATGAACTCAGAGTATTGGAATGTCATGCGCAACACTCATTTGCGTTACAATGTAAAGCTTCAGTTAAAATGTTAAATGGTAAAAAAATTAAACAATAAAATACTTTATGTCAATAATTAAAATAAGACTGTGAACGTATAGTATTTCTCAGAATACCTTAGCATCTAATTGCAAAATGATAGGTAGATGCAATGAAAATAAGTGTTATTATTTGGCGTACAATGAAATTGACTCTATATATTTGGTTTCGGCTTTGTTAACAATTTGTTTTACAAGCAGTCGACAAGATTTTAAGGCAGCAACAGATAATATTACAAAATTGTACAAATTTACATTACATAAAGCTTTTTTACAAAAGGAGGTATTCTAGTATGGTTGTATTTTATTAAAATACTTATTCATCTAATGAACAGGTACAAATACACACACATATTCGTGTTCACAATTAAAACAAAAAACTTTTTAAATCAAAATAACGTTAAAAATTTTTTATTGGCAAAATTGTATCCTATAACAAATATACGAAATAACCGTTTTCATATATAAACAGCACGTTACCATACGGATTACAGAACACAGGTGGTTATAGAAGTATATATATATATATATATATATATATATATATATATATATATATATATATATATAAATTAATGTATGGGTACAAATTAAGTAATTTATTACATTAGAGTTCAGTTAATTAAACTAATTGTGAGTTAATAATTTAATTTAAATTCATTTACTCAATTAAAATTAGCATGATCCACAGAGAAAAGAGAAACAGAGGTATCCTTTGTATGGCTAAAGCGTACGCCTCAGTGGCCATTATATAGAGATTACTTACAAGTAATGCAAATATTTATACATTTGTAGTAATAGTTACTACATTTATACTTTGTATCTGGGGGGGGTTCGGGTGGGTACTGAAAGGTGCTGGTCCTGCCATCGCGTAAGGGAGAGCGACAGTGGAGCGCCTGACCTTGAGGCTCTCCACTGTCGTACCCTCGCGGGTTACAATGTGACAAGGGTTTTGACAAGGGTTCAAAAACTAAGGGGTCTTGATATCTATGGTGAGAGTGTGTTTAACTTGAAAGTAATAGACATATATTTATTAAAATAAGCATACATATTACAGTATTTACATAAGATCCGGGTTTGTTAACAAATTTTACACTTCAAATTACTTTAGAAATAAAAAAGCCTTCAGGTATTGAAATTGTAAATATAAGCTACATTGAAATAAGCTGTTATAGTCCGATTCATTGACACGCTTCTAAGTAATAGAACACGTTATTGTATAAGACGTAAAATCGTGGATTGGTTGGCGTTTGACGTATTCCTAAAAAACTATTTTTCGTGATTCTTTCTATTAAATCAAGGCTAAGCAGGTTGAACCGTCAATAATGTAATAATTTGAACAATAGCCATTAAATAATTCAAATCATTTAATCAAAGTAATAAGTTGATAGAACATCTGTTTGCGGTATATATTTTCAGTTTTGTAATAAAACGAAATAATACCTTTACAATATATTGTTCTATAACATTTATGTAAATAGAATCAGTTATCATTGAGACACATCCAATACATTATTTTCATACCAACAAGTAGATGACAATCAAATATTTAAAATCTTTTAAGTCTTTAGATAGCGTAAATTATTAAAAGACGTTTATTAGCGAGTGATAATTCAATATGCATAGCGTCAAAATCAATTTAAATTATAAAATATCTTATTTTGTCTTTCCAGTCTCAGAACATTTTTACACCTGCACAGTAAATTCTTGATTTAATTAGATAAAACTGATAACTTAGTTATTTATCTTCTTTCAAATGTAAAACTCTTTTTTAATTTTTAAAACAGTTACACCTCATGTTATATCAGTTATATTATTATATTTTGGAAACAAGTTTATTTAATTTGACTTTTGTTCAATAATGATTACCTTGTAGGCGAAATACCTCAAGCAAATAACACATTTATTTGAAAATTCTGATAATGTACAGTATAGTACATTAAAGTTTTTATTATCAATTATGTCTCATAGAACAGTAGACAAAATACAAACAACTATGTAATAAAATTATCCTTACTAATAAATCTAAGATTTAGGCTTACGTACATAGTAAAGTTTTTAACATAGATCTCATTATATTAAAATTAATCATTTCTTCTTAAATAAAGTAACTAAACATTAAGCAAAAGTTTTTCACAAGGAAAAACGTTGTTTTTGTTTTAAGATAAGTATTAGAAACTAGATTTAAACCACAGCCGGATGGTATCATGGCCGGGAGGATGTGATGTGATGAATTCATTGAACTTTCTACCCTTTCCACCCTCTTGTCTTACCGCTTGGAATGCGCCATTAGGTATTCCGCGTAAAATATGGAAATCCCCGAAGGACAACATTAGTATTATTAAGAAAAAATACCCCTCCTTCTAAACAGGATACATCCCCACCAAGGGTATCTTACAGATTTTTATGGAGTGTGTTTTGGTATTTATTAATAAAAAATATTCTATATTTAATAAAAATACTATGGCTTTGATGTCAGTACCGACATTCTTAGTCATTCCTTTGCCTTAATTGTAAAATGTTAATTGGTAATATAACAAAAATTGTTGTCTACACGACTTTTTAAGTACTTTTATATGTTTTTGTAATTTTCTATTCTACGAAAAGTGTTGGCCAAATGTATTGAATCTACAAAAATCCTTCCTCGACCTTTGACTTTGAAACTGCTGCTATAACGTCTGTTGTTTTTTTCATTTGTGCCAAAGCACTTGCAGGCACAACCAGCAGTACGGACTTACTCGAAACTACAAAGAGTCTGAAGAGTTTGGACAGCTTTGTGGGATGCTTGATGGTTTGGCTTTCCTTCCAGAAAAAGATGTACTACAGGGGATGCAGCTGCTGTAGGGATTGGCTCCTGTCGAAGCTTTATACCTGCTGTACTACTTCGACGTCTACTATGTGAGCGATACAGCAGGAGAAAACCCTAAACCAGCCATGTTTCCACCATCACTCTGGAAAATGCATGAAGCGACTCTTTCTGACTCACACAGAACAAACAATATGTGTGAGGCGTGGAATAACCGATTTAAGAACTTAGAAGGCATCCAAAACCCATCTACGTGGACGGTTATCGAGGCCATACACCGAAATGACGCACTGGAGAAAACAGACGCTCTGCAAGAAACTCAACCAAAAACACTGAACAGCTACAACGTCGACTAAAACAGTTGTGTGAACGATATTTAGCCAGGGAAGTTATTATAAATGACTTGTTATCAAAAGTAGGAGAATCTATTAGATTTAAGTAGGTAACTAAAAGGAGGTTTGTAAATTAATAATGATTTTATATTTTGTTTGGTTTAGAATATTGTAGCTTACAGATTGAATGTAAATAGTATTTTTTGTTTGAGTGTAAGTATTTTTTTCAATTTTAAGTTTTAAATATTAGTAAGTGTAACCCAAATTATTTAGTTTAAATTTAAATGTATATTTATTATTTTAGAATGTTATACAAATTATTAAGTGTTAAAACTAAGAAATACATATTTGTTATTTACAAGCCTATTTGTAGTTATTAACCTTTTTTTGTAACTTCAATTTCTTTGAAACCACTTGCCCAGTAATAAAATTAATATAATTTTAAAAACCCACTGCTTGGCTTTTACGAATTTGTATAAACTATGGTAAATATTTTATAATTAATACTCATGGGTTAAAGGGGCAAGTCATGATCAAATGAAAAGTGTCTACGTGTTCCTTTTACATAAAACTAAAAAGTATAAAGTTTATTGTTTATAGTTTTTTTAAAAGATGACTATAAATACATCATTATTTTAGTCCTCGGGAGTTATACGGCTATTTATTTATCTGTGTTTCAGGTTTGTTGTTGAGTATGTTGTTGATTGTTAACAATTGTAACGAAAGACTGCGTTATAAAAATAACTATGTTATTTAAAAAAAATTAAAATTAAGAAGAAATATTTAAACCCTTTTGTCAGTAGGTATACACTAAAAATAGTTTAAGAAAATTATCATAATACTTTGTTACATATTTTTATGCGAAAATGAATTAATTTCTCATATTCAGACAGTTAAATTATAGCTGTACGCAGCAATAGATAATAACTACACTGTATCTTATCCTTGTTCTTAAGCAGTATTAGTTATGCGACATTAAATTCTTTAAGAGGCTATATTTTGGGTAATCCTTTTGACCTCAGGTTTGCATATTTTCAGTTGTACAAACAAAGGCCTTTAAAATGAGGTATAACTCGAGGTAGGCTTACATTTTACATTGTTAAGACTTTCTTCATGGGCCATCCCCTGGCTATGCGTAAAACAAGTAAAATGTGTATAATTTTTTTGTATAGGGACATGTACATATCTACAAAGTTTCATTTCATTTCTTACAATAATTTTAAAATTATAAATATATTCCAGACGTTTGCCCAACCCTGAGTGTTTGCTGGTGGTATTAACAGAGGTATTGCATTATAACTATTACTTATTCTTTTATTGAAATAAAACACTAAGAGTAGTGTTAAAATTAATAAAAGATCATATTTTAAGAAAATCAAATAAACTGACACTCGTAATAAGACTCATTTTGTTATAGTAAATTCTTTTTCTCAGAAATAATAAAATTGAAAATATTAAAATAAGGCACTCATAGGAAGTGGTTTGTTATCAGAGTCAAAGTATTTGATTCATAACTGGACAATAGAAGACAGTGAAAAGTAGGAATGAATGGGAGATTGTAAAACTTTCTTCATTGTAAAACTTTCTTCATTGTAAAACTTTCTTCATCGTAAAACTTTCTTCATCGTAAAACTTTCTTCATCGTAAAACTTTCTTCATTGTAAAACTTTCTTCATTGTAAAACTTTCTTCATTGTAAAACTTTCTTCATTGTAAAACTTTCTTCATTGTAAAACTTTCTTCATTGTAAAACTTTCTTCATTGTAAAACTTTCTTCATTGTAAAACTTTCTTCATTGTAAAACTTTCTTCATTGTAAAACTTTCTTCAGTAGTGTATCCAATCCTTGGTTTTTCACGCCTTTTCCTTTGCCGACGCCATGAATGGTGTTATGACAGTTTCCTTAAACGTCTGCAGAGTATATCGGACTAGTTTTTAATCTATGAGAACAATGTCATTTGCTAATCCATATTTTTGCGTTATTTATTGACAAAATTTGTGCATGAGGTGTCATTTTAAACGTTATCATAGTGCGCATTGGGTTTGCTTTTGATATTTTGAATGCACACGCCTAGTTTTTAAAAATAGGTAAAAATAAAATCTTCAAACTAAAAATGTTTTATATTTTTTCTGTAAAACTAGGAATTCGCAAAGCAATTCAATCGCGCAATTTCTTTCTTGATCAAATGCTATTTGTTTGGAAAATCCGTTTAAAAATAACTGTTTAGTTTGGATACGAGTGATCGTATGTCCGGTTCGAAAATAACATTGTTCTTATGGGATTAAAACTATCATGGCCGACAACCTCTGCAGACTTTAAACAGGAAATCCTAAGTGGCCACTTTCGAACAATATGGTAGTTTGAACAAACTTGTGGAGTTTCCTAGTGATGTGTGTGAAGTACAACTTAGGTTCGTTGCGTCGGTCATATTTTATATGCTTGAACGATACAGTGATTTAAAGCTTACACATGCAGAAGAATTCATATCGCACTTCTGCACAGCCCCAATGAAGTCTTTCACCTCAGTAAGTATGAGCACAGAAAACGTTTCCGGATATTCTTCATGTTTTTTCGAGAGTGAAAGGCTCGTTTTCAACCACCACTTTCCTCCACCCTCTCAGAAGTGTAGATTTACAGAATAATTACTAAAAGTATATTATCTATTAATAGATTAGAAATGACTTTTTAAAACATTATTTATATTTTGAATGTATGGCCAATGTGGAAGTAAATTATATTTATTCATAGTATTTCCAACATGGCTGTCTCAAAGTATTATCTTTACAAGTACTTTGAGTCTTTTGTAATTTTTGTTCATTTTTAAAGTAACACGTAAAGTTTATTCAAGTGTCTCTAAAAACTGTATTGATAGCAGTCTCATTGATAGCATTACTGCATGTTATGTTAAGAGTTTTTTGCTTTAAAGCTAAACATTGGCTGTTATTTCTAAAGAAGTTATAAATTTGTTCTGTTCATAAACATGCACAAACTATACTATCAGTTTTGATTTTCCATGAGTACTGTAAAAATATAAAGTAGCTTAAGTTAAATAAGTGCAAACGTCACAGTGCGTGGCTCAATGGGTTACCCGGAAAAACTGGACTCTGGTCATTTAAGATTGTAATTGTTTTTGTTTAGCTGACCACCACATATTTGTAACGTAACTGTGGTCAGTTTTATTTCATAGAAATCTATTTTCGTAAAGCTTTATTGTGTTTAATTGCTGGAATAAATCATTATTCATTGTTATCTATAAAAGTGTTGATTGACATTTTAGTATCGTGTATGAGGAGCTTGTTCATAATGCTTTGTTGTAAAAATGTCTTTTAAGTATTTTTTCCTTTTTAAAGTTTCCATATTTCTGTTATAATACTGTATCTGGTAAAACTCGAGTCATTTTTAATTACACTACCCATAGTCTTAAGATAACAATAGCTCTCCCTCTCGATGTATGTGTTATTTTGAGTTCATAATTAAGCTAGATGAAGGACTATTGGCATCAGATGTTGTTCAAACTCACAATGGCGATCGTCATAGTTCCTTTTGACTGACAGACCGTAGTCTGGCGACATCAGACGCTTTTTTACTAACACAGCCTCTTTACTTGATTAATATAGCCTTTTTGGTGTTTGTATTATTTTAAAACTAAGTGGTAGGAAAGATAAAACTTGCGATATAGTCGGCGAGTCACGAGAAGTCCTCTGAACTTCATGTCTCTGCGATATTGAAGGTGCTGATTTACATTCAAACAGCACAAGTCATGTAGTGTACCTGTCGTAATTACTAATTATGATATGTACACTACATGACTTGTGCTGTTTCAATGGAAATCAGCACCCTCAATATCACAGAAGCCTGAAGTTCAGAGGACTTCTCGTGACTCACCGATTATAACATAACTTTCAAAGTCATTCTCCTAAGCTCGTCTAACAATTTTACATGTCACTTGTATGACGTTTATTTTAACAATTCCTATGGGTTTGTCCGATAAATACCTTTGCGTCATGTTGAGGAAGAGAGGGGCATCGTGTGTGGACAGCAGGTTATTAGTGTCTGGGTGTTGTCGCATTCTCAGATGGAGGAGAAGACACTAAGAAGCCTCCGCCTCCAGCACCAAGTCTTCATCATGAGTAAACATATTAATCTCAATGGACAGTGTCCTGATGAGACCTCAAAGATCCTTTAGTAAACCTGGTGCAAAACTCTCACATTTATACTACTAATCCTCTCAAGGAATAAAGATAGAACTTCAAATAACATCACATCACCTCATTTCCATCCTATTAAAAAAATCTAAGCATACACAAGTTTTGTCGAGGTCATATCACCAACCGTTAGTTCTAGATCAATAGTCCTTCAGTTTATAAAATTGAAAGTAGTTGGCAAGCACCTTTGTCTGTGGCACAAGTCCATTCGATATTGATGAGTGGGAAGAGGCCATCACCGTTCTAAAAATAGAGAGACACGTTTTAGATAAAAAGTGAACAATTAGCTTGTTAGAGTTGTTAATGAAATTCTGGAAATTGGAAAATCACCCATGGCCTTGAACAAATCTAGAATCATTAGTTCTTTTGAAGCCAAACTCTGTATATATTTCTACCCAAATACTTGTAATCCACACTCAGGAGGACTATATGCATTTAATTAAGTATTTGGGTAGAAATATATACAGGGTGTTTCTTTTAAAACGCAACCCATGATTTTATATACATGTGTTGAATTTAAATATAATACTGTACATACAATTTACAATAGGCTTTCATATAGTTAATACAATGGGTTCAGAATACTGTTCGAAGCACCTTGACATAAAACAAACGATTTTGTTTTAAAATATTCCTCCACAATAAACACTATCGGTGTTTGCTCAAAACCATGTTTCTAACCTCAACTTAATGACATTGCACAAAACCCAAATAAAGTGAACAACATTGCAACTGTGTAAATCAGCCAAGTAAGTAGATGAACCACCTCTACCTACTTATGAACTTGTAATTATCTTAAACCTACGTTTTCTGTACTTGTAAATAGGGTTGCGTTTAAAAGAAATACCCTGTATGAAAGAACAACATATTCATAATCCCAGCACCGCAGCAAACCAAATTCACAACTGACGGGTCGTAAATGCTGTGACCAGGTTATGTTGTAATGATATTAACTGAGAATAGTTTGAAAATAAAAAGACAACCGCGGCAGAATTTATAGATCTCACCTTAGCTTATGACACGGACTGAATAAAACCTAGTTCCAAATGTCTCAATAACTGAATTAGAGAGTTTCCACTTCAATAAAAAGCTGGTTGATATCAATATAAACACATATTTTTATGAGTTGAAGTTGAAGACAATGAACACCCTTTGTTCCTGGGAGACTTTCTAGATTAGGGTTCCTCACTAGGATTTCATGAAGAGCTACCTTTCTCAAAATAATCTACAGTTTTTTTTGTATGCTATAAATAGCTTGCATTTCGTCTGCCTCTATGCTATTAATTTAGTATTACGTACATTATAACAAATACGAACCAATCTGAGCATTTTTTTGTGTGCTTTTAAAAATACCAAAGTGGATGTCACTTTAATAAAAAATGCAATTCTAAAACACTTTAAGGGCCACAAAAAATTGTGTGAAGGCCCGCGTAGTGAGTATCCCTGCTCTCTAGATCAATTCCTCACCCTCAAAATCTATAAAGAAATACGCAGCTAAGCAGAGTCAGTGCACTACCGCTTTCTGCGTACCGTATCTTTGCACCTAATTAGTCTGTTCAGCATTGTGGCCCGATGTTGCGTAGTGCACATTTATGAGATATTGACGTTGAGATAAAAAGGGTCATAAGGTTAGTGGAACACTCATGGCACTCATCTTTTTTTTACAAGGCGACTTTTTGTCTCATGGCTAGGGAAGACAAATATTTTCAACATATAGATGTATCGAATTATCAATATATCGCAAACCAAATATCGATCTAACGATAATATCGCAAGAAAAATATTGATATATCGTGTAACCAATATATCGAATTGTAAAGTATTTATCTGTTTAAAATTATGCACTAACTCTTGTGTCATGACCAAAAATACACTCATGTCTAGCTGTCACTATTTAGAATAGCCTACTAAATGTCAAAATTAAATATATTTATCTACACGAAACAAGTTGAGGTCTGTGGGATTGAATGAAAACAATTCGAAATAAAAGAATATTCATTTAATTATTATATTCATTGTAAAAGAATAATGTTATAACATTGTTATTTTTGTTTTTCACATTAAAAATGCCATTAGGCTTCTAATAAACGCTAAAAATTAAACAGATTAATTTACTAAACATACTTCCAATATTTGTCAGATAAATCATTTAAAAAAAATAGGACATCAGTTTTCCAATTAGTCTGTTTAATTTTTCCATTACATTTTTTCCAGCTTTAGAAAACAGTATCTCGCGTAAAAAACCTAAATAAAGTTACTTTATTATTCAATGAATGTTTTGTACGCATAAGAGGCAATTTGAATCTGTGTTTGTTTTCGAATCGTGATGATTTTGAGGAAAGAGAATAACGTCAATATTTAGTGATATGATATATTGGACCAAAATATCGATATGGCCGATATTATCGAAAGAAGTATGGATAATAATATATCGATATATGGAAACATATTTATCGATATTTCCGATATATCGATATATAGTTATCGATATTTGCGATATATCGATATATCGTTGCAATCCCTTCTCATGGCGACCGTATTGAATAATTTATTTGTTTATTTCGTTTGTAGCTGGATGTACATTATTATCGTCTTAAGAGTGTGGACTTGCTGTGTGATGCAAGATTTTTCTCTTATTATTATTTTAAAGAATGACAAGAGTATTTTGTATTCAATATTTTTATATACAGGACTCTAGTACACAGACATGTGTAAAATATATGTTCATATACTCGTACATTGACTGAAATGAGCAACTATTCACTACCCCCCACCACACTATGAGTGGTCTACATCATGTCCCATTTCAACTTCTATGAGTTCATCTGTCCAGCCCAGTGTCAATTCAGTTCATTGGAACCCATTCCATCCGAGGAATTGCCAAACCATCAGATGCCTTCATTGGATTGGATATGAAACACTTGATCTGTCCATCGAACGACTCCGAGGATAAAGTTCGTTCAGTTATTGAAGTTTTCGTCGTAATTGGGAAGCTTAAGAGTGCAGAGGTGGGTTTGCTTTTAATATTCTGAATATATATATATACCTAGTTTTGAAAAATAGATGAAAATAAAACCTTCGAACTAAATATGTTTCACTTTTTCTTCTATAAAAATAATTAGGAATTCATAAAGCAATTCCAACGCACAATTTAATAAAATTCTTGATCATATGTAATTTGTTTGAAAAAAAAAAAATACGTTTAGAAATGACTTTAGTTTGGATACGCATGCTCGTATGTCCAATTCGAAAATAACACTGTGCTTATGGGATTAAAACTAACATGGCCGACATCATCTGCAGACTGTTAACTAACGAATACCATCGAAGTTGTACCAATTAATGTTCATGTGATCTTATTCAATTCTTCCATAAGCGTTCTTTGTGTCTTACCTTAAAAATAACGACCTTAAAAATAACATCACTGGACAACAAGGGATAATACTGTATTCATACACATACATTGACGTAAGCATACATAATTAATAATTTATTTATTTTATTTCCTTATCACAAAACAGGTTATAAACTCAATAACATTTTGGCAGTACAAACCATTAATACTATATACAAGTGTTCGTGAACTGTTTAGCCAAACTTTTAGTTCTGGACGTGAAAACAAACAATGTCATATAACAATACGGTCTATCTCGCTTCATTAACCCTCTGTCCGTATTTTTGTGATTTTTATATAAAAAAAGTAATAACTCGGTAACCATAAATGCTACAGATTTCAAATGTAGCAAATTTAGTAAGGCTATAGCTCCTAACTAAATTTTCGATACAACTATTTTCGATATTTTTCGTTGAACCATTTGGAAATAGC
The DNA here is from genome assembly GCA_035578905.1 of Stictocephala bisonia. NCBI lineage: Eukaryota > Metazoa > Arthropoda > Insecta > Hemiptera > Membracidae > Stictocephala > Stictocephala bisonia. The sequence goes on along the minus strand of JAQJVL010000001.1, from coordinate 19,341,963 downwards.
TTGGGATAGGAAAATTAATGGTTTTTTTCTTTGTCAATTTTTAATTTTTTTAACCGGAGCTATTTCCAAACGGTTGTACAAAAAATATTGAAAATATTTTTACGTTTATGAGCTATAGCCTTACTAAATTTGCTACATTTGAAATCTGTAGCATTTATGGTTACTGAGTTATTACTTTTTTTAATAAAAATCACAAACATACGAACATACGGACAGGCGGTTAATGAAGCGAAATAAACCGTAATGTTATATGACATTGTTTTCATGTCCAGAACTAAATCCAAAGTTTAGCTAAAGAGATCCCAAACACCCTATAATCTTGTGAGTAGAGTTCAAACCCATGATCATCCTCAAGATTATAAAAAACATAATTACAACCTATTAAAAACTAATAATAAATAATAGGAAAACACTTCAAACATGCATAAGGGCTACAATTTGAAAAGAATAATATAAATACTTGAAATAATATCTAATTTATGATTAACGTAATATTTCATTCATCATGACAGTCTTGTTCCTGAGGAGAATAGCTTTTACGTAAGCCCATGTGAACTTATTCCCAAAATATTTGATTTGACTAAAAAAAAAAAAAAATAAATAAATAAAAAAACGCCAGTTCACATGGGCTGTAGGCCTGTGCGTGAACGAAGAAGTACCAAGCATCAGCTCAGATGAGGGTTCAAAGAGAAATTTAAATGAAAAGGGGTAAAAAGGGGATTTCTTTAACTGATGGAAGAATAAAATTGAACTTACTTGTTTACTCAAGTAAACCTTTATTGGTGCATCTTGAATTGTATTTATTCTAGTTAACCAAACAATACTGATTTTAATGCCCCCCCCCTCAACCCATGTGATTGAATACATTTGAATTTAATCATTATCAAATCAATTTGTTTTGTTTCATTTATCTTGATATCATCGTTATACGGGGGGGGGGGCTGTTTAAATATACGAAGCAAAGTAACTAGATCCTGTGACATGCAAAGCAAAGCATGTCGCTGACTAATGTATTCATTCTGTGCTTTGGACTGTCTGGCATGATCCATAAAAGAGTAGCTAGTACCCTTGATTATATATACACCTACAATAGATATTCCACCTAATAGGAATATTTGTGCCTGTAGTTTTTTTAGTTAGTGAGGCCCGCAACCACAGCTGGTTTAACTGCATTACATTTACATGGCACTACACTAGTGCTCCACAATGGACCAAAAAAACAGCTGATATTTTAAGACTGAACATTTTACGTTGGATGGGAAATCTATTTGTGTATAAAATCAATGCTAGTACTATGTGTTTCACAAGTGCAGTATGTCCTACGCAGTGGTTGGACAATTTATGCTGAATAATGTTTGGGTTATATAAAATCGTTTCTAAATTTAATTAATAGAAAACATATTTCATCAGGGATATTTTAAGTTTTTATTCTCGGCCTCTGTGAAAATGTTATAGTTCCGTACACATTATATATTATAAAACGGTAATTTCTTTTATAAATATAAGGATTAAATTTTGATATTCTATATTTGTAATGTAGCTATTCTCGAACGTAAGATATTCCATCCCTTAATGGAAGATTGTAAACATAAACTTGGATAGAAAAATATTATGTATGGTTTATCAGGTTTGAGGATGTTGACAAACTTACAAAGAAGGAAAACAAACTATGAATTGGCGTAGTTTTGAATAATATGATTGGTTAGGTGAGATTCTCAATAATCGTATATTGGATGGATGTAATTGCTTCAAGATGATATGTTGGTTAGGTGAGATTCTCAATAATCGTATGTTGGATGGATGTAACTGCTTCAAGATGATATGTTGGTTAGGTGAGATTCTCAATAATCGTATATTGGATGGATGTAATTGCTTCAAGATGATATGTTGGTTAGGTGAGATTCTCAATAATCGTATATTGGATGGATGTAATTGCTTCAAGATGATATGTTGGTTAGGTGAGATTCTCAATAATCGTATGTTGGATGGATGTAACTGCTTCAAGATGATATGTTGGTTAGGTGAGATTCTCAATAATCGTATGTTGGATGGATGTAACTGCTTCAAGATGATATGTTGGTTAGGTGACATTCTCAATAATTGTATGTTGGGTGGATGGAAGAACTTCAAGGTGATATGTTAGTTGGGTGATATTCTCAATAATTGTATGTTGGGTGGATGGAAGAACTTCAAGGTGATATGTTAGTTGGATGATATTCTCAATAATCGTATTTTGGATAGATGGAAGGGCTTCAAGGTGATACGTTATTTAGGTGATATTTTCAATAATCGTATGTTGGGTGGATGGAAGGCTTCAAGGTGATTTGTTAGCTAGGTGAAAGTTTCAATAATGGTATGTTTAGGACAAGGATAGGGTGGAGGGCTTCAAATGTCCCGTTCATAGGTAGCCACTCACTATTACTATGATTAGCACACTTGGTGAACTGAACTTGTGCAGCCACTAGTTATGACGTTGATTAACACCCATGGTTAACTTAAGTAGGTACCCGGGATTACCTTCTTAAGCATTATTGGTGAACTTATTTATGTAGGACCTGTGTTTACCATGAGCAGCACTAGTGGTCAGCTTCACTATATACTGTATTTTATTATATTATATATATATTATATTATTATACAGTATTTTACACCTCTGTAATACTCTGTGTACCCTACACTAAGTATTTGTCACACAGAGTACCCACCCACCTAACCATACACATGCAGTGGTATTGACCCACCCACCCAATCATACACATGCAGTGGTATTGACCCACCCACCAAACCATACACGTACAGTAGTATTGACCCACCCGCCTACCTATACACGCACTGTGGTATTGACCCACCCGCGCACCCATACACGTACAGTGGTATGGACCCACCCGCACACCTATATACGCACTGTGGTATTGACCCAGCCGCCCACCCATACACGTACAGTGATATTATCACCTCAAACGTATGTGAAAGTTATTATGGGCCATCGAAAGTATTGTTTATAGGTTTTCTATTAATTATTTTTGTATAAAATACCATATGAGACTTCATAATTGTGAGTGTGAATACTGATAACAACTATCCATTTGTAAGGCTATTTCATACGTGTTCAGCTTCTATAGTTCGACTTTAGACTAAACCGTTCAACGTTCTGTTTCGCATATTCCGACAAAGTATTACAATAGTCTGTAGTTTTTGCTCGTTTTGAATTGTTCACGGTGGTTTTATGTGGAAAGGTGCAAGGATATATTACGAACGTTCTATTCTCGTTGCAGCCTTGAACAACACTTTCATACTCAACAGTACAATACACCGTTGAGTTGGCGTGCCGTGTTGGTTTAACAAGTTCAACTCAAGAGACCTTTATTTTCTGCCAGTACCTAATTAAAAAAATGATTATATATTTAAGGTTTCACTCCCAAAAAACTTAAATCGGCCTCATGTGTCTGTCTCAGGTATCGCGATCAAACGTGACGGGACTAAATTGATTGATAACACGTTTTGTTACGTCTCCTTTGTTATGTCATACCTTGTTATGAACTGGATTTACTTGTTTTGTTACGCAGTGCTTTTGATAATTATGTGAGTGGCATTTTTAAATATGATTGTTTTTCGTTATTATAACATTATATGTTTTAGTTAATTGATTATTAAGTTTTGCAATAGTTAGTTTAGTAATTCATATATAGGTTGTATTTTTAAATGTCGATTAATATTAGTATATTTTGTTTTTATTAAATACTTTCTAATTATGATTATTGGCCATTTATTATCGTTTTATAAATTTTGAGTAACCGAACTTTAAACCAATTTAGGTCAACTCTACAGCATCCATGATTTTATTTAATATTGAATCATACTTAAAATTATGTTGTTGGCGTTATGGATAACGCTTTTTCATTCATTCACGTGCAATATATTGTCATTGTTATTGTTAGGTAGACACCCTTGTTACATTAAAAACTAAAGATAAAAGGTTTCAACTACAAAATAAATCTTGTTTTATAAATGAGAGTATAATATTATTTTCTTTGCTTTATGATTTGTAAGTTGTACTAGTGAAATCCATGAGGAAATACATATATGATAATATCATTTCTTGGTAAAGGTAGCAAGCTGGAAGAATGGCTGCAGTAATATTACAGGTCAAAAACCGCATCATCCAACAATTGGTTTTTGTCGGTTGGTTGATGAAGTGGTTTAGTGTTTATATTTTTGTTATTGTAGTTATGTTGTGTTGTAGTTTTTGTTATCTTGATACCTATATGATTGAACTGTAGCGTGTAACGTGTTGTCATCTGATGATAAATATATCAGTAAATCTTTCCATGCGACGTCTGCACCAAATCGTATAGTTTGGAGGGAGGTACTGTAGTAGCACCGAATCGATGAGCGATTCGATCAAGTTTTGGCGCTGTGCTTGCGCGGGCTCAACTACCGTATTGTTTTAACTTAATAATATTAAATGTGCAAACTCATATAATTGCGCAAGTCGGGCTCATGTCTCAGTTCACTTATTAAACTTACACCTGAAAGCTGTCTTCTCTTTTCCAAACGACCCTTCACCAGGAATCTCCTTCTTCTTTAGTTTTATTTGCCTCACAATATACAGGGAAGCCAAGACCAGCAACAGTCAACTGTTCCTTAGACAGTGGCATTATAAAATAATATATGTCACTGCAAAAGAATTAACTGACATTTTGTGTGAAGGACGCTAATTTGCTTGTGAAATAGGATTGTCTGTAGACTTCGTGCGATATCGATCAAGCGACGGTCAATGCGATGATCTGTTCGATGATTTTATAGTGTGAAGGGGCTTTAATACGAGCATGGCAGAGCCGTGAGGTGTAGCACGCTATCTGTGTGGCCTTGATTGTACCTCAAGGATCCAACAGGCGTATTGTTAACACAGATCCCTTGGTAATTTCTAAGACCTTGTAGCACGATCATGGCAGAGCCGTGAGATGGAGCACGCTGTGTGGCCTTGATTATACCTCAAGGAACCAACAGGCATAGTGTTAACACAGATCCCTTGGTAATTTCTAAGACCTTGTAGCATGAGCATGGCACAGTCGTGAGGTGTAGCACGCTATCTATGTGGCCTTGATTGTACCTCAAGGAACCAACAGGCGTAGTGTTAACACAGATCCCTTGGTAATTTCTAAGACCTTGTAGCACGATCATGGCACAACCATGAGGTGTAGCACGCTATCTATGTGGCCTTGATTGTATCTCAAGGAACCAACAGGCGTAGTGTTAACACAGATCCCTTGGTAATTTCTAAGACCTTGTAGCACGAGCATGGCACAGCCATGAGGTGTAGTACGCTATCTATGTGGCCTTGATTGTACCTCAAGGAACCAACAGGCGTAGTGTTAACACAGATCCCTTGGTAATTTCTAAGACCTTGTAGCACGATCATGGCACAGTCGTGAGGTGTAGCACGCTATCTATGTGGCCTTGATTGTACCTCAAGGAACCAACAGGCGTAGTGTTAACACAGATCCCTTGGTAATTTCTAAGACCTTGTAGCACGAGCATGGCAGAGCCGTGAGGTGTAGCAAGCTATCTATGTGGCCTTGATTGTACCTCAAGGAACCAACAGGCGTAGTGTTAACACAGATCCCTTGGTAATTTCTAAGACCTTGTAGCACGATCATGGCACAGTCGTGAGGCGTAGCACGCTATCTGTGTGGCCTTGATTGTACCTCAAGGAACCAACAGGCGTAGTGTTAACACAGATCCCTTGGTAATTTCTAAGACCTTGTAGCACGATCATAGCACAACCGTGAGGTGTAGCACGCTATCTGTGTGGCCTTGATTGTACCTCAAGGAACCAACAGGCGTAGTGTTAACACAGATCCCTTGGTAATTTCTAAGACCTTGTAGCACGATCATGGCACAGTCGTGAGGCGTAGCACGCTATCTGTGTGGCCTTGATTGTACCTCAAGGAACCAACAGGCGTAGTGTTAACACAGATCCCTTGGTAATTTCTAAGACCTTGTAGCACGAGCATGGCACAGCCGTGAGGTGTAGCACGCTATCTGTGTGGCCTTGATTGTACCTCAAGGATCCAACAGGCGTAGTGTTAACACAGATCCCTTGGTAATTTCTAAGACCTTGTAGCACGAGCATGGCACAGCCGTGAGGTGTAGTACGCTGTGTGGCCTTGATTGTACCTCAAGGAACCAACAGGCGTAGTGTTAACACAGATCCCTTTGGTAATTTCTAAGACCTTGTAGCACGATCATGGCACAACCGTGAGGTGTAGCACGCTATCTGTGTGGCCTTGATTGTACCTCAAGGAACCAACAGGCGTAGTGTTAACACAGATCCCTTGGTAATTTCTAAGACCTTGTAGCACGATCATGGCACAACCGTGAGGTGTAGCACGCTATCTGTGTGGCCTTGATTGTACCTCAAGGAACCAACAGGCGTAGTGTTAACACAGATCCCTTGGTAATTTCTAAGACCTTGTAGCACGAGCATGGCACAACCGTGAGGTGTAGCACGCTATCTGTGTGGCCTTGATATACTTCAAGGAACCAGCAGGTGTAGTGTCAATACATATCCGGCCGGTAACGGTGGGTATTTTCCGATAGTGCGTCAGTCCCAGTATTTTCCAGCTTCTGCCTGACTTCAGTAGACCATTAAAAAAAATAAATTTAAAATTACAATAATTACGTACGTTTTGTAAATGATGCATTTTACTAATTGAAGAATACAATATGACAGAGAAGAAATTTTACATAAAATGCCTTCAATTTTATTTAATCCTCAAATGTAATAAACTTACAAGTTTAATAGTTCATTACCAATGTTTCAATGAATGAAAGCAATCTAATGACAAGGTTTATCGCAGCGAAAACTTAGTTAAAAATCGGTACTTTGTTGTAAGTAAAATTAAATTATTTAAAAATCAAATACAGTTGTACAATGCATGTTTTCTAATTAGGTGAGAAAATTAATCTTTCATAGGTCAATTAATTAAAAAGAAAACTTTCAAACATGAATGAACACCGTTTCTACATCGGGGTAGGATGTGCTGTGCCTGCACCCCAAAACCTCTATGTCGGGTGTTAGATGTGTTGTATGTGCAGACTAAAATTTCTACGTCGGGAGTAGGATGTGTTGTATCTGCAGACCAAAATTTCTACGTCGGGAATAGGATGTGTTGTATGTGCAGATCAAAAATTCTACGTCGGGAGTAGGATGTGTTGTATCTGCAGACCAAAAATTCGACGTCGGGAGTAGGATGTGTTGTATCTGCAGACCAAACATTCTACGTCGGGAGTAGGATGTGTTGTATCTGCAGACCAAAAATTCGACGTCGGGAGTAGGATGTGTTGTATCTGCAGTCCAAAAATTCTACGTCGGGAGTAGGATGTGTTGTATCTGCAGTCAACAAATTCTATGTCCGGAGTAGGATGTGTTTTATCTGCAGACCAAAAATTCGACGTCGGGAATAGAATGTGTTGTATGTGCAGATCAAAAATTCTACGTCGGGAGTAGGATGTGTTGTATCTGCAGACCAAAAATTCGACGTCGGGAGTAGGATGTGTTGTATCTGCAGACCAAAATTTCTATGTCCGGAGTAGGATGTGTTGTATGTGCAGACCAAAAATTCTACGTCGGGAGTAGGATGTGTTGTATCTGCAGACCAAACATTCTACGTCGGGAGTAGGATGTGTTGTATCTGCAGTCAACAAATTCTATGTCCGGAGTTGGATGTGTTGTATCTGCAGTCCAAAAATTCTACGTCGGGAGTAGGATGTGTTGTATCTGCAGTCAACAAATTCTATGTCCGGAGTTGGATGTGTTGTATCTGCAGACCAAAAATGCTATGTCGGGGGTAGGATGTGTTGTATCTGCAGACCAAAAATGCTATGTCAGGGGTAGGATGTGTTGTATCTGCAGATCAAAAATTCTACGTCGGGAGTAGGATGTGTTGTATCTGCAGACCAAAAATTCGACGTCGGGAGTAGGATGTGTTGTATCTGCAGTCCAAAAATTCTACGTCGGGAGTAGGATGTGTTGTATCTGCAGTCAACAAATTCTATGTCCTCAGTAGGATGTGTTGTATCTGCAGACCAAAAATTCGACGTTGGGAATAGAATGTGTTGTATGTGCAGATCAAAAATTCTACGTCGGGAGTAGGATGTGTTGTATCTGCAGACCAAAAATTCTACGTCGGGAGTAGGATGTGTTGTATCTGCAGACCAAAATTTCTATGTCCGGAGTAGGATGTGTTGTATGTGCAGACCAAAAATTCTACGTCGGGAGTAGGATGTGTTGTATCTGCAGACCAAACATTCTACGTCGGGAGTAGGATGTGTTGTATCTGCAGTCAACAAATTCTATGTCCGGAGTAGGATGTGTTGTATCTGCAGACCAAAAATGCTCTGTCGGGTGTAGGATGTGTTGTATCTGCAGACCAAAAATTCTATGTCCGGAGTAGGATGTGTTGTATTTGCAGACCAAAAATGCTATGTCGGGGGTAGGATGTGTTGTATCTGCAGACCAAAAATTCGACGTCGGGAGTAGGATGTGTTGTATCTGCAGTTCAAAAATTCTATGTCCGGAGTTGGATGTGTTGTATCTGCAGACCAAAAATGCTATGTCGGGGGTAGGATGTGTTGTATCTGCAGACCAAAAATTCTATGTCCGGAGTAGGATGTGTTGTATCTGCAGACCAAAAATTCTACGTCAGGAGTAGGATGTGTTGTATCTGCAGACCGAAAATTCTATGTCGGGAGTAGGATGTGTTGTACCTGCAGACCAAAAATGCTATGTCGGGGGTAGGATGTGTTGTATCTGCAGACCAAAAATGCTATGCCGGGGGTAGGATGTGTTGTTTATTAACACCATATCGATGGTATTGTAATGGACACATTTCTCGAATTCTTGAAGAAAATATTCTTGTTCTTGGTCCGTCACAGCTCCTACTAAGATTAAGTCCAAATTTGTTGTATAATTTTATAGAACCGGGTAGAATAATAGGTGAATAAAGACGTAAATTGATTAATGTTCTACTTCTCTTTTTTACAAGAGACATAAGGTAGTGTGAGCTGCATTTATGACATATTGCTTAGCTAAAAATAGTAACGTTACTAACAAATGTGACGAATAAACTATCCAAATGAAGCTCCAACAGTATTAGTTAAATGTTATTTCTAACTAGAGTTATCATTTAGCGCAAATTTCATGAGGCTTCAGAAACTGTCCATTCTGTGTGTGCGTGCGCGTGCGCGTGTGTTACTTCGCCAAACTCATTATAAGTGCCTCGTTTCAATAGTGGTTGTCCTCTTCTACAAATGACTCAAGACTTTCTCAACCAGAAGGGGAATGGAAACATAGCCCTGGGGACAATGGCATAAGTGAATGTTCAGTATAAACAGGAATGTATATTTTTAACGGTATTCTGACAGAATGTTAAGAATTATTTATCTAATTCATTCATTAATCTCTAAGACGCCGATTGTAGGTGAATATGGGAGGTGAAAGAGTTTGATGAGTGTAGATGAACGAGTGTAGTCATTGCTAGTAACTAAGGTTGACAATCCTCGGAAAGAGTTATTTATTAATAGCCCAATAGCTAGGGCAACTAAGGAACCTACAGCTTTACGTGGAATCCGAACCACCTAGTGTTAATCTGATTTTCAGCTACCTGACAAGCCTGACACTCAGATATCTTCCCTACACAACATCTGAACCATGACTACCATCCAACACGAACAATCCCAGACTTCTCTAGTAGTGTCCACGTTGATGGCAACCATTGAGCGGACGCCGTGTTGGTATTAAGAGGACGGAGCATAGAACCTTTCGACTACAATCTCCTTTACATCATTTATATATGACATTGGAACACTATATCATTTATTAATTATTTATTGAAATTTAGATTTTAAGAGTAGGCTAACACATTTAAATTGTTTCTCCTTTCATTATTAAGCTTATAGACAGGTGGAATATTTTATCGGCTGTCATTTCGATGGTTTTAAATCTACAACGGATAATTTTAATCACATTTGTAATTATAATGCGTTTGACCGGTTTGTAAACGCGCTTGTAAGGGAGAAAAAGGCAAATCGCTACAAATTAATGCCGACAATTACCAAGTCCGGCAAAAATTCTGGTGAAAAAGACTGATTTGCTTGTGGTAAAACCAGTTTCAACCATGAAATAGTTGTTATATTATAAACACGACATGAGCAGCCGCATTCTTCAAGTAGTGGCATCCCTATTAACTCAACTATGTCGGTCGTGTGAATGGCTAAATACCTCTAGCCTACGGCTTGCATGCAGTAGATTTGTATCTGCAGAACGCCACGCTGTACTTGCATCTGCAATTACCATTCGTGTACGTCAGGAACATGGGCCAAAATAAGCACACAGCACACCAACGTCAGCAACTGACGTCTGACAATGTTTCTACCAGGTAAAACACTCAAGGTGACCTCACAGAAGGACAACCGGTGCCGAAGGCAGTCCTCCGCTCTACGCTGCCATTGTTGTTCTTATCACATTGAATTTCTATACTGTCGGAGTCCAGAAAAAAATATCAGATTTAGTAACGTTGCCGTTTATTTTAATTAAAAAATCAGTCTTATTTTCCAGTACGAAACCATCATTATTCAACTAGATACAAAAGAAATCAGATAACTCCTGTTCATAAAACAAGTAAATATAAAAAATCAATTGCAAAGCATCTAAAGGACCACCTAGCTAAAGAGGGGAACATCCTATCCACGAACCCAAAGTTGCGCCACGTACCCAAAACCTGGACCCAAGAGAACATCCTAGTTGCGCCTCGATCCAAAACCTGGCCCCAAGAGAACACCCTAGTTGCGCCTCAAGTAAACCTAAGTATCCCTAACACATCTTAGTTGCGCCTCGTACCCTAAACTTGGCCCCAAGAGAACACCCTAGTTGCGCCTCAAGTAAACCTAAGTATCCCTAACACATCTTAGTTGCGCCTCGTACCCTAAACTTGGCCCCAAGAGAACACCCTAGTTGCGCCTCAAGTAAACCTAAGTATCCCTAACACATCTTAGTTGCGCCTCGTACCCTAAACTTGGCCCCAAGAGAACACCCTAGTTGCGCCTCAAGTAAACCTAAGTATCCCTAACACATCTCAGTTGCGCCTCAAGAATACCTGAGATATCCCTAAATCATCATAGTTGCGCCTCAGTGGCAAGCCTTTATGATTTGCCCTCCAGGAAAACGAAAGCTCTGTAATATGATTCTACCTATGATTGTACCCATCGATACATTGATGGCTTCCACACCAAGAAGTTTCCATTAGTTCCTTTTTACAAACAATTAAATGTTTTGTTATCTATTCATTAATCTTGAATTATCTAGTGCCTATAATGTAATGATATGAGTGAGCTTGTATAAAATTGTAAAACTGGCATTTAAGTTTATTTTAATAAAGAATGGCAGTGTCCGAAATGGCTGATATTCAGTTTGCTGTATTTAAGAAGTACAAAACAGATACTGCACTATTATAATTTATTCATTAAGTTGTTTTACAAAGTTGCTATTCCACATTAGTATTGTACAATTGAATAATTGAAAAGCGGAGGCTTACCTGTCTATGAAATTATAAATTATTGGTTACTCAGATAGCTGTATGTGTTGTTAATAGATCATATAAAGTTAATACAATTCCTTATCTGCATTTCATATAAATATATATAAAAAAAAAAACACACACACACACACACACACACACACACACACACACACACACACACACACACACACACACACACACACACACACACACACACACACACACACACACACACACACACACACACACAAGCTATTCAAGCTAGTTATAAAGGGTTTACGTTTATGAGATCAACATTATTTTATTACATTAAGGTTTAAAAATATTCACAAACGCTTTTACTATAAATGTTATATTTAACTAACACAAATATGTAAATTATTGTTTAGATACATAAAAACAGTTATCAATGTACAAAAAGACATTTAACAACTTGTTTAATATTTGAAATGAAAACCTACTGAACACATCAAATTAAAACAACTACAAGATACATGATATCAATATTCAATGCCAAGTACACAAATATATTTAAATCTTCACTCAAAGTTATACATAAATAAATATAGTTTTTTAATTAGCATAATACGTGTTTATATTTATGTAATTAAATATACGTGTGTATATTTAATTACATATACAGTACAAGTAAACGTCACACAATACAAATTTATTACAATATAAGCTCAAAATGCACAAATATATTACAATACAAGTACAAAATGCACAAATATTATGGTGATCGATTTCGGTGGACCACGCTCATCTTCCTCAGACCAGAGAGATTCACAAAAGAATGGAAAATGGTGTTTAACAACTCAATTTATAGGCCTATGATCACGCGACCCCATTGGCTGGAATCGTCAAAATGGCGGCTGCTGTGATATATTGGTTGTTATTTTGCTGAAAATACATGATTAAAAACTATTTCGGAATAAAAATTAACCTGTTTATTTAATAATTTATCCTTACATTTTTCTTTAAAAATAAATAACTCTTCCCAAGCATTCTTAATACGACCCTTCTTACAAACTTTTAGAATATTTACATTTTAATCTATTTTATTCAAACTGTTTTATAAATTGAGTTGTTGAACACCATTTTCCATTCTTTTGTGAACCTCTCTGTTCTGAGGAAGGTGAGCGTAGTTCACCGAAATCGATAACCATAACATTTGTGCATTTTGTACTTGTATTGTAATATATTTGTACATATTGTGCTTATATTGTAATAAATTTGTGTTGTGTGACGTTTACTTGTACTGTTTAAATAATTATAACACACCATTTGAGTAAAACGCCATTTTGAACGATATAAATATATGATTAATTGCATTTAAAATATGTTTGGTACAGCACCTATTTGTAGTTATTAGAGTTGCATTTTTTTTCTTATTTAAATGAACGCTTCATCGAAATACTCATAACATCTTTTTAAAGTAAATTAGGTTAATAGGTTGATAAATACATAGTTTTATCAAGTATTTATGATTAAAGACCATTTTATTAAATATAAGTAACTGAAACTCTTCGACAGTCTTATAATGGTAAAATCAAAGTTATTATTTAAATGCGCCTACAAACATTATTGTACGAAGACGGAGAAGAGGAGAAGACAGAGAAGACAGTCGTCGTGGCAAAGGAAAAGTGAAAATAAACAATCCTAGTTTATTATAATGATTATCACTAATGCCTGGAATACTTCTTACTACTGAATTATCACTAATGCATGGAATACTTCTTACTACTGAATTATCACTAATGCCTGGAATACTTCTTACTACTGAATTATCACTAATGCCTGGAATACTTCTTAATACTGAATTATCACTAATGCCTGGAATACTTCTTACTACTGAATTAAGGAATATTTTCTAACCAACAATAATGGATTCTAATTTACGTGATGCAGTAAAACTACACTTTTTATAGCTTGCACCAGTTCTTACTAAATTAACTTATTATCCTAATAAATTTCATTTATTTTATAAATTTTAATAAGTACGCGTTTTTAACTTAAATTTAAGTTTTTAAGAGCGTTAAGAAAATTAAATGTTCTAAATACTGTACATAAATATTGAACATTTCATAAATTTACTGTATACAATTTTTATTTCACAAATTAAACGTTTTCAATAGACTAGTAAAAATAAGATAACAACAGTAAAAAAACAAAACAGTAGTATATAGTTTAACGTAGTTTAAACAAAGTTAAAAAGGCTTTAAATTGCAAATACTATATTTCGATTTATTGTGTTTAAAGAAGTATATTTGTTACATTACTATGCAATACATACCCTTCCTTTAATAACATTCTTGCGAATAGTCCAATAAAATCCGTCCGTTATGTACCACCTCCCAGTAAAAGACAGTGATGACTTATGGTATATCTAGTTGCGCATGTAGATGCGCATGAGTGTAAACCTGATCCATATGTATTTATTGGCTTTTGCATGAGGTTGATTCATATAATACATACATAACAGACCAATAAGTGGTAAGTAGGGAAGTTGAATTATGTATTTTCAGTTTGTTCAAGTGTGTGCAAGGATAAGTCCCATAAAAACATAGAGTTAAGTGACCTTGGTTTTCCGGTTTGAAGAAGGAGAAGTTGCTTTGAAGGTCATATTTTTTTATTATCTCATATCTCGAAAACAATGCGTCGTAAGAGAAACTTTTCATAACAAAAAATTAAAACTTATTAAATTTGCTTCAAATTAATTTCTCACCAGATTATGAAAATCTGGACTGTTTTTGTTTTATATATTGTTATCCTGAAGGTTAAAAACTGCATAAAACATAAGTGACATATTGCCACAACGGTAATAAAACACTTTTATGCTTCTAGCTGGGTTCCTAAATAAATAAGTCGACTTTAAATATCTTCTTACTAATATATTAAAATAGTAATTATTTACAAAATCACTAATGAGTAATCAGTCACCTTATTACAATCAATAAGATACTTGCTTCTCTGTACACATATCTCTTTGTTGTTTAAGTCATATAAGTCAAATTAAATCTCTTATTATTACTCTATGATTATTAGTGTTCTGCTGATTCTTCTTCTTCATCCTCATTGTCAGATTTGACCTTTGCCTCATCACATAGGGTTAGAATTGCGAAATCCTATTTCTCCATTGGTTTGTATCCAAAGCCTCTTCTTTTCTCCAACCGTTACCTTCAGATCTTCTGCCACCTTGTCTTCCCATCTTATCTTTAAATTTCCTCCCCTCCCTACTTGAATATACGGTAAACGTTTTACAATGTTCTGATCGCAAATAATGTCACATACGAGTATTTAGTGAAGTCATGTATACAAAACTGTCGCAGATAAGTCAAAGACTCGAACCAGGGTTGGTGGTGGGAACTGTGTCCTACGGCCCACCATAACTGTCTCAGATAAGTCAAAGACTCGAGCCAGGGTTGGTGGTGGGAACTGTGTCCTACAGCCCACCACAACTGTCTCAGATAAGTCAAAGACTCGAGCCAGGATTGGTAGTGGGAACTGTGTCCTACGGCCCACCACAACTGTCTCAGATAAGTCAAAGACTCGAGCCAGGGTTGGTGGTGGGAACTGTGTCCTACGGCCCACCACAACTGTCTCAGATAAGTCAAAGACTCGAGTCAGGGTTGGTGGTGGGAACTGTGTCCTACGGCCCACCACAACTCTCAGATAAAATGACCCTCTGATCTCGAACTTCCAATGGCCTTCAATATTTTCCAATTACTTACTTCAATGATAGTCTGGATCTACAATTAAACCTTCTTCTAGAGACTTTGACACAAACCCTTCTGGAAAGATCCGGAGTATCAACCTTCTGGATAGTGCAATTTGTGATGCCGGGAACGCAAACCTTTTGTTTGAAGCTAAATTAAACGAAGAGTCTGAAAGGACCATTTCTTGTGTAAAAGTAAAATTCTAAAGGATAGAGTCCATCATTTGTTACCATAAAGTTACGTGCAGACGATCCGAGAAACAATAAAGCCGTGGCACATATATTTCACATGGTGGCAAAATAAAGCCGTGGCACATATATTTCACATGGTGGCAAAATAAAGCCGTGGCACATATATTTCACATGGTGGCACAATAAAGCCGTGGCACATATATTTCACATGGTGGCACAATAAAGCCGTGGCACATATATTTCACATGGTGGCACAATAAAGCCGTGGCACATATATTTCACATGGTGGCACAATAAAGCCGTGGCACATATATTTCACATGGTGGCACAATAAAGCCGTGGCACATATATTTCACATGGTGGCAAAACAAAGCCGTGGCACATATATTTCACATGGTGGCACAACAAAGCCGTGGCACATATATTTCACATGGTGGCACAATAAAGCCGTGGCACATATATTTCACATGGTGGCACAATGAAGCCGTGGCACATATATTTCACATGGTGGCAAAATAAAGCCGTGGCACATATATTTCACATGGTGGCACAATAAAGCCGTGGCACATATATTTCACATGGTGGCACAATAAAGACGTGGCACATATATTTCACATGGTAGCACAATAAAGCCGTGGCACATATATTTCACATGGTGGCACAATAAAGCCGTGGCACATATATTTCACATGGTGGCACAATAAAGCCGTGGCACATATATTTCACATGGTGGAAAAACAAAGCCGTGGCACATATATTTCACATGGTGGCACAACAAAGCCGTGGCACATATATTTCACATGGTGGCACAATAAAGCCGTGGCACATATATTTCACATGGTGGCACAATGAAGCCGTGGCACATATATTTCACATGGTGGCAAAATAAAGCCGTGGCACATATATTTCACATGGTGGCACAATAAAGCCGTGGCACATATATTTCACATGGTGGCACAATAAAGACGTGGCACATATATTTCACATGGTGGCACAATAAAGCCGTGGCACATATATTTCACATGGTGGCAAAGTAAAATATAAGTTCAGATTATTAATTCCTTCTTTTAAATGTAATATCAAGAAGAATTTTTCCGATAATTAGTAATTTTAAGATTTAAATTAGGTGTAACTGCAATGTTTCAACAGTTTTGAAAGACTTCGTTGATTGTTGTCAAGTAAGTTTTCGTTCACCAATACAATTATCTGGAACAAACCATTCTTACAATTTGTCAGAGGAAAGTTTTAAAAATTAGCTCTTTAAAACTCCGTAGTTTAATGCAAAGTTAGAGAATAATATGTTGTTTATTTTGTCTTAATGAAAAGGTAGATGTTGTTTTTGCTTTTACACAAGAGCGTTACGGGTGATGCAACACAAATATTATTGCAATAAGTATGCAAATGTAGGCGTACACATGATATGGTAATCGATTTCGGTAAGTCTTGTTTACCATTCTCGCACCATAGTGACTCACAAAGGAAATGTTTGTTTGTTTGCACATTTTTTTACTTAGAATAGAGTGAAATATATGTCTGATCTTTGAAAAAAAGTTTAGACAAAAGAAAATTGAAGTAGGCCTACCTCCTAAGCCTTGCCTACGGCATAATGTACAGAAAGTACTCTCACAAACAAGTCTATGTATTCGTTTTAAATGCAAACAAGCACATCTTAAGAATTAATCCTTTACTTGGAAAAATTAATTAAGTCTGGACATGCTGTCGGCCATGTTGGTTTTGATCCCGTAAGAACAATGTTATTTGCGGTTCCATATTTCTTGGTTATTTATTGACCAAAATTTGTGTATGAGGTGTCATTTTAAACGTTATCATATTGCGCATTATTTTTGCTTTTGCTATTTTGAATATATACGCCTAGTTTTGAAAAATAGGTAAAAATTAAAAATTCAAACTAAACATGTTTTTTATTTTTTTTCTCTAAAACTAATAAGGGACTCGCAAATCAATTACAACGCGCAGTTTCATTCTTGATCAAATGCAAATTGTTTGGGAAAACTCCGTTTAAAAATAACTGTTTAATTTGGATACGCGTGATCGTGACCGTTACGAAAATAACATTGTTCTTTAGGGATTAAAACCAACATCATGCCTCTGCAAACTTTAATTAGTTCTTTCTTATACATTATTATTATTACTTGTATTCTAATACATTTGTGTTGTTTGATGTTCACTTGTTTTGTATTTTACCAACACGTAATATGGTAACTATATGAAGTACAATGTTATATATTTATTACTTCATGATACACTGTTTAGGATCTAAGTACTGGTATAGCTATAAAAATTGTAAAAGTTAAAAAATATTTGTATAGTTCTTATAGAAAAAGATTTTTAGTCGATGGAGCGTCTTCTTTAAGCTATCAAAGGTTATTTAAAATCTGCTTAAAATATATGCATTTGCGTAGAAATTCCTTTGGTAATTTCCTTACAATTTATTAAGTTGTATAATCTAATCTATGAAAAACTATTTATTCTAATATATGAAGTTGACATTTTTTTACTAAGTTATGTTTATTGTGAATAAAAAACGATTGCTTAATATAACTAAACCCCCCCCCACTCAACCTCCCATACCCTTGGTATATTGGTATTGGCCCACCCACCCTCCCATACCCTTAGTAAATTGGTATTGGCCCACCCACCATCCCATACCCCTAGTACATTGGTATTGGCCCACCCAACCTCCCATACCCTTAGTACATTGGTATTGGCCCACCCAACCTCCCATACCCTTAGTAAATTGGTATTGGCCCACCCAACGAATGCATGAAAATCGCGCCCTGTGTAAATCGCGCCCCATCAAAAATCTGGGTAAATCGCGCCCTGTCTACCTGAACCTCTGAGTCATGGGCCGCGAGCGTCACTTGACAGCCGTTTCATAAGGAGAATGACCGGAAATGGCCCACCTCCCGGTTTATCCCTGGTAGCTTTCTCTTTAGTCTTTAACCTAACCTAACCAAACCTAACCTAACCTAACCTAACCTATGAATGGATAAAGTGCGAAGGGTTAATATTGTGCTAATTGACGTTGACGAGGGTTGACGTGACGACGCATGGGGCGCGATTTTCACAGGGCGCGATTTACAGAGGGCGTGATTTACAGGTTACCCACCCAACCTCCCATACCCTTAGTACATTGGTATTGGCCCACCCAACCTCCCATACCCTTAGTACATTGGTATTGGCCCACCCACCATCCCATACCCCTAGTACATTGGTATTGGCCCACCCACCCTCCCATACCCTTAGTAAATTGGTATTAGCCCACCCACCATCCCATACCCCTAGTACATTGGTATTGGCCCACCCAACCTCCCATACCCTTAGTAAATTGGTATTGGCCCACCCAACCTCCCATACCCTTAGTACATTGGTATTGGCCCACCCAACATCCCATACCCCTAGTACATTGGTATTGGCCCACCCAACCCCCCATCCACTTAGAACATTGATATTGGTGTGTACTCACCGAAAACCGATCGCACCACCTTAAAGGTCAATTACGTCGGTCTTATGTTTCATTCATGGTGTGTTTGTTTCAGACTTGCTGCTTCAGAAATAAACGGTCTACGGTGCGTGGGCTCCGTGATTTCATGGCAACGGTCAAAGGTATGTGGGTAATAACCAACAGCCGTCGGCCATGTTGGTTTTAATCCTATAAGAACAATGTTATTTTCGAACCGGACATTCGATCACGTGTATCCAAACTAAACAGTTATTTTTGAACGAATTTTTTCCAAACAAATTGCATTTGATTAAAAAAGAAATTGCACGGTGGAATCGCTTTGTGAATTCCTATTTATTTTTAAAGAAAAAATATAAAAATATTTAGTTTGAAGTAATTATTTTCACCCACTTTTCAAAACTAGGCGTATGTATTCAAAATATCAAAAGCAAACCCAATGCGCAATATGATAACGTTTAAAATGACACCTCATACATAACTTTTGGTCAATAAATTACAAAAAATATATTGATTCGAAAAAAATTGTTCTTGTGGGATTTAAACCAAAATGGCCGACAGCCTCTGCAGACGCTTAAGGTGATTGAGTGGCCGTAGCTCATATTTTTGAGAGTTTAAATTATAGCAATAAAATAACTGAACTTTTCATTAATTTCAAAACAGTATTTGACTTGTTGCTCAATGGATTACTAGCTGGACAAGTGAGGAGTTTAGCTCAGAACTAGTTCAACATGTTGAAGAGAATCGAGAGCTACAAATTAAGAGTAAGAAATAACAAAAGTGATGAAACTTTCGTATCGACAATCTCGGCAGAAATTTTTCATTGTTCATTAATGTTTTACCACTAGAACAATTCTGTGGTTTAATTGTTGAACTTGTGAATGATATTGTTGTAGCCCACTCAGATAATGTATCAACTAACAATTATATTGTATATATGGGACATCCCTGCACGCTTCGCGTGCTAACCCCGTCACTCGCTACGCTCGTTGAGCCTCGGCCTCTGGCCTCGAGATGTGAATTTTCACTACATATGGTAGTAGGTTAACTGTATAACGTAAAATCACAATATTATATTTATTTACAATATCTCACTCACATTACTTTCGTTGCCACCTGTTTATTAGTATACACACCCAATAATGTTATTTAGCCTGTTTCTAACTTGCTCAATTCATTTTTTGTTTTGTTCAAGAGCTTATGATTAGTTAAATAACTAAACTAACTTCATTAGATTACAATTTAAACCTTCAAGTCCAGTATATAGCGGAGTCCTACAATCGAATGTGAATAACATCATGCTTGGATCCTTCCTTGGCTAATCATTATGAAAGATCTCCTCACTATTACAAACACCATAGTTTACATTCCAACAGCTGTTAAAACTTTTTAGAAATTATTATTTTTATATTTGAACAGCTGTTCGGTTCATTGAAATCTCTTTCATGCCATTTTCTTATGGCCGATAAATGTACTTTGAGGGCTTCTTATACCCTTCAGGGTGAAAATATTAAAGAATTGAGACCTTATTGCACAACTACGAACAGAGGCAAAATTTTTTTACACCTCAACCGTTTAAATTGGACCAGAAATAAGGGAGGAGTTGTGATGATAAAAAATGGCTTCACTTATTACTGTATATATAAGTATTTCCATTGCTGTTATTATTGTTTTATTTTCCATTGTGTGTGTTCCAGCGGCAGTAACTTGCGGGTGGGTTGGTAACTCGTCCAGCTCCACGGTGATTTCCTCAGCGTCATGCCGCAGGGGTGGCAGGCACCCCAAAATTGGAGATATTCCAAAGTAAGTGTAATTTGCTTTATTTTGCATCGCTTTGTTACTGTAACAGTGTAAGAATATTACGCACAGGGGTTTTTTATATACAGGGTGTCCCAGAAGTACAGTGCCAAACTTAGGGAAATCATATATGTGAAAATAAAGAAAAAAACAGGAAATCACTTTTTCCCAAAAACCCTTTGTTTACCAGATATCCAGTTTAAATATTTGAGCATTAGAGGAAACGGAACATTTTAAATATATCCGTTGACATTAGAGGAAACGGTAAAAAATAAAAAATATAGCTAAGAACAAGTTTTTTTTTATTCAATTTTATTACCAATCTATCAGTATCAAAACAATTATAAGCAGGCGAAAAATAACTGAAACACATTGACATTTGTGTTGAGAAGCAGCAAATAAGCCATTTGTTTTTTGCTTTTTTGCTGCCTCCTAACACAAATTTCAATGTGTTTCGGTTATTATTCGTCCGAATCAATTTTTTATTGGTAATAAAATTGTCTTAAAAATGTGTTCTGAGTAAAGTTTTGTATTTTTTTTGCCATTTTGCACCAATTTCCGCTTAAACATTAAAATGGCCGCCATTTTGAAATTAAAAATTTGATCAAGTTAATTATTTTTTTCAAGAATATGTCTTTATTATCTTAACATGCATAGCAAATTTCATAAAGATCGGTTAAGCCAACTTTGAGATATAAATTCTGTTGTAAATAAAAACTGCGGATATCTGGTAAATAGAGCGTTTTTGAAAAAAAAAAATACTCTGGATTTTCTCTTTATTTTGACCTTCTTTAAAGTGCCAAATAATTTCCCGAATTTTTGCATCTTACTTTTGTCCCTGTATATGCTATAATCGGCATAGAGTCCTGTACAAAAAAATACAAAGAGATCATTGACAGATGTGATGTAACCTTGTTGTCAAAACGAACTGTTTTTATTTAATTCTTGATTTACAGTGAACGTCACTAATTACAGTGAACGTCACTAATTACAGTGAACGTCACTAATTACAGTGAACGTCACTAATTACAGTGAACGTCACTAATTACAGTGAACGTCACTAATTACAGTGAACGTCACTAATTAAGGAAGGAACTAATGTATTTATTTCAGGATAATGCTACAAAATAAGCTATTTACCCAATTACCATGTAGCACTAATACATTTTACAAAATATATTTCAAATACATGCTAGCCCTTCTCAAATCATTGTCTTCTTGAACACAACAGTAAACAAAAAATTTTACGATAATTGTTAAGATTGTATGCTTTTATCAAAAAACTTTAACAAATAATCAAAATAAAAAATCAAACCAACCAAACAAAAACAACAATATAACAATTTGAATAAAAAATAATGAATACTAAAAACAACAATAATAAATATTAGAATAATAAAAATAATAAATAATAGAATAACAACAATAATAAATAACAGAAATACAGAATAAAAGTAAATAAAATCTGTGATAATAATTGACTTTTTTTTGTAAGGAGAGCCTTACTCTGCTCATCCCTCATAGACTATTGATCTGTGCGAGGAACTTATTCAGACAGACTAAGCGGGCGAACCAGTACAGTACAAGGTGAATTGTACTAGTCAATTTTCCAGTCTAGGCTGGATTCGAACCAGCGCTATCTCTAACCCAAGCTCAAAATCCTGACGCCTTAGACCGCTCGTCCACCGACTCGCCCAATTTACGTTTTAGCAGAATTGTAAATGTGTCATAAGATGTTTGTCTGGTCTGAATTCCACCGATAGATGAAATAGGCCAACGAGTAGTGGGAGTTAATGATGTACATTTCCGCCATGAGGTTATCTCGAGGAAAGGGTTAGTAGAACTACCAACCTTGATAACTTGTTAGGTGCAGCGATTGGGTACGTTTGGAAAAATATTGACATATATTCCCATTGAATCCAGAAGCCTGTCAAAATATCAGCAAGCAGTTCTATCAACATTTATTCAAATAAGAATAAAAATAGGTGTATGTTTTGGCGCATCAAATATTGAAATAGTACTTGCTGGTAAATTGAAAGACCAAGATCGTTGTAATATAGGCCTTTATTTCGTTCACCATCATTTTACACTTTGATAGTCCAGTTTTTCATTTTATAATACCCTTAATTATAAACAAATACAATAGATAAACCATCTAATAGGAATATTTGTGGTGTAATTTTGTTAGTTAGCGAGGCCCGCAACCACAGATGGGTTACCCACTGCATTACATTTACATGGGACTAAACTAGCACTCCACATTGGACCACAAAAACAGCTGATATTTTGATACTCAAATTAACATTGGATGGGAAATGTATTTGTGTATAAATACAATGATAATATTAACTTATTGTAGACGTTGTTTACACTATTATATATTTGTAATTTATAAAAATGTCAATAAAATCTAAAAATATAACATGGTTTTTTTCTCTTGTTATGATTAAATTGATTAAAATCATCTTGTGATCCATTGATACTTTTATAAATCGTCTAGTTGTTCTTGGAGGTAAAAGGTTAGTTAAGGGGTCTATAAAATCAATTTTCTTTCATGTAACGCTGGATCACATAACATTGGGTCTATGGTGACCAAGGCTTATTACCGTAGTTGAAACCTCAGTAGGGTAGCGAAGAGTAACCTATTTATAGCTAAAGCTTAATTTCACAAATAAGCAACTGAAGTAAAAATATAAGCTTACTTACTGTATCCTAAGTGCCGTATCACAGAAGGTTCACATGGCCACTGTCGCAGAATACTCATCACCCCAATCTCAGTGCTGTGTCACAGAAGGTTCAACAGGTCCCTGTCGCAGAATACTCACCACGCCAATTTCACAATTCCAGTGCCGTGTCACAGAAAAATCACCAGCCCCTGTCGCAGAATACTCACCACCCCAATCTCAGTGCCGTGTCACAGAAGGTTCACAAGTACCTGTCGCAGAATACTCGCCACCTCAATCTCAGTGCCGTGTCACAGAAGGTTCACCAGTCCGTGTCACAGAATACTCACCACCCCAATCTCAGTGCCGTATCACAGAAGGTTCACCAGTCACTGTCGCAGAATACTCATCACTCCAATATCAGTGCCGTGTCACAGAAGGTTCACCAGTCCCTGTCGCAGAATACTCACCACTCCAATCTCAATGCCGTGTCACAGAAGATTCACCAGTCCCTGTCGCAGAATACTCACCACTCCAATCTCAGTGCTGTGTCACAGAATAGGCACCACCCAACCTTTATGCCGAATATAACGGTTCACTGAACTAGTTAGCAATTTTAAAATAATAGTTAGCACTTTAAAATTTGTAGAACAGTCGTTGGAATTTTAATTTTAATACCACTGGATTTTAGAATAGTTTGAGTCCTGGCCTACATGTAAAAACTTTTTAAATAGTAAACAGTGGAAAGATATCGGTTAGTAGAGTTGAACGACGCATTCCGCATCTCAATACGACTATCCAGTCAGAAATGGCAGCATATAATGTACTTCACAATGTGTACCTGATATACCCTGCCAATTCTGGTTGCATAAACCTTTTGAGATACGGATTGGGGCGTTCAACTTTAATAACGGAGCTCTTTAAGATGAGGTATCACTCGACCCATGCTTACATTTAAGATTTGTATGACTTCGTCTGTGGGCCGTCCCCCGTGGTAGCCATGTCATGATAATAGCAAGGAAAAATAGTTTACATAGTCATATGCACTGTACAACGTTTATAGATGTTATCTGCTATGGTTTATTAAATATTAAGCTGTACCTAGACTTTACAGACACCATGTGCTGTATTTTCTGTCCCATACATTCCTTAGTCAATAGAAGAACGCCGACAGAGCAAGCACGCAGTTTTAAATACTAATGAACTAAGATTGAAGGAGAATCTTGAGTTGTGAAAAAGGAATAAAAGTAAGAATTTCTATGGCAAAAGAAAGATCTAATAAACATATTAAGTTTACTTTGTGATACATAGGAGACTGAGGGAAATAATTTATGAAATGTTTTATTTGGAGTATTTTATTACATGGAGCGGACACACGGACTCTTAGGAAAGAAGACGAGGAGAGATTGGAAGCAAAATAGATGTGGTTTTGGAATGGAATGAAGAAAGATGGAGGAAATAGGATGGGAAAATGGAATGTGACATGAAAAAGTACTGAGAAGAGTGGGCGAAGAGAGGGAAATACTTAAAACTATACGAATACAAGTGAATTGGTGATTAGGGAGAGCCTGTTGAGAACAGCTCTTCTACTAGAGAAGGAAAAGTAGGAGGAAAGAGAGGAAAGGCAAGAAGATGTCAGATTGTGGACAGTGTAAGGATCTAAGGGAAGTATGAAACAAAAACACTGGCTCAAAACAGATATATTTGGCGGACGGCGGCAGCAGGACCTTCCTAAGGGCAGGACACCCTTTATTTCATCCTGACCACCATCTGATACTTCATTCTACCTCTGCTCTCATTTCCCTCCCATTGGGTTTTCAAAACCACTTCCTCTCATCACTTGTCCTTACAATTAATTCTTATTTTTATTATAGACTTCAGTACTTTGCTCTCTTCGCCCGATCTCCTCAGTACCTCTCAGTATTTTTCCATATTTATCCTCTATTTTCCTCCAAATACATATCTCTATTGCTTCGAACCTCTTCCATCTTCCTTCCTGACGTCCACAACGCAACACTCCTAATAAAACATTTCATTAGTATTTTACTTAACTCTTTTTCGATTGCCCACAAAATAATTTTCATCATTTACTAAAATTTTCTTTTGCTAGCAATCTTCATTTCTACTTTCCTTATGGACCTGATATTTTCTTCACTCACGCCTCTTAGATATTCAAATCTTCCTACTTGCTCTACTGGTTTCCCTCTCTGTTGAACCCGTTCCTCCTGTCTTCCAATTACCATAATCTAGTATCTATTTATGATAATCTGTGTTTATGTTTTATTAATGTTTCTTTAATAAACCTAAGACATAAATCTCTTATGTCATTCGAAAACCCCTATATGTTAGGGTAGGTGTAAAAATGTAATATGTAAGGGAGCTCTTCCTTTCTTATATTCATCAACAATGATAACATTATTCCCAAAAAGCACTTTACATCAATTGCTTGGATACACAGCCTACAAATACATCAACAGTAAATAATCTAAATACATTTGCGATACATCTCTTAAACTAAATGAGTAACGTATAACTAACTAATGTAAACTACATAAATTAATTAATTAACTATATTAAAATACTCTGAAAAGCTTCAGAGAATACTAAACATCTTTTCTGAAGTTTACACTTTACTTGGACTTTAGATAAATATTAATAAATCAAAATTATCAAATCACAATGGACAACACAATTTCTACCCTATAACAACAATTGACAATAATGCAATTGAACAAGTTGAACATTTTAATTACTTGGGAACTTACATATCGAAATATGGTAATTTGGACTCTGAATTACAGCACAGAGTGTAAAATGCTAGTGCATCTTTATCAAAATTGAATAAAAGAGTTTTCCAAAATACAAAGATAAATTTTAGTATAAAATGTAAAGTCTACAAGGCGATAAATTTACCTAGACACACACAATATTGGTGTGAATCTTGGGTGTTATATCGAAAACAATTTTCAAATCTTGAAAATTTTCAACATAAAATACTCAGAAACTTATTAAAAATAAAATAGTACGACTATAAATCCAACGAAGAAGTCTTAAGATCCGCAAACTGCATTAGTACAGTATAGAAAAACAAGTAACTAAAAATCAGTTATGATGGACAGGACATGTTCTCCGAATGGATGATAGACGTTTACCAAAATGTGTGTTATACAGTGAAATTTTGGAAGAAAGAAGAACAGTAGGTTGCTCTAAAAAGAGATAAAAAGACAATTTAATAACCACTGTAAGAAATTTGAATATATACGTAAATTGGGAATTACTTGCTACAGATGGAGCACAATGGAAGGGAACTCAATTGAACTTGAGACAGAAAGCATATGCTAATCTAGAGATCCTATTATGCCATATTAGTGGAAGAATGTGCTTTTCTCTTAAAGGGGGTTTTAGTCATTCCAAAAGACATTAATTAACTGAAAAGTTATGATAGTATATTTAAGAAATTAAGTATATTATTATTGTAACAAACGGAGGAGAAGGATCATCGAAATCGCGATGCCTTTGTAATAATTAAATAATAATTAAAGTATGCTAAAAAATAGTAACTTAAATTAATTGCAGTACAAGTAAATGTCACACAACACAAATTTATTATAATATAAGCACAAAATGCACAAATATACTACAATACAAGCACAAAATGCACAAATATTATGGTGATCGATTTCGGTGAACCACGCTCACCTTCCTCAGACCAGAGGGATTCACAAAAGGTGATTCTTTCTTTGATTCTTTTGTGAATCCCTCTGGTCTGAGGAAGGTGAGCGTGGTTCACCGAAATCGATCACCATAATATTTGTGCATTTTGTGCTTGTATTGTAGTATATTTGTGCATTTTGTGCTTATATTATAATAAATTTGTGTTGTGTGACATTTACTTGTACTGTATATGTACCAACACGTATTATGCTAATTAAAAAACTATTTAAATTAATTGCCAAGCTGACTTTTGAAATAGATTATATTTCACTTAATATTACTCTTTCATTTCACACGCACACACCAACGCACGCACTCACATCCTCAAGTACCATACAGGAATCCAATGTAATAGTTTACAGCAACTCTAGCAATGCGTTGTTAGTTTCTTAACTGCAACGAACAGTTTTCATTTTCCTACAGTTGACTACATTTTTGCAACAACGAAGATCTCAATGCTGATCTACTTACTATGCAGCGCCACCGGTTTCATTGTTAACTTATTTTCTGGAAGAGCTCATTAGTAATTTAATTCGTGTCCTTTTTAAAATAAACTGAATGATTATTTACGAACCATTCAACGTCAGTTTAGTTGGTTAGAAATATAATGAGTACATATTTCGGCTTTAAAGTGATCGTAATAAATCTTATTTCAACAAAACGATTTGAATATTAAATACTAAAAAGGAACATGGACGTTCTTACACGACGGCTGTCGTATAACGAGCTTACGGATTGATTAATTTCAGATATAATAAAGGTTTCTTAAAAACGTGAGTAAAAAAAAATCAAGAGGTATGAATACATATTTCAAAGAACACTTTCAATTGGTTTTACTGCAAATCCAACGGTTTATCATGTATTGTTGTTGAACTATAAATGAGGAAGTGTTTGTTGTTTTGTTCTTCACACTACAATTTTGATGAATTTTCACGCTGCAGTGTTTAATGAATATACAAAACAATTGAATACATCGAGAAAGTTCACACCCGTTCTTATCTTCTATCTGATCTATTTAGTCTATTGATTTTTTCCATTCTACTAGTTTTGTTTTTAATATATGCTCATTTGTTTGTGTTATATATTAAGTAATTCAAGTAATGTGTTGAAACGTAAAATTGCCTTACATTCTTTTTTAAAATTGTAATGCAATGAATGAATAAATTAAAAATGACTTGTTGTACACACAATTGGTGAGGTTACAACTAACCATCATTACTAAAATAATGGTTAGTTGTAGTCCTCTCTTACAACTAACCATTATTACTAAAATGATAAAATGGTAAAATGATAAATGTTTTGGCCACCAGATGAGTGAATATTACACTACTGTAGTATCCAATCTTATACTAAAACGATAAAGGTGGTAAGACTTTCTGGTCACCAGATGTGTGAATATTACACTACTGTAGTATCTAATCTTATACATAAATGATAAAGGTGGTAAGACTTTCTGGCCACCAGATGTGTGAATATTACACTACTGTAGTATCTAATCTTGTACATAAATGATAAAGGTGGTAAGACTTTCTGGCCACCAGATGAGTGAATATTACACTACTGTAGTATCCAATCTTATACTAAAACGATAAAGGTGGTAAGACTTTCTGGGCACCAGATGTGTGAATATTACACTACTGTAGTATCCAATCTTATACTAAAACGATAAAGGTGGTAAGACTTTCTGGCCACCAGATGTGTGAATATTACACTACTGTAGTATCTAATCTTGTACATAAATGATAAAGGTGGTAAGACTTTCTGGCCACCAGATGAGTGAATATTACACTACTGTAGTATCCAATCTTATACTAAAACGATAAAGGTGGTAAGACTTTCTGGCCACCAGATGTGTGAATATTACACTACTGTAGTATCTAATCTTGTACATAAATGATAAAGGTGGTAAGACTTTCTGGCCACCAGATGTGTGAATATTACACTACTGTAGTATCTAATCTTGTACATAAATGATAAAGGTGGTAAGACTTTCTGGCCACCAGATGTGTGAATATTACACTACTGTAGTATCTAATCTTATACATAAATGATAAAGGTGGTAAGACTTTCTGGGCACCATATGTGTGAATATTACACTACTTTAGTATCTAATCTTGTACATAAATGATAAAGGTGGTAAGACTTTCTGGGCACCAGATGTGTGAATATTACACTACTGTAGTATCTAATCTTGTACATAAATGATAAAGGTGGTAAGACTTTCTGGGCACCATATGTGTGAATATTACACTACTGTAGTATCTAATCTTGTACATAAATGATAAAGGTGGTAAGACTTTCTGGGCACCGTATGTGTGAATATTACACTACTGTAGTATCTAATCTTGTACATAAATGATAAAAGTGGTAAGACTTTCTGGGCACCAAATATAAAGTATATTACACTACTGTAGTATCTAATCCTGTACATAAATGATAAAGGTGGTAAGACTTTCTGGCCACCAAATATAAAGTATATTACACTACTGTAGTATATTATCTTGTACGCACAGTTTTGTATCGATATTGATATGTTTTCAAATTAATTTAACTTTAGAGGAACTGTATTTACTTTATATTTTACGTGTTTTTGTGTATTTTACGAATGCGTTGAGTTGCGTGATCGTTCAATAGAAAGTGCCCAGTTGGCCTTTCTGTCAATTAAATCGAACTTCCTAAAATTAGGGTTAACTCGGAGGAGTTTCAATTAAGTTGGAATGGAGATTAATTCATCTCTTTTCAGTTCCATCGAAGGCAAATACGGAGTGCTCAGGACGGGATATTCCGGAACTTCTTATAACGTGATTATTATTCATCTAAATGCCCTAAACATTACAAAACTACTGTAGTAAAACACAAATTTGTATTTTACGGCTCAACAGAACTTATTGCGGTTTAAATAATACTATGAAATATTTATATACTTAAATTATTACTTAGACACTATTATCACACATACAGTAATCACTAATTTTTACAACAATTTATATTACTTATCACTATATTAACCTAATGTCCGACACTACTCGGTATACTGTCATAGTGATATCCACTAGGGTTGACTCTGTCACTCACTGTCTCTTCACTGGATGTCACTAACTCTTCACACACTGACTTTTGACTACTAGTCAGGTCGGCCGAAGTGTCTTTATACGACCAGAGGTGGAAGCCCAGAAGATTCTGGAACTGGCGATGGTGAACATGGAGAAGAATCTAGAAGTTCTCAATTCCAAAGGAAGGGCCTCGATTCACCTACAGACTAAAAAAGATAAACTATAAACAGTATTAATCATGAGAAAGGAAGAAATTTTGGTCTAGAATGGTCTAAAAGATAAAAAAATAATTTTATGTACGAAAAATAATTGTTATCTAATCATGACTATATAGTGGTCAAGGTGATGCAGTATGCCTTGCAACCACTTTGTTTCTCTTCATATGTCCACCTCACTCCACTCTTCACTGAAAATCTCAACAAAATTGAAGAAAAAAGTTTAAAAAATTGTGTCAAATTGTTTATCATTAGGGCCACATGTTTTCACTTACTAACAACGTTTTCTGCAACACACTTCAACTTTACCTATCAATATCACCGTTATTAATAACGTCTTCACTCTTCAGTGCCTTGACATGCGAAGTGGGTTGGCGTGGACATTCCAAATGTTTTGGGACAGGGGTTACGATAGGCTGGGCGGTATCTACTAGACTATGGGATGGAAGTTGGTGAATTTGGATATGGCATTGGCATGAACCTAGAACCTTCCATACCTCATGAAAGTTGTTAATTTTGGATATGAGAAAAGAGAGCCTCAAACCACTGGTAGGTTCGGATACACACGCCCGTGTTTTGAGTGGAGCCGAAGGAAATCGACTCATCAATAAGACCATAGTGGGAAGGAGACGTATTTAGTGTGGGTAGATCGATTGATGGTTGCAAGGTTAAAAAATTACCTGAGCCATTCCAGAGCCTTAATAGGGGACGCTGAGGACTCAGGTACTTGATGGGTCAGTACGCTACTACGGCGAGTTGATTCGGGAGTCCTTTATGGCTAGGTTTGCAATATTGGTGTACCAGTGAAAACAATAAATGTTTTCCTACTTTATATTTCAGATTATAATATGAACATACAATATTATATTATATTAATACGATGTATGTAGGTGAATATTCCAATTTAGTGTACAAAGAGTAGGTAAGTATGGTCGTCAAGAGTTGTGAACATATAGTGGGTTGGGGGTCGTTAGGAGGTGTAAACATAGAGTGGGTTAAGGGGTCGTTAGGAGGTGTGAACATATAGTGGGTTGGGGGATCATTAGGAGGTGTGAACATATAGTGGGTTGGGGGTCGTTAGGAGGTGTGAACATAGAGTGGGTTAAGGGGTCTTTAGGAGTTGTGAACATATAGTGGGTTGGGGGATCATTAGGAGGTGTGAACATATAGTGGGTTGGGGGTCGTTAGGATGTGTGAACATAGAGTGGGTTGGGGGTCGTTAGGAGGTGTGAACATAGAGTGGGTTAAGGGGTCTTTAGGAGGTGTGAACATATAGTGGGTTGGGGGATCATTAGGAGGTGTGAACATATAGTGGGTTGGGGGTCGTTAGGAGGTGTGAACATAGAGTGGGTTAAGGGGTCTTTAGGAGGTGTGAACATATAGTGGGTTGGGGGATCATTAGGAGGTGTGAACATATAGTGGGTTGGGGGTCGTTAGGAGGTGTGAACATAGAGTGGGTTAAGGGGTCTTTAGGAGGTGTGAACATAGAGTGGGTTGGGGGATCATTAGGAGGTGTGAACATATAGTGGGTTGGGGGTCGTTAGGAGGTGTGAACATAGAGTGGGTTAAGGGGTCTTTAGGAGGTGTGAACATATAGTGGGTTGGGGGATCATTAGGAGGTGTGAACATATAGTGGGTTGGGGGTCGTTAGGATGTGTGAACATAGAGTGGGTTGGGGGTCGTTAGGAGGTGTGAACATATAGTGGGTTGGGGGATCATTAGGAGGTGTGAACATAGAGTGGGTTGGGGGATCATTAGGAGGTGTTAACATAGAGTGGGTTGGGGGATCATTAGGAGGTGTGAACATAGAGTGGGTTGGGGGTCGTTAGGAGGTGTGAACATATAGTGGGTTGGGGGATCATTAGGAGGTGTGAACATAGAGTGGGTTGGGGGTCGTTAGGAGGTGTGAACATAGAGTGGGTTGGGGGTCGTTAGGAGGTGTGAACATAGAGTGGGTTGGGGGTCGTTAGGAGGTGTGAACATAGAGTGGGTTGGGGGATCATTAGGAGGTGTGAACATAGAGTGGGTTGGGGATCATTAGGAGGTGTGAACATAGAGTGGGTTGGGGATCATTAGGAGGTGTGAACATAGAGTGGGTTGTTGAGTCGTCAAGAAGTATTGTGTACATAGAGTGAGTAAGTAGGCCGTCAAGAGTTGTGTGGATGGTTTGATGTACATAAATATCTTATAATTTATTCAGTATATATGCCTAAAAATAATGTTTAAAAGTACGTGTGATTGGTAAGGTAAAGTTTTCACAATTTATCTGATATTTTAGTATATCTGTGAATGACTTGGTTCATCGTGCCTTTGTATTAAAATTTTAATTTTATAAATATTTGACTGAACCAAAACATCTAGTTTCGTTTAGCAGACTCTCTCTCTCTCTCTCTCTCTCTCTCTCTCTCTCTCTCTCTCTCTCTCTCTCTCTCTCTCTCTCTCTCTCTCTCTCTCTCTCTCTCTCTCTCTCTCTCGCACTGCCTTTGTTGACTGTCTCTATCTCTTTCTCGGACTGTCTTTACTCAGGGCAGAGCTCTATCTTGTCGTTTTATTAAACCTAAAGAAAACAGTGTGACTGTCCTCTTGACCCTCAATACTGAGGCAGGGTTTGGCGTATGACGGTGGGCTCCAGGTGGGGTAAGGTAGGTGGGTGGGGTGGCCGTGCGCACTGCGGTGTGCCGGTCGCCGGCTCAGGCACACAGCAGTAGTCGACACCGATCATTCAGCACGCGACCGGGCTGCCATGCTGACTCTTGTTGCTCCGTCAACCGATCCACACTGCCACGACGACCAGATTCCAAGTAACGTAAGATATATTTTGAAAAATAAATGTTATTCTTGCATGAATTATTCAAATAGTTAGACGGCTGCGTGTTTATTAATTTTAATGTATTAATACAAATGTAATATTGTCATTGATATTATTTGATATAATGTAATAGAAAAACTTAATTAAATTATATTTGCAAAATATCCACAACACCAAATAGTTAGATTAAATTTCCGTTCGATGATAGATTCCTTATAGACTATTTATCAAGATAAAAAACGCAAATTTAGCACTTAAATAAAATAAAACTGAATTAAAAGAAACCATATTATTGTATTTTGAAAATACGAGGATTTTTCTTAAGATTGTGGTAAAATCTAATTTGAAAATTTTATAGCTACAGTGTTATTTGTGGAATAACTTAATCATGCTATGTGTGTAACCACTTTGAGGTAACTTATTTCCGTTAGCATAACATTAATTAACATTGGTAAGTACACAAATTGAATTTTTATGGACGAATATTCGAAATAAATAACTGTATATTCGCACATTTCGGTACTAGACAAGAACGTAACTTTAATAAACAGAACGCCCTTTGTTTATACATTAAGAATTGACATTTCAAAATGCCAGCCATGCAAAAAAGGCTTTGTTCTCTCTATTACTGTATCCCTTTACTGTGTAAGCAACAAAGAGGAGGTGGCCACAAAGGAAATTGTTGTCTCTACCATGCATGCATCCACGTAGTGGCAACAAAGGATTTATACCATACATCCACGTAGTGCAGCAACCAGTGGCAACAAAGGATCTCTACCATATATCCACGTAGCACATCAACAAATGGCAACAAAGGATCTCTACCATATATCCACATAGTACAGCAACAAATGGCAACAAAGGATCTCTAACATACATCCACGTACTGCAGCAACTAGTGGCAACAAAGGATTTATACCACGGTTCCTCACTGGATTTCATGACGAACTCTATTATTTTTCTCAAAATAATCCAAGGACTACAAATTCATATACATATAGTTCTTTTCGTATGTTTTCTAACTTGCAATTCTCTGTATCTCTGATATTAATTTATTATTTAGTGCTTTAAAAAAAGACGAAGCATTCTGAGCATTTGTTTGGTTTACAAAAATAAAGGTGATTTCTCTTTAATACGCAAAAAAATTTTGTTAAGAGCCGCATGGGACCAAGGGCCATGGTTGCTGTCTCTACCATACATCCACGTAGTGCAACAACCAATGGACACAAAGGATCTATACCAAACATCCACGTAGTGCAGCAACAAATGGCAACAAGGATCTCTAAAATACATCCACGTAGTGCAGCAACTAGTGGCAACAAAGGATCTCTACCATACATCCACGTAGTACAGCAACAAATAGCAACAAAGGATCTCTAACATACATCCACGTAGTACAGCAACAAATGGCAACAAAGGATCTCTACCATACATCCACGTAGTACAGCAACAAATGGCAACAAAGGATCTCTACCATACATCCACGTAGTACAGCAACAAATGGCAACAAAAGATCTCTAACATACATCCACGTAGTACAGCAACAAATGGCATCAAAGGATCTCTAACATACATCCACGTAGTACAGCAACAAATGGCAACAAAGGATCTCTAACATACATCCACGTAGTACAGCAACAAATGGCATCAAAGGATCTCTACCATACATCCACGTAGTACAGCAACAAATGGCAACAAAGGATCTCTAACATACATCCACGTACTGCAGCAACTAGTGGCAACAAAGGATCTATACCATACATCCACGTAGTGCAGCAACCAGTGGCGGTGAAAGTAGTTTTTACCAGGGGGTCAATCCGGACAAAAGTGAGAGGGGTCTGGGGGACCACCCGCAGGGGTAGGAAAATTAAAAAAATTAACACACGCGGAAATCACATTTTACACTAACCTAGCATAAACTTAGTACAGAAGGGCAGTATGTATGTATGCCGGCGTGGTAGCTCAGTAGCTAAGGCTTCGGACTTGAGGACATTTTCCAAGGTTTATAAGTTTATAGTTTATAGTTTGTCCAAACAGCCGTGCGCCCTGAAGGATTAGAGCGACCCTCGCTCCCCCACTCGCAGGCACACACACACGCGCGGCCCGGCCATCTGCCGCTAATGGTACTTCTATGAATCACCAACTAATCCTTGTACTACAAAATAAATTTTTTTAAACTGTTAACTTTACTTAATTTGTACTCTAATAATTGAATTCTAAATATTATTCCTCGCAAAATGAGTCCAAACACGGTACAATTGTGACAAATCTAAGGGGTTTTATGGTCAGTAGGCTACAAAATTATGAAAAAATAAACTAAATCATAAATAATATAACATAGAACAAATACCAAGAATAAAATAATAATTATTACAAATTCATTTTACAACGTTACTGTATAATAACTAAAAATAAATAAAATAATATTTTAAATCATAAAACTAACACAAACATATTTACATAACCATCCTGTAATCACCATCCTTCTCGTTAAGAAGGCTTCTTACGAGAGTCTTCTAACATTTCCGACGTGTGCAAAAACATTAAACTAAATCAGAATCAAGATAACAGGGAACGTAAACTGAAGTAAAACAAAATAAAAATAATTAGTAATTCGTTATGTTACTTACAATAACTGTAAAATCAAGAAAATAATATTATTAAACTAACGCGAGCATATTTACATAGCAACATAGCCAAGGAGGTTTCTTAAATGTGTCTTCATAAAATTCAACGTATGCCAAACAATAAATAAATAAATTCAAAGTCAATGTAACAAGGAACGTTTACTAAAAGTAAAATTATTACAAGCGTATTTCCACAGACATCCAATGTTAAGCCAAAAAACAATTTTTATAAAAATGTAACTTACTATGCCAATACGGAAGTTAATTTAGAAAGCTGAGGCTGGAAAATTTACATACAGATGAAAGACACAACAGAGGGTAAGGAAAGGTCACTTACTTATTTTAAAATTTCGCATCCAAAGTCGTCGTCATCTTCAGTGTTACTGTCACTGTCACTTTCTGAGTCTGTATCACCAGGACACAAGTTTATGATGAATTCACGAACACTCAGATCGTTGAGCCCCACTCGCAAAATGAGTCCAAACAGAGATGTATTGGACTCATTTTGTATGTACTTTACTTAATTTGTACTATAATAATTGAATTCTAAATATTATTCCTCGCAAAATGAGTCCAAACCCCTTAGAGTTGTCACAATTGTACCGTGTTTCGACTCATTTTGCGAGGAATAATATTTAGAATTCAATTATTAGAGTGCAAATTAAGTAAAGCAAGTACTACCACTGTACGTGTATGGATGGGCGGATGGGTTACTACCACAGTACGTGTATGGGTGGGTACATTGTTATATTGGATGTGATTGTATCTTTAAAGGCCGCCATCTTTTTTAGGAGTGAAAAAAGTCAACTTTGTTTAAAAAAATGGATTTTGTAGTACAAGGACTAGTTGGTGATTCATAGAAGGACCATAGCGGCAGGTGGCCGGGCCGCGCGTATGTGTGCCTGCGAGTGGGGGAGCGAGGGTCGCTCTAATCCTTCAGGGCGCACGGCTGTTTGGACAAACTATAATCCTCTACTGAGCCAGCGGTTGATACTTCCCTCATTCAATAAAGTTCACGCTTAGACCAGCACATGTTAACTGAGTCGAGTGTAGATAAAAAAAATCTATAGTAACATTTTAAAATACTAAAAACAATATTAGATATATTTTGTTATTTTATATCTTACCATAGACTGAATATCTGCATGTTAGTATAACAGAGCAAATAATACTAGTATAACAGTCAATACCTAACTGCATTGCCGGAGCAGTAGTAATGAACTGTCACAAAACAAAGCAAAAAACTGTTGTAAAGTAAGTCACCAATATTAAGTGGAATTGTGAAAATTACAGAAAGGTAACCAAAATTACATCAATCAATTTAATTTACTCATACATTGTTTTGTGTGAAAATTTAAATTAGGCTACATTTATCATAAATTAATGAGCCACTTCAAAATTAACGAGTTTTGATTGATTATGATATAATATGTAAATTAATCTTTTTACATTTGCTCGAAATTATTGGTAATTCAATGTTTATTTTATGACCCCCCTGACCCCTTCCTACATTTGAGAGTTGACCCCTCTGACCACCCCCCCGGTTCCACCGCCAGT
The DNA here is from genome assembly GCA_035578905.1 of Stictocephala bisonia. Classification (NCBI taxonomy): domain Eukaryota; kingdom Metazoa; phylum Arthropoda; class Insecta; order Hemiptera; family Membracidae; genus Stictocephala; species Stictocephala bisonia. The sequence continues at coordinate 19,304,555 of JAQJVL010000001.1, read as the reverse complement.
GGGACTGCTGGCCTGTGCGTAAACTTTATTCAATAAGTGAAGTACCGACCTTTGGCTCAGGTGGGATTCAAACCTTTGACCTTGCCCTCCTCACTGAGCCACTCCCCTCCAGTGAGGTAGGGTAGTTTGTTAAACACTGTCCTTGCTTTCATTATGATTTATGAAAAATATACAGCTACAGCTACTAAATTCAAACTAAATTATTAGTGTAACAAACGCTTTACATCTTTGTAGTTGATGATTTGATGTTTCACATTTAATTGGTTAGAACATGAAGATAGTCAGTTATGGATTCGTGCGAGCACTCATAGAGTTTTGATGCAACAACCATTTGAAGATTAACTGTGTTAGCCAAGAACATCCCAATAAAAACTCAAAAGGATTGCTTAAGTAAGCAAAGACACCTATGGAGGTTTATCTACAGCGCTGTTAAAGCCAGACAATCATAAATGATTAAGTCAAGAAAGACCCAAACAATTTTGCCCGTTACCAAAAGAATTTAAAACCAAAGATCTATGAGAAAATCGAAAAGAAGCTCAAAGACACTCAAGATAAGTACAGACGTCATATTTTAAACACATTAATAAATGTAAACAAATAGTTTCGTTTTATAATGTAAACAAAAGGTTCTCTAAAAATGACGCTGATTTAAAGTTTTAAAAAGTTACAATGAATGTCCTGTTCTAGACGGTTTAATATTGGTTTCTTGGCTCAAGTTGGGAAAGTTACACTTTGTAAATGTCTATTGAACTTAAGAAATAGTTTTTTATTGAGTTAGACTCTTCACATCCCATGGAGGATGGTCCACAAGGAGTTCAACAAAAATATCATCACTATTCATGATTAACATCAATTTTATAGTGATGATAAGGGTTATTTCCCTTGGGATAACCCTTGGGAAGTACCTTGGGATAACTCTAGACAGTGACCTCAATTGGAAACCCCACGTAGACCAACTGAAAAAAAAACCTTAGCACTGCCCTATATGTCATTAAGCGACTCAAACAAATCAGCAACACAGAAACCTCAAGAACAGCTTACTTTGTGCTATTTGAGTCCCAAATGCGCTATGGGCTGACTGTATGGGGGTTCTCATCTCTGCGAAATCTACACAGGGTACTGCTCCTTCAAAAAAAGACAATAAGAATAATGGCTGAATTGGGTTTTCGAGACTCTTACAGAGGGGTGTTTAAGAGACTGAAACTGCAGACAGTTGCCAACCTGTACATCGGTGAGGTAATAACCTATGCAGTTAACAAAGGGCTCGTCAAATTCTTGGATACACATCCTTATAACACTATAAACAGAGCTAACTACAGACTCCCAGCACATCACCTGACTGCCTATGAAAAAAACTGTCCTACATCGGGGCTAGACTCTTCAACAACCTTCCACCAACGCAGAAAGAACAAAAAAGCAACAGGAACTTTAAAGAAGCTCTTCTTGACTGGCTGTTGGTCAAGGAGTTCTACTCTGTTGAAGAGTGCCTGCAGATAGGACCTTCTCATTGATGACCACGCAACTCAAGTTTAAAAGCTTTTGACGCCATGACTGTACTCTATGTTCATGTCAATAAAGATCTTTTTGTCTTGTCTTTTTTGTCTTTAGAATCATATTAAAAGTAAAAACGGAAACCTACTGGTAAAGGCTAAGCAGTGTATTTCTACGGCTGTGTCCATCAACGATCAATGTGGCAATAGTCTCTGATGTAAACGACTGTACCTAACGACAGATGAGCGAAATTCTGCAGTAGTTAACATATAAACATTATATATTGTTTGGTTTGTCAGGTAGGTCGACTGTCACAATAATTGACTATAGACATAGAGGGTTAGTTAACATATAAACATTATATATTGTTTGGTTTGTCAGGTAGGTGGACTGTCACAATAATTAACCATAGACATAGAGGGTTAGTTAACATATAAATATTATATATTGTTTGGTTTGTCAGGTAGGTGGACTGTCACAATAATTAACTATAGACATAGAGGGTTAGTTAACATATAAACATTATATATTGTTTGGTTTGTCAGGTAGGTCGACTGTCACAATAATTGACTATAGACATAGAGGGTTAGTTAACATATAAACATTATATATTGTTTGGTTTGTCAGGTAGGTCGACTGTCACAATAATTAACTATAGACATAGAGGGTTAGTTAACATATAAACATTATATATTGTTTGGTTTGTCAGGTAGGTCGACTGTCACAATAATTAACTATAGACATAGAGGGTTAGTTAACATATAAACATTATATATTGTTTGGTTTCTCAGGTAGTTGGACTGTCACAATAATTAACTATAGACATAGAGGGTTAGTTAACATATAAACATTATATATTGTTTGGTTTGTCAGGTAGGTGGACTGTCACAATAATTGACTATAGACATAGAGGGTTAGTTAACATACAAACATTATATATTGTTTGGTTTGTCAGGTAGGTGGACTGTCACAATAATTGACTATAGACATAGAGGGTTAGTTAACATATAAACATTATATATTGTTTGGTTTGTCAGGTAGGTCGACTGTCACAATAATTAACTATAGACATAGAGGGTTAGTTAACATTTGACTCGTATAACGTAAATAAATACTTCTTTCATTCGTCAACCGTTTTTCCAAAGTTACACAAAATAGATCTTGGCTATTCCCCCAATATATACATCCATTCATCAATTGCCATTTCCTCAAAGAATTCTTCATTCAATTACAAACAAAGAGGTGCTCCTTCTACCAAAATGTTGTATAGACTTTAAAAAATATCAAACCTGTGACTTGAACCATTGAGTGAGCACAGAGAAACGTGAAACAGAGGTCTCTTTATTATGGCCATACCAAACGCCTCAGTGGCAGTTATGTGTAGATTACAACTAATGTACATCTTTATGTACGTCTGTAGTAATAATTACTACTGTTTATCTTTGAGGAACAAGTGAGAGACTGACAATGTGCTGGTCTTGCCAACGCATGGCAAACTGGAAAAATAACTACTCGACACATTTAGTACACGATTGGATGCAACCTCTGTTCCTTTCTTCTTTGTGATGGGAGAGAACTTTCAAAGGATCCTTTCATGATGTTTGGATACTAAAACCTACATCGAAACAAACACATACCATCCAGAAGTATTTTTTTTCCAATACAAGGGGAGAAAGTTAGTGATATATTAACTCATTACTAATTTCTCATTCAAAGAGCATAAAAATCCATTCTCTTACAATTGGCAAGCATTGCTTATTAATTTGTTTCATAGAATAATGTGAAGTGGGAACAGTGTTTTCTAAATTTTATCTTACCACTCACAAGTGTATTGAAAAGTCAATAATAACTGTATTGTAATAAGTATTTGGTGACTCATTGCATGGTTGTACTCAGTGGCTCCTGGTGAAAAGCCCGGGCACTACGTCACAGTGTCCACCTTCGCCCGGGTGCCTCTTTTGGGGAGAGACTCCCCCCAGGGGTAGAGTACGTCACCCTGGGGGATGGAAAACCCTTTAAAATAATATTGATAACCCACCTGTAGTTGAGATGTCTTCTTTCTTCTTATCTTCTTTCTTGGCACGAACTTTAAACTGTTAACTGTTAACTATTATCAGTCTTCTTAAACAAAATTGTGTTGAAAGAAGTCCTGGAAAAAAGCGCACATTTTACTGAGAGAGATTTACAGAAACATATTCTACCCAGGGGGGAGGAAAATGACTGTACCAAATCAGCACTCAGGTAAACAAAAACACATTACATATTAAATTGTACACCTGGAGAGTCTGGATGTATTCTATCCTCGGGGAACAAATACGCCCGGATTCTTTTATAACACTCTGAAACAGCTAATCATATTTTCAATTTTCTATTCTATATATATTAAAAAAAGTTCTTTTAGAAGATTTGGGAAGTTGTATGAAGCAATTATTTATACAATATTTATTTTTATCAAACAATATTTTCATGCATTCTGAACTTTATTAATGCAAAAGTAAATAGATGAAATAAATTGCTTGAGAATTAATTCATTTTAGCATTTAAGGTTAGAGTCATTTACAAACGTTTCATGTTAAATGACTCTAGAGACATTTTAGCTTTAAATAAGGTTAATTTCTTAAAAACTTGGTTGTAACGATAATGTTATATTGATATGTTATGGAATGCAAGGCTGCTAATATATGATATACCCTGGGCCTGTATCATTATCATAAATATACTTAATTTTAATTCTTAACTATTAAAGAGTTATTTTAAACTAACAATAGATTACTTTTCTATCTTAATGTCAAACCTGTACTTACCAACAACCACATTATACTTGAAGAGAGAGGTTATTCCTCAAATTATTAATTAAAATAAAGTAATGTAAATTTTCATTTAATTTATGATCTAGGATTAAATGTTTGGCACATTAATTTTTTCTTAATTTTGAAGAGAGATCAATAAATTTAAATTCCACCTTCTTCATTTTTATTTTGCTGTTACAGTATTCTTGTTAACTTGTAGTAAATATGTATGTTAAATATACTATGTTCAAACTAAAATACATTAAACTCTCGAGGAGTAAAGTTCTAGTACTTTTCATATTTGTTTTTCTACGTAATGTACGTTTAACATTTGTAAACTGCCATTTGTAAAATTTATAGAATTTGAACGATATAAAAATCTATAATAATGTTTACATTGTGTACTCCTGTTTACAGATTTGTTAACGAAAAAGTAAATAACCAATAACTGAATATACCGTAATTAAATGGAGAGTTTAACAATTTAATTTAACTGTTTAAGAGTAAATGTATTCTAGCAAAATATTTGTTTACATCTTTTATCGTTTATTATTTTACCTAAAGGGTGAATTATTTTTCTGTATGACATAATTAATTAATATTACTTTTTGAGATTAATTAAGACATAATTCTCATCATCTTAAATGGCAATATCTGGAATTCAGGAGATATCCGGATCTTGAAACGTGGCTACATGCCAAACAGGGAAATGTGTAAAATGTTATTCCATTTAAAGTCAGATTACTATTTTAGGATAAATTAACTTTTTGATTATTTACCAACTGCTAACGCCTAGTCATCTAGGAACTAGGTATGTAATATTAAGTATTTAGAATTGTCCTAATTAATTAATATAAAAATTAAGTGTTAACAATAATTTAACTAAATACAAAGAGAATATTCATTCGCATTGGCTAGTGTTGTTGAGTATTTTGGGAGGCTTGTTTTCTTCAAATGGAATTTCAGACCTCCCAATAACAACCAGAGACTGAAACCTGGGCAAATCACCGATCTTACCTAAAATGTCTCAACCAATTAAAAAAACAGCATCACAACACAATGTAATTAACAACAAACAAACAAAAGCTATTACAGAACTTGAACACTTCCTATGACAATATTATGAAAACAAAGAAAAACCAGCTGAGACAGTATCACTGACAGCAAACCAAAAACAAAGATTCCAATCAAAAAAGTCACATCTAACTAGATAATCTGATCAAACCTAAACAGCTGTGACAATCCAACAACCAGCAAACCAGAGCATGCTGATACAGTTCGCGACTAAACCAGCTATAACAATCTTATCAAAAAGTAAACCAAAAATCAAGAGACAATACTTGACAACTATAATACCAAATCGACAAACATCCATGTAAAAGCAGATGATCAACTATGAACAGAACCATCTAAACAACAAAATAGTATGGAAATTAAATGCAGATAATCAACTATGAACAGAACCATCTAAACAACAAAATAGTACGACAATTAAATGCAGATAATCAACTATGAAAAGAACCAGCTAAACAACAAAATAGTATGACAATTAAATGCTACAAACACTATACTACAAAAACAACAGAAATGAAAACAATCTCCACAACCCCAGACAAGCACTCAGCCAATGGTGTCGATAAATAAACAATAATTAACATCTCATTGGAGTAATTGTGACAGGAACAATGCAATAATCACAACTTTTTAATTCAATATCTATAACACAAGGATATATTATTTATATCTTTCCTAACTGGAGGGTCAACTTCTTTTAAAGTTAAATTCTTTTAATGGCAATTTTATCTATAAAATGGCAGAAAATCAAGTTAGACTATGTTAATGAAGAAAGTATTAAAATTATACAAATTCTAAAACCATGTTTTTTTCAAACAAAATTTGGAACTTTTAAGGGACAACTAATTTACCATACAAAACTATTGAAGCTCTTGCTTGTTACTACTGCTCATAGTTTTGGGCGTTAGTTATTATTTATTTGTAGCTGTATTACTTTTATAATAGTAGAATAGCTATTTTAAGTTTAGATATATTTTTATATTAATGCAAAGAAGGGAGAAAATTATGTTTCCTTTAAAAATCGGTCAGTTTACATTTACTCTTTTGTTCTCTGAATCAATTTGACTCCACATGTCCTCGTTTTAGTTAATGATTGTGTTTTGAATTGCAATTTTCTTCTAAATTAATTTTTTTAAGTAAAAAAAAGTATTAAAATTAAAAAATTAAATGGCCAAAATATTTAACCCTTATATACATAATATGGAAGGCCCAGGATAAACCACTAAAAGAGCCGGTCAAGTTATTTGTAAATTCTACATTTTAACTCTCTGAACACACAATCTTTTGTACACAATTTGTACAAGAGAAAAACATTGTAGTCACCTTTGTTTACTTTGCAACATAAAAATAAACTTTTCCAGAGTCATTTAAGTAGTCAAACATATTAACTAACAAACCTCTGACATTACAATGGTACTCACATTGTAATGTGTAGATGTATAGCCATTGTAAAATAGTTTTACTAACCTGACAAAGGACCATAGATAGGTGTTTCAGAGTTGGCAGGTGCTATAAGTCTACCCCCTCCCTCGGGGGAGAGGCGCCACTGTCTTACCACACTACTTACATATCTTCTTAGTCTTCTTGGTCATCTCTTCTGTCTTCACATAACAGTCAACTACCTGCCTAACTCGCTAGTTTACGCAAACAATCAAAAATCTGTACCACAATAATGAAACTTTTTACTCACTCAAGTACGGCACCTACACTCTAGAAGTCTTCAGCATCTTGCAGGAAGAGAAGAGCAAGGGAAGGGTGTCCTGGAAAAAAAACAGTTTTCATGTCAGATTTCAAATATTTCCACAATGATATGAAATTTTGTACATTTATATGGAAGAATACAATTTTAGCTAGTCACAGTACTTAGAGAAAGATATTTTAGGTTAGGTTAAAGGGCATTAGGTTAGGAATCAGTATTATGATATTAGGACATCAGCAAACTTACCTAAGAAGACAAGTCCACTAACACCTTAGAGTAGTAAACTATACAGGAACAACACAATACTCAATTGTTCAGTGTCAGTGACGTTTTCCTCAGGTGAGTAGAGACTGACCTCTGTAGACTTGACATCTTAAGTAAGTTTGCTCATTTCCTATATATTTTAATATACTTAATAAAAGAAGAAAAACTGGTTACTATAAAACAGACTATGTACTATAAAATATATTTAATTAGTATAAGAAAACTTTGTATTTATTTCCACGATTATTTATTAAACTACGAGGAAAAACTTTGTTGCAGAATAGATTTTTGAGATAAAAGTAATGTCTTTGTGCAACTTTGTCTGACATGTAGTAAAAAGAAGTTGGTAATAGAGATTCAAAGCGGGAGATTTCATAGTTGTCATTTTATTAGAAATTTGCTAAAACAAATCTTGACTGTATCACAGAGAAAAAAATAAACTGATGTAACTTCCTTACGGCTGCATTGAACACCTCAATAGCAACTATATATAGAGTGATCTAATGTACATCTGTAGAAATAATTATTAAGTTTATCAGTAAGGATTTGGGGTAGTTAAAGGAGGGACTGATCAAGTGCTGGTCTTTCCAGTGCATGGTAACTAGATAAATGATTACTCGACACATGCAATATTGGATGCAACCTCTGTTTCTTCCTTCTATGTGACTGAACGAAGAGTAAATTGTTTATCAGCAATAATTTCTTACTTTTGGAGAAGGGCTATTATATTTAAAACCAATAGCAAAGATATTTCCACTTGTTTTGTCTAATATCCTTAAATTAGATCAGAATTCATGAGTTAGTTTGTTCAAGTAACTTTGGTACAAAGAACTGTTTGTACCAAAATTTAACATGAGTTCTTCATGTAGAAAATAGAAAACTGTTGATTAGGACAAAAATAAGCAAGGGATGTCCAAAATGTCCCTTTATCGAAATATGTAAGACTGTTTATAAATATTACACAGTGTTTTAACCATTCTCCTTAACCAATTTCGAAATAAATTTCAGTCAAATATTCTTTCCATATATTTTACCAAAACTTCACCAAAGACAAAATTTGTTTTAATGCTTGGCTCCTTATAGACAAATTAACTATAAATAGTATAAATAGTAAGCAACCTGCGTGTTATATTTAACAGATATAAGGGTTTTAGAGGGGAACTGCTCCACTGCTGAGCTGCTTTACTTCTCAGGAGTGACTAACTTCTGCATTGTTGTTATTATTAATAGTTATTTGAATTATAAATAATGATTTAATTTAATTGTTCTAAGCTTGATTGGTTAGTAGTAATTACACCAATCAACGCTAACTGCTGCTAATGACGTAGTGGACAGGGCTGGTTATTGTGCTGCCAGTCCACAGCTAACATTTTAGTTGCCATGAAAACATTAAATTGAACAACATAGTGGACTATCTGTAAATTCTACCTTCCAGTCCATCTCTCTCGCACAGGTTCTAGCAAACATGATATCATTAGGTCACTTTTCAAGTGGCCTATCTATAGTTTAGAACTTACTTTGCACGATTTGGAAGACCGAAGGTTACTCAAAAGCATTTTAGTTAATATCAGTTTTAAGTTTGGAAGTCAGTATTCAATCGGGTTAGAGACTGTTGCAAAATGTATGTTACTATATTGTTCACTTTGCCTTTCCAACACCTTAGAACACAATTAAGAGGCCACCCACTTACAAAAACCAGTGGGGTTTATGGTGGGCGAGCCCTCAAGAGGGGGGTGAGTGGTCAGCCAGCTTGAATATATTTTCTATAAGACCACTTTTAAATGGATACTCTATATTAACATGAAACTGTGCAATTATCCATTAACTGCAAAAAGAAGTTCCGCTTGTTTAAGTTAGTAGATATCTGCTAGTAATCAACTAACTTGAAAGATCATAATAAATGTCAACCAAATTATGATTGTATTATGTATACTCTATAATTATAACTAAAATCTCATATTTTCCAACACCATTTTATATCAAAACATGTTTCTAATAATAACATGTAACTTATTTTCCTAATTTAGTCATAACAAGACAGAAATGTTCAATACACAACACTTTACTGTGACTTTGACACCTCTTCATTTTCTTTTACTCAGTTTAGACTATGTTAAGGAGTTGGTTGATATTAATGTTTAATTGAATATATCAGTAATTAAAAGAATTGACTTTCATAATATTGCACATATTGTACCAAACAAATATAATTTAGGATTTGACTATACAAAATTATGTTGAATTCTCAATGTTGTTTTTACAAAATTAAGAGACACCTAATCAGTAAAGGAAATGTTTCAAAAGAATACTTTTAAAAATACACTTATTGTCACTACAAGATAACAAGTATAGGAAGAAAAGCTCAAGCTCTCAACTTACCTCTATGCGAGAAGTTGAGTTATTAACTGCAGAAACCAAGTTGAAGAGTCTGAAATTCAAAGTAGGATTAGATATTTGCTAAATATTTAATATTTGGATATGGAATATATTATAAAGTAGTTGAAGCCATCATAATTAAGTAGAATGAGTACTGCAGAAATAATGCGGACTGTCTGGAAAACAATGAAATAATTTAATACAATAAAATTACGATGCTCCAATGGACAACAGCTGCATTGATTAATGCACTACAAATGTAGCAACAATATTTTAAACTTCCCACTCACTCAATCATGTTTACATATTTGTTGAATTGTTTTTATTTAGCAACTTACTTATCTAAGATATGTTTGCTAGATATGAGTTCTTACACTACACTTGTGGAGTTCCCTCCCACCCCACTGTTAATACAACACTTGATGATGATCCTACCCACCTGCAATATATTCACATTTTGTAGAATTCTCTTCTAAACAACATATTTATCTATGATACACTAACTATATATGAGTTCTTACGCCACACTTGTGAATTTCCCACCCACCCCACTGTTAACACCATACTTGATGGTGGTCCCACCCATCCGCATCAAGTTTATATACTTGTTGATTTATTTTTTTACAATTTATTTATCTAAAATATATTTGCTAGATATGACTTTTTACACCACACTTGTGGAGTACCCTCCCACCCCACTGTTAACACCACACTTAGTGGTGATCCCACCCACCCACAAGACGTTTATGTATTTGTTGATTTCTTTTTTATACAACTTTTTAAGATATATTTTCTAGATATGAGTTCTGATACCACTTTTGTGGAGAAACCACCCACCCTACTGTTAACACCACCCTTGGTAGTGGTCCCACCCACCCACAACATGTTAATATATTTCTTGATTTCTTTTTCATACAACTTATTTTCTAAGATATTTTGCTAGATATTAGGTCTGATAAGACGTTTTTGGGGTTCACAGCTGCCCCACTGTTAAGACCACACTTGGTGGTGGTCCCAACTACCCATAACATGTTTTAATATTTATCAATTTAATTGTCATACAATTATAATTCTATGATCTACTTGCTGGATATGACTTCTGACACCTTTTTTGTGGATTTCCAACCACCGCTCTGATAACACCACACTTGGTGGTGGGCCCACCATCCCACAACATATTTTACATTTTTTGATTTTTTTGAAGTTAGACTTCTTTGCGCCCGTTAGACACTTTGGGATGGGATGTTGGTCGAGAAACCGCGTCACGCTGAAAAGTAAGAACAAATTTTTAAGAACTATCGATTAATCGATTGTTAATCGAAGAAATTTAATCGAAGAAATTACTGACAATGATAATATAGGTGTATAATATAATAATGAAGTCACGTAAAATATATTGAAGATAAATATATTGAATAATATTGAAAAATGTCTTATATTTCATTTATATATCCTGTCTGTTTGTGTGCGTGAGTGGGTGTATGAGAATGGCCAAAGAAGTATAACTTCCACCGTGTGGTCCGACGCACACCCAAATTTTTTTTTAAACAAGTTATTAATATATAATATACTTACTAGATATAAGATATTCCACCACACTTGTAGAGTTCCCTCCCACCCCTGTTTACACCACACTTGGTGGTGGACCCACCCACCCACAATATGTTTATATATTTGTTGAATTATTTTTTATACAACTTAATAATCTATGATATATTTGCTAGATATGAGTTCTGACACCACTTTTGTAGAGTTCACTCCATACCCCACTGTTAACACCACACTTGGTGGGGGTGCCACCCACCCGCAACATATTTATATTTTTTCATGTTTTTAAGTACAACTTATTTATCTGAAATATATTTGCTAGATATGAGTTCTTACACCACACTTTTGAAGCTCCCTCCCACCCCAATGTTAAGACCACACTTGGTGGTGGTCCCACCCACCCGCAACATAATTATATTTGTTGATTTTTTTAAATACAACTTATTTATCTAACATATAATTCCTAATTAAGAGTTCTTACACCACACTTGTGAAGTTCCCTCCCACCCCACTGTTAACACCACACTTGGTGGTGGTCCCACCCACCCGTAACATATTTATATTTTTTCATTTTTTTAAGTACAACTTATTTATCTAAGATATAATTGCTAGATAAGAGTTCTTCCACAACACTTGTGGAGTTCCCTCCCACCCCCACTGTTAACACCACACTTGGTGGTGGTCCCACCCACCCGCAACATGTTTATATTTGATGATTTTTTTAATACAACTTATTTATCTAAGATATAATTGTTAGATAAGAGTTCTTCCACGACACTTGTGGAGTTTCCTCCTACCCTACTGTTAACACCGCACTTGGTGGTGGTCCCACCCACCCGCAACATGTATATATTTGATGATTTGTTTTAATACAACTTATTTATCTAAGATATAACTGCTAGATATGAGTTTTTCCACAACATTTGTTGAGTTCTCTCCCACTCCACTGTAAACACCACACTTGGTGGTGGTCCACCCATCTGCAACATGTTTATATTTGATGATTTGTTTTAATACAACTTATTTATCTAAGATATAATTGCTAGATATGAGTTCTTCCACAACACTTGTGGAGTTCCCTCCCACCGCACTGTTAACACCACACTTGGTGGTGGTCCCACCCACCCGCAACATATTTATATTTGATGATTTTTTTAATACAACTTATTTATCTAAGATATAATTGCTAGATATGAGTTCTTCCACAACACTTGTGGAGTTCCCTCCCACCCCACTATTAACACCACACTTGGTGGTGGTCCCACCTTCCCGCAACATATTTATATTTGATGATCTTTTTAAATACAACTTATTTATCTAAGATATAACTGCTAGATATGAGTTCTTAAACGACACTTGAGGAGTTCCCTCCCACCCCTCTGTTAACACCACACTCGGTGGTGGTCCCTCCCACCCGCAACATGTTTATTTTTTACAGAATTCGGTTCTATACAACATATTTATCTGTATTATACTAACTAGATTTGCAATCATTAATTTCTTATCATAACTTAATAAATGTTTGCTTCTGTCGTATCTTTTTCTCACTTTTTTCATTTAAAAATATAAAATTACGTGTACTGGTACCTAAACATACTGGAAGTGACGTATATACAATCATATATTTACCTTGAAAATATGCCATCTTGTAACACTAACGGTGTCATCTCATGCAGGAGGATTAGGACTGCATGTGTGGTCCAAGTTTGAACCACTAACTGCCCTGACAGTCGGTAATTCACATGTTGAGTAGACTTTTTAAACAAGCCTCTAGGCTCATGTGAACTCTAGGCCATTGAAGATGAAAAACAATTCATATCTGAAATGATTAGAACCCTGAAATGCCCCTAATAATGACATGTAGGATACGTATGTGTTATCAATTTATTATGCGACGTGGATACATAAACACATATCTAGATCAACACTAATGTACACATATATTTATTAAGTGGCACAGATTTAAGATTAATACCGGCGCGGCAGCTAAGAGATGCTTAATCTAACATGCAACAAGAGGAAAATACAACATGCGCACAGTACCTTTGACGATCTGGAAGGTCTACGAAGATCATTCCTGAAATTCCCTATCTATTCCTAACCTAACCATAAATTTGCAAATTTAAAACTAGTGTCTGATATAATTTGAATTGTATGTATCTCCTGAAGAAAATTATTTTATGAGAATGCTTCTTAAATACTTTTTTTTAATTAAAAGTGTTAGTGAAATAAAACACAATTTAAAGTAAAATAAAAACTTAGTTGTTTTAAATGATTTGAAATCTAATTTCATCTAATCTAACCTAATCTAGTGTGTCTGAAGATCTGGACGTGTTCCCTCTGAAAATACAACAAGAACAAATATTTAAACAAAGCAAAGACTCCACACTTTGTGAAGCGAGGGCCTGCACTAATTATTCTTTATGAGTGTTTATTTTATTATTTGTACCTATTTTAAAATAATTCAAGACCCAAAAAATTTACATAAATCAATTCAATTAAATATTTAACTAATAAATTATAAAATCCATATTACTGTATTTCGAAATTAAGATCTTTAGTAGCTAAATGTAGTTCAACACTCATAAATATAAAGGACAAAACAAGACAACCGGACGATTTCGACCAAAGTGCGATGTAATTCAAAATTTAGGTAAGTTGAAAAATTGTGTACGCGTGGATGTGCCACTGTGAGGGTACTCGGCCGCCACACTGCCTCTCCGCTCCTGAGTCAGGGCTATGACACTCTGTGGCTAAGCCGGCCCCTCACAGCACCCACTGGTCTCGTCCGAGTTGCCTTGTTTTACACAGTCTCTAGTCGACTGTGTACAGATTTTACTTTGAAAATAAAAAAATAAAGAAATAAAATGAAACTTTCTTCAAAGGGCCTACTAAACCAGACAAGGACATATTAACCCCAGATCTAGAGTTGAAGGCATGAGCATGATATGCACGTGTGAGCATGAATCCATTAAAATCCACGCCCAGATGTACAACCAAGTACAAGCCTGGCCACTAGAGATCTAGGATTGAGTCTGGACCAATACATACAAATTTATCAATATATACAAAAATAAAAATAAAAAAATTGAATAAAAATATCAAATTTTGTCTACGGAAATAAAGAAAAATTCGAGAAGGCACCACAAGTAACACGAGCCGAATCCCGCCAAAATGTATAACGCTTTTGGAAAAAAGATATAACTCACGTATGATGCCCTCGCCCGCGCGGTTTCATCGACTGCATCTGCAACAAAAAATTAAATATTCAGATTAGAGATAGAAACAAGATAAATATACATGCGGTATTCTATAAGTCACTGGAATCTTTTATAACAATTGTGTATAGACTAACAAATAATGCTCTACAGTGATAGTTGTTGGTATAAGTATATTGATTGGTCGGTAGGGTAGTTGGTTAAAGTCCAGCTTCAAAAGCTTAGTTCGATATATATAATTAGTCATAACAAGATTTGAAGGGATCAGCTGATAACCATCGGCTGTTCATTTGTCATTGGGCTATTAATTAGTGACACTTACTGAGGAATAGTTTGCCTAAGGCGGCCACACACGTTCAAATTAGTTTGACAAACCATATTTGACAAACTTCACCATCGAATAAGTTTGACGATTAAATTCACCCAACACTTTCAAGTATATTTGTCAAACCATCAGTTGTTTGGCACATGAAGCGTGCAGGGGCTACCCCTAGTAATTTATAAAATATTAATTGTACAAAGAAACAGCTTATGTATATTCAAAAACAAACCCAAAAAAGTAATTGTATAATAAATTTATATGAGATACGTTCAGATATGAAAATTTAGCACAGAAATAGAACTGCAAGTTTGTTAGTTTGATGGCTTGACTACCATACACGATCAAATTAGTTTGTCAAACCATCAGTCATCAAATTTATTTTCTGTCAAAATCAGAAAGCCATCAAACTCACCTTCAAACTTCAAAAGTTTGTCAAACCCACAAATTACACACGATCAAAAATGTTTGTCAAACTGCTGGACAAGCTAAGTTTGTAAAACTAATTTTAACGTGTTTAGTCGCCTTTAGTTTGTAACAAAGACTACATTCGCTCATCTACACTCATCACACTTATTCTAAATTCATACTCGTCCATATCTTCACGACTGGGTATATTAGAATAAATAAATAATAATAACATATTGAATTTATATGGCACATTTAGTTCACACGTTTGTGAGTGGTAATCATTATATGGCCTGTTTTTTTTTTCTTTTTCCCAAAAATATGTCATTGTTTTCGTTTCGACAATTAGGAATTTGTATTATATATATACATTCTAGTACATGTCATATAATATATGAAAAAAACTAGGACTCAACTAAAAAAATACAACAACATAGGCCTATATTTTATAAAACACACACACGCACACACACGCGCACGCACGCAGGCACGCAACCACGCACATGCACGCACGCACGCAACCACGCACACACACGGGGTTTTAGTGAGAATCTTAAGCAGAAATAGAGTATATTATAATAGTAATAAAATGAGATTTCATCGTACTACAATCTACTTTTTTTCTCCATTGAATACCGTGCATAAAATATAGAGAGTGTTTAGGTCAACTACCCCCTAACTTGTTTCCACAATGTATAAAATATTTTATTTTTAAATATGCCATTAAACTTATACTAACCTACACTACATTTAGAGTGTTTCACTGTTACTTGAAATGTCTTTGGGTCCAAGATCTATGAGTCAATTTCAATATGATAAAAAGGAACGCGGTTATATGATTTTATGACGGCATTGTTAAATGACATTTAACAACGACATCTCAGAATGAAAATGATTCTGAACAAGGTGGCACTCGAGGTGCGACATGGACTACCTGTGTTAATCCCAGCGACCCAAAGGGCCATAAAACTGGCACTCGAGGTGCGACATAGCACCTCAGGTAGCCCGGCGAAGGGTTGCGGGGTTGTAGACGCGCTCTCTCTCTGTGTCCATAAATATATATATATATATATATATATATATATATATATATATATATATATATATATATATATATATATATATATATATATATATAAATAGACCTACCTATATATATATATATATATATATATATATATATATATATATATATAGGTAGGTTATTTAGGTTAGGTTAGGTTAGGTATATACCTAACCTAACCTTACCTAACCCACCCACCCTCCCATACACGTACATTGGTAGTAATTGTATTGGTAACAATCGTTAATCATGTGTCTCATTGTATGGCTGTAGTTTTCAGATAATTTTATCACTGTAAATATATCAACTATTAGCCGCCAGACCAACACGGCCACACTGCTAGCCGAAGCGCCATGTCGCACCTCGAGTGTTAGTTTTGGGTTCTCTTTCGCTGCATGTCGCACCTCGAGTGTCCAATTATGACCCTCAGGTAGTCCATGTCGCACCTCGGGTGCCCCCCTGAACAACAACGTGCAATCAGAATTTAAAAAAGAAATTTTTTAGCCATTAACTATTTTGTTATTTTATTTAATTAGTCATTGCGTATATATTTTCATAATGAAAACTTATTTTTTGTGACTAAAACAAAAATCATTTTACTGATTTTAGGTTGTATTTTATTTTAGCTTTAATTATGAAAATACATTATCGATGACCAATAAAATACAGTAACAAAACAATAAATAACTAAAGAACGACTGAGCCTTTTTAAATTCTGAGTGTGCTATCGTTTTTAGCTTGAAATGGCGATGTTAAATTACATATCACATGACCATATTCCTATTCAAAATTTTGAAGATAACTCCAAGAACTTCGACCCAAAGTGCAGACCCAATACGATAGAAACACTCTAAATGTACTGTAGGTTCATATTAATTTAATGGCATATTCAAAAATCAAATCTTTTATTAATTGTGGAAACAAGTCAGGGAGAAACTATAATTGAGAACACGCCTCCAAGCTTTGCTGTCATTAAATTTATTTCTGCACTTTTGCAAAAAAGCGTCCTTCACGGCCTGCCTGCTAGAAGTTTCAGGGCGCTTTACGTTCTTCAGAACGCGAGGCGTTTTGCCCACAAAGAATAAAAAAAAAATAATTAAACTGTATTAGAAGACAACTCCATAAGTGATGTTCTTCGTATTAATGTCTTTACCTCCAACAGACTTGGGGGTTCCGTGAAGCCAGTACCATAAGACGCAATGTCGACATACCCCAATATGGGGTTTAATAAACACACCTTACTTTTGGCTCCAAGTTGGATGGGGGTGAGCGGGTTCACCAGCCTCTTTATGTTCAGGTAGAGAAAATAATAATAGAGTTGTACGTGAAAAGTTACGTAGGCTACTCTAGCCTCTGTCATTTCAACGAGTCATTCCCCTATTACAGTAAAGGTGTATCTGACCATTGCAAATTGCCGTCATTAACCTACTACTGTTTACCATTCATCATAGATATGTGAGTAGTGAATGAGTGTTATGATTGAGGATGAACGAGTGTAGTCATTGTTACTAGCTAATATCGACTGTTCCTTAGGAGGAACCGTGAATTAATAGCCAGGGGAACGAAGGGACCAACAGTTTTTCGTGGAATCCGAACCACGTAGTATTGATCTGATTTTCAGCTAATGACAAATTATATTCCCTACACAACACCCTGACACTGACTACCACCCAACACGGACATTAGCACTTCTAAAGAAGTGCTTACACCGATAGAAACCATTGAGCGGACGCCATGTCGGTAAGAAGATGACCGAGCAAACATCTAGATTCAGATTCAGATTTTTATTCATAAAAAAATAAACATTTTCATAGGTAATAGTCAACAAAACATAGTTCATACAAAAAGTCTTAAATGAAATGAATATCGCCTACAATATCCACAACATTTTGTCCCAAAGTAGCTGGGTTACAGCACTACGCCACGAGTGAAAACATTTAATATTCACCACCCCAGCCTCAAAAAGAATACACGTAATGTGATATTAATCCACCCGCCCACCCATACAAGTACTGTGGCATTAACCCACCTGCACACCTCAAATATACATGTACTGTGACATTGATCCACCGCACACCCATACACGTACTGTGGCATTAACCCACTTACCCACCATACAAGTACTGTATCATTGATCCACCACACACCCATACACGTACTGTGGCATTAACCCACCTACCTACCCTACATGTACTGTGACATTGATCCACCACACACCCATACACGTACTGTGGCATTAACCCACCTACCTACCCTACATGTACTGTATCATTGATCCACCGCACACCCATACACGTACTGTGGCATTAACCCACTTACCCACCATACAAGTACTGTATCATTGATCCACCACACACCCATACACGTACTGTGGCATTAACCCACCTACCTACCCTACATGTACTGTGACATTGATCCACCGCACACCCATACACGTACTGTGGCATTAACCCACTTACCCACCCTACAAGTACTGTATCATTGATCCACCACACACCCATAGACGTACTGTGGCATTGATCCATCCACCCACCATACACGTATTGTGACATGATTCACCGTAAACCCATACACGTACTGTGGCATTGATCCATCCACCCACCCTACACGTATTGTGACATTGATTCACCGCACACCCATACACGCACTGTGGCATTGACCCATCCACCCACCATACACGTATTGTGACATGATTCACCGTACACCCATACACGTACTGTGGCATTGATCCATCCACCCACCCTACACATATTGTGACATTGATTCACCGCACACCCATACACGCACTGTGGCATTAATCCATCCGCCCACCCTACACGTATTGTGATAATGATCCACTGCACACCCATACACGCACTGTGGCATTGACCCATCCACCCACCATACACGTATTGTGACATGATTCACCGTACACCCATACACGTACTGTGGCATTGATCCATCCACCCACCCTACACATATTGTTACATTGATTCACCGCACACCCATACACGCACTGTGGCATTAATCCATCCGCCCACCCTACACGTATTGTGATATTGATCCACTGCACACCCATACACGCACTGTGGCATTGACCCATCCACCCACCATACACGTATTGTGACATTGATTCACCGCACACCCATACACGTACTGTGGCATTGACCCATCCACCCACCATACACATATTGTGACATGATTCACCGTACACCCATACACGTACTGTGGCATTGATCCATCCACCCACCCTACACATATTGTGACATTGATTCATCGCACACCCATACACGCACTGTGGCATTAATCCATCCGCCCACCCTACACGTATTGTGATAATGATCCACTGCACACCCATACACGCACTGTGGCATTGACCCATCCACCCACCATACACGTATTGTGACATGATTCACCGTACACCCATACACGTACTGTGGCATTGATCCATCCACCCACCCTACACATATTGTGACATTGATTCACCGCACACCCATACACGCACTGTGGCATTAATCCATCCGCCCACCCTACACGTATTGTGATATTGATCCACTGCACACCCATACACGCACTGTGGCATTGACCCATCCACCCACCCTACACGTATTGTGACATTGATTCACCGCACACCCATACACGCACTGTGGCATTGACCCATCCACCCACCATACACATATTGTGACATGATTCACCGTACACCCATACACGTACTGTGGCATTGATCCATCCACCCACCCTACACATATTGTGACATTGATTCATCGCACACCCATACACGCACTGTGGCATTAATCCATCCGCCCACCCTACACGTGTTGTGACATTGATTCACCCGTCCTCCCATACACTTACTGTAGCATTCATATTTATTAGTCCTTGTTGTGAAGACTGCCTTACTCCCTTCCCCCCCCCCCCTTAAAAAGGGTCCCAGAGACGGTTCAATTTATTTACAACAAACACTTATTAAAACCCATAATTATTTTAATTTTCTTTGTAAAATTTAAATTTTTTTGGTACCAAATTTTATGATAATGAGCCGATGTTTCCTAATTACAGGGTTTTCCAGTTAGTAGAAGATGTAAAAACATTTTCTACAAAATAATAACTAATAACCTAATCTACCATAACCACAACTGCCACGGCGCGTTGGGAGATATAAGAGCAGCCTCGGTGTTAAGTAATGTATTACTAATGATACTAACTATATGTTTGCGACGCCTAATTTTTACTAAACATTGTTATTTAACGTCCCAAAAATGTATTATCTTAGTATGAACAGATTTGAGAGTAAGTAATACTAGAGAATTACCGATACTGTATTTAATACGTTTATTCTGTTGAATACACATAAAAATGTATGCTGCATCAGTTTATTTTTATTTTATTAATGTAAATCATTAATTTTAGAAAAGAACAAGCGGCGCTTGCCTTATTCGTGCCTGCAACTCTAATAAGCAAGAAACATACGTGTTACTTGAACTATCGGCTTTTCTGACACATGTATTCTAAACCGAATGTGTAAAGAAATACACCAAAGATCACATTTTAATAATATTAATAAAATCAAGTTTTCATGTGATGACAGATTAAACTACCAGTACTATTTGGGTAGTAATGCACTTTCTTGCCACATCTGAAAATACAATTTCATGTAGAAAAAGTAGTGAAATATGAGTTTATATATCTTGAGAAGTTTGATTTCATCCGCGGAAAACTCATTTTTTCACCGAAAAATCGAAAAACTAGTTTTTTATCTGATAGTGAAAAACCAACTTTTTTAAAAATATTTATTTTTTGACAACCTTTTTTTCATTTCTCGTGTTTTTTTATGCTGAACACAAATATATAACTGGTTTTGTATTAAAATTATTTTTTCAGCTCGAAAAACGAATTTTTTACTGACAACCAAACATAACCTAATTTATCCTAATTGCCTATTTTCTCAACAAAAATTCGTAATTTGCGTTATATTCGAGTGTTTCGTCTCCGGCCGTCACTCCGGTGGGAAAATACAGTAGGTGAATTCTGTTTTTGTGATTAATAAGTGTTGTATATAATGATCGAGTAATGGCCGCTAATCGCGATTCGCTGCGATAGTAGTTTTTCCGTTATATCTCGAGAAATATTTGTAATAGACCAACATAGTTTTCAAATTTGTATTCAGTGCAAAAAACACATCAAAATAAAAAAAAGATGATTAAAATACTACTTAAATTAACGGATATATGACAAATATACTAAAAGTTGTGACATTGGTTTTTTCGAATTTTTCGGTAAAATAAGTTACTTCCACGGAATAAAAAGCATATCTCGTGAAAATCCAGCCAATTCTAGACCCATTTCAAGTAAAATTTTCCAAATTTGTTTGGTGGCAAGAAACTGCATAAATACCACACTATTTGTAACAATCAAAACATAAAATAAATAATGAAACAAATTAAAAAATAAAATAATTGTTTCTATCATTAACAAGTGACAGACAAACGCAACTTGTCTACAACATCATTATAAACACCAAATATCAACCACAAAAACGAATAAGCATGTATTTTCGCTGGAGGGACGCCGGCAGGCACTTGAATTTAACGGAAATTTCTAATTTTTGTGAAGGATAAGTTAATTTTGGTTAGTAAGGTAAGGTTTGAAGAAAGTGTTTCATTGGTAAAAATATTATTTTTTTCATAAAACCAATACCATAGGTACAGTATTCATGTTTAGTGCAAAAAATTATAAAAAGTAAGGACTTTTAAAATATTTAGTAATTATGCACTTTCCAGATGCCACTGAAACTACCATTTATTTTTGACAAAGTGGTGAAATATGAGTTTATAAAGGTAAATTGAGGAGGTAAATTGTAGTCGTGGAAAACTTGTTTTTTACCGAACAATTGAAAAACTAGTTTTTTATGTGGTAGTGAGAAAACATGTTTTTCGGTAATTTTCAACAATTTTCATTTTACTTGTTTTTTTATGTTTAACACGAATATGTAATTGGTTAGTTTGAAAAAAATAATTTTTCGGTCCGAAAAATAAACTTTTTACCTTCCTAACCAAACATAACCTAACTTATCCTAATCGTCTATTTACTCGAATATATATGTGAATTTATTTTTGTTGGCTAGTCATAGGACCCATTAACATTGTGCATATAACCACCATAGGTGATTTGCAACGAACGTATTCTCAAGAAATAATTGTCGTAGACCAAAATAGTTTTCAAATTCATGTTCAGAACGGAAAACCACATAGAAAAAGGAACAATAACGAAAAATAATGGAGATAAATAAAAATAAAAATTTCAAACATTTAGAATTTTTTTATAAAGCGTTATTTCCGCGGAATAAAAGGCATTTTCTCAGAAAATATAAACATTATTCTACCCACTGTTGGCAAAAAGTCAAGATTGGCATGGCATCTAGTAACTGCATAAATACATTTGATCAATTGTCTAGTAAAAACTATTTTTATGATATTCCGGTGAAAAATAAGTTTTCTACCTTATGAAGTTATCTCCTCTGATAATCTAACTCAATTATAACCTCTATGCAACAGTAAATTTTAATTTTTTTATGTGAGTAGATTACGATTTTAACCCGTGAAAACACGTTTCTCAACCCTAACCTAACATAACCAAACTTAACACAACACTCAAAACAAATCGAGAGTTGCGTTAAATTCGCGGAAATCGACGTCTGAAAAATATAGTTCCTTTATTATCGCCATCACCATCTCTCTCTATCACTATACATTTGTTAGTTCTGTACATTAGTATTTTTATCTGTATTATTAGTACTGTACAAATGTATTAGTAAACCAAAATAATATTAAAATAAATATCGAATCAGTATTATTGATATGAACAGTTCAATATTGAACTTGAACCAATATAATCTAAAATAAAAAAAACGCATGGGTAGATGGCGACAATGCAAGAACTGCTCATTGTCCAAACATGTCGGCTTTCCGTCATTTTCTAGAAGCTATGACGTAATTTTGCTAAGCACATTTTAAACATATCTTTATACAATCTTTGCAAAGCACTAAGTTTTAGTGAATAATTTTAATTGTGATGTAGTAAATCACACTTAACACAAGATTCCACCCTAAAAAGTGATAGATATTTGAATATTAAAATAAAATATACTATCAGCTACCAATCAGATAGCCAAGACAATTCAGAAATATAAATTACTATTCTAGAGAAATAAAACATTAGTTACCGTTGCAGCAGAAGCACACACATTTTACAATACGCAGGAGCACATAATAACTTCACATTATATGATTAAAATGTATTCCGGATGATTTATAGTAAAAATTACCGAAAGTATACGTATCGATTTGATAACGACCTTCTCCTTACGAAGGTAAAACTAGAATGAAAGCAGCTATTACGATAAAGAAGAAGAAGAAAACGCTTCACAACCCATTGGATATCTTACACACACCTTGACAACAAAAAAACTATTACTTACCGGTGACTTATTAGCTCATAACAATTTTTATAAAATGAAAAAGGAAATTATGTGTAATATAAAGAAGATAATACTAATAACAGTCTTATTTTATTGAAATATTGTTATTAAATTAGAACTTAAATTTGCATAATCATATAACTAAAATAAAGGTTAGTTGCTTATATTCAGGCGTTCAATTTTATATATTTATGTATGACATAGGATATAAACTGTGTATAATATTATATCAAGAATTTTACTTACGAAGAGATTGTTTATAAACAAATGGATTTATCCACAAACAATCTGTGCTCAGTGAAATGTGTTGGAAATTATATATTGTTGGGTTAGATATCTTATCGTTTCGGAAATGAAGGTGATATGAAACAGCGCCTATTTGGAAATCCTGCAGTTGAATTCTATTCTAATTAGCTAAACATAACCTAACATAATCAAGTAATCGCGGAAACAAGACAAGCCATCAATGATGAATTTAAACCTTACCAGTCGATATGCACACAAAAGATAACGAAGAATAGCATTCCCAAGTTTATTATTAGAAGTCCTTGACTTTTTCATGAATTAAACATATATATGTATGAATGTTACAATCTTACCTATATCAACATGAACATATACAAGATGTCTAAAAATATATACTTTTTTGAACGGATATATTTATTCGAAGAAAACCTTTAAATACAAGATATATGGTTGTTTTATAATATAAATTTATAATTATTTCCATTAGTTGAAATACAGCTACCACAAAGTGCTATATACATATTTGAACCGACATGTTCTCGAAGGAAACAAAGATCGAAAACCTATGTCAGCTGATAATTTTAAACACTTATGTCAGTTGACGACTTAAAACGTGTATGTCAGCTGATTTTAAAACAGCTGTTTTAGCACGAGATTAACATGGTTGTATTTTAATAAGATCCCTTACTAAAATACAACTAGTTTGCCAATCTGTATTAGCAATTTGTTGTAGATGTATTGGTATCGGTTATAATTTTGAACATTTTTTAGTTTATATTACAAAACAACACATTATTAAGTACCTAAACGTGTTACTCGGATAAATATACCCCTTATAAATGTATTTACATTTTTGAGACACCCTGTATGTAATAACAAATCAGCTGATTGTATTTATGTTTTGTTTCTCTGTGAACCTTTTTTGGTAATTAGATAAGTGTTTCTTTCAACATATGTTATACTGCAATAAATCACATTTGTTGTTAGGTTATGTTTGATTAAAAACATAATATTTTGACTGAATAAAACTAACATTTTACTAAGCTTGATTTATTTTGAAATATAAGCTTTCTTTAATTCTTGAATGTATAGTATTGATTTTGTGTTACATTATTGATGTAACTATGACAATGTTGTTTTAGAACATTAAAACTTTATAAATAGTAATTCCAAACTTATTAAAACTTATAAATATATGTTCTTGGTTAGCTTTATAACCTAAATTTGCTGCTAGCCCTTTTGGCTTATAGTAAATCCTCCTCAAACAGGATCTTATGCAATACGTCATTCCAGGTTTTGGATAGTAATTATTGTGATATCCTTTGAACAGGATACCTCCTTCGACGTCTTTCCAAAGGGCACATTATGTCGGAATAGAAATTATATGTACCCTAGTAAGAAGGTTGTTTACTAAGAAACTAAGAGTCCTACTTTTTTGTTCTAACTAGGATAAACATTATTAAGAATTGTAATGAAATTTATAACATGCATATGTCATAACGTACTGTTAAAGGAGGAAACTACACAACCTTAAAACTTGTACGCATAATGTCTGCGCCGATAGTACGTCGGCATTTTTTATCCTGGTGCAAGCTGCAGTTCCGTATGTGTCTAACGATATATTCATGGATTATGAATAATCGAAAATAGATTATCTGTTACAATCGAGTATATCATTAATTAAGAAATGTTATTTTATAACATATCGGCTGTCCAAATGTGTATGTTATGTTATGTTATGTGTAAATATTCGTTATTAATTCACTGTGTATTTTACTTTATATAGGGAATCTCTTCTGATAGTAAAAAGGATGCACAAACAGTATTATTGTTACATTGATCCTCCAAGGCCATGGGAAGGTTATCCCATGACTCCAAACTGTAGACAGACGCCCGGTGCCTCTCGCATGACTATCCATCAAACTCCGGGCGACTTTCCATATGACTAAATAAATAGGCAGACCCCCTGGAAGATCTTCCTGATGACTCAAAAGGGTAGACAACATGAGAGGGATATTCCGCGTGACTCCAAATGGTAGACAGACAGAACATTTAAAATAGGTTAAATATATATTAAATTAACCAACCACTTCAAACTTTAACCGTTTTCGTTGATTGAAATGTAATTCCAAATTTAATCTTTTTTTACCTTTGCTCATTTATAATCAACGTTTCTTCTATGACCCCCCTGACCCCTTCCTACAGTTCTAGGGGGTCGGCTGACCTCTCTGACTCCCCGGTTCCGAAATCCACGAAGTGCAGCAACCAATGGCAACAAAGGATCCCTACCATACATCCACGTAGTCAGCAGCTGATGGCAACAAAGGATCTCTACCATCAGTCTACGTAGTGCAGCAACCAGTGGCCACAAAGGATCCCTACCATAAATCCACGTAGTGCAGCAGCAAATGGCAACAAAGGATCCCTACCGTACATACACGTAGTGCAGCAGCAAATGGCAACAAAGGATCTCTACCATACATCTACGTAGTACAGCAACCAGTGGCCACAAAGGATCTCTACTATACACCCACGCAGTGCAGCAACCAGTGGCAACAAAGGATCTCTAATATACATTCACGTAGTGCAGCAACCAGTGGCAACAAAGGATCTCTACTATACATTTACGTAGTGCAGGAACCAGTTGCAACAAAGGATCTCTACTATACATTTACGTAGTGCAGGAACCAGTGGCAACAAAGGATCTCTACTATACATTTACGTAGTGCAGGAACCAGTGGCAACAAAGGATCTCTACTATACATTCACGCAGTGCAGGAACCAGTGGCAACAAAGGATTTATACCATACATCCACGTAGTGCAGGAACCAGTGGCAACAAAGGATCTCTACTATACATTTACGTAGTGCAGGAACCAGTGGCAACAAAGGATCTCTACTACACATTTACGTAGTGCAGGAACCAGTGGCAACAAAGGATCTCTACTATACATTTACGTAGTGCAGCAACCAGTGGCCACAAAGGATCTCTACTATACATCCACGCAGTGCAGCAACCAGTGGCAACAAAGGATCTCTAATATACATTCACGTAGTGCAGCAACCAGTGACAACAAAGGATATCTAATATACATTCACGTAGTGCAGCAACCAGTGGCAGCAAAGGATCTCTACTATACATTTACGTAGTGCAGCAACCAGTGGCCACAAAGGATCTCTACCATACATCCACGTAGTGCAGCAACCAGTGGCAACAAAGGATCTCTAACATACATCTACGTAGTGTATCAACCAGTGGCAACAAAGGATCTCTACTATACATTTACGTAGTGCAGCAACCAGTGGCAACAAAGGATCTCTACTATACATTTACGTAGTGCAGGAACCAGTGGCAACAAAGGATCTCTACTATACATTCACGCAGTGCAGGAACCAGTGGCAACAAAGGATTTATACCATACATCCACGTAGTGCAGGAACCAGTGGCAACAAAGGATCTCTACTATACATTTACGTAGTGCAGGAACCAGTGGCAACAAAGGATCTCTACTATACATTTACGTAGTGCAGGAACCAGTGGCAACAAAGGATCTCTACTATACATTTACGTAGTGTAGGAACCAGTGGCAACAAAGGATATCTACCATACATCTACGTAGTGCAGCAACCAGTGGCAACAAAGGATCTCTACTATACATTCACGCAGTGCAGGAACCAGTGGCAACAAAGGATTTATACCATACATCCACGTAGTGCAGGAACCAGTGGCAACAAAGGATCTCTACTATACATTTACGTAGTGCAGGAACCAGTGGCAACAAAGGATCTCTACTATACATTTACGTAGTGTAGGAACCAGTGGCAACAAAGGATCTCTACCATACATCTACGTAGTGCAGCAACCAGTGGCAACAAAGGATCTCTACTATACATTCACGTAGTACAGCAACCAGTAGCAACAAAGGATCTCTACTATACATTCACGTAGGACAGCAACCAGTAGCAACAAAGGATCTCTACTATACATTCACATAGGACAGCAACCAGTAGCAACAAAGGATCTCTACTATACATTCACGTAGGACAGCAACCAGTAGCAACAAAGGATCTCTATTATACATTCACGTAGGACAGCAACCAGTAGCAACAAAGGATCTCTACTATACATTCACGTAGGACAGCAACCAGTAGCAACAAAGGGTCTCTGCTATACATCCACACAGTGCAGTAACCAGTGGCAACAAAGGATCTCTACTATACATTCACGTAGGACAGCAACCAGTGGCAACAAAGGTTCTCTACTATACATCCACGTAGTGCAGCAACCAGTGGCAACGAAGTTTCTCTACCATACATCTACGTAGTGCAGCAACTAGTGGTAACAAAGGATTTCTACCATACATCCACGTAGTGCAACAACCAGTGGCCACAAAGGATATTGATTTTCCAACCATAATGCATCAACCAATTGCCAACAAGGATACTCCTGTACCCACCTATATATCCTTGGAGCAACCAGTGACATCACTACTCTCATATATCCTCGAAATAACCCAAGCCTGAGGCAGGACGGACATGTAGTCTCTAACCTGTTTACGTAATGCAGGGAACGTGTGACTTCAAAGGGCATCGTTACTCTTCTTACTGCCAGTCACGGTCTTGTAATAAGTAACTTCAAAGATGTTTAAATGTCTTTGAAAAGGAAAGTTTGTAATATTTTTGTAGTTTGTACATTTTCATCTTCAATCAATAGTATTACTTTCCCCCTAAACTTTAACTATTACATCATACTTATGTATCATATCAATTAGTGTTAATACATAAAGTTACCGATGACGATCTATATATCTGTAACTTGTATTTCTGGAGTATAATCAGTACCTCTGAAATAAATGTCACATGTTGCAAATTTAACTTTATAGTCTTTTTAACCCTTAATGTGTTGGTTAACATTTCTGCAGTGATGGACCATTTTTCAAAAATGGCAGTGTCGTAAGCGTATTTTGAAGAATGTATTAAAAATATTCAAATACTTTAAATTTATACTTCATTTTATCAGAAAATAGCACTGAATACTATTAAAATATGTTTAACTTTGAAAATAAAATGGTATATGTTTGTTATACGTAAAATAACAACAAATAAAATAAAAAATTTGTAAAAAAGGGGAGGCAATACCTAGGAAATAAATAAAATATTAAGAATTGTATACTCTGAGATAGCCAAAAGCTGCTAAATTTTGTCTACTTTTAGAAAATATAAAGGCTTGAATTGTTTTTATGAAATTTATTTTTTATTTTTAAATACTAAAAGCTACCAGAATTAGCGTATTACATAAACGATCACGTCTGCAAAACAAAGAGGATCATAATAAAAGTGAGGAAGTAAGCTGATCAGAAAGATAAACTTGTCCTCTTTCCAATGGTAGCTACGTTAGACCGAACGTACTATATGACGTGAAATACGACGAGCGTGCGTGTCGTTAAAAAATGAACCTCTGCCATTTCAAGGGTTAAGAAAGGAAAGTTTTTGTTTAATTGTCAATAAAAATTATCGATATCCATATTGGAATTTGTTTTTAATTAGTAACACTAATGGTATTGTATTCTTGTAAGCGTTTCTCAGACTTGTTGAAGTGTATCCGGCGATACAGCCAAGAGCCTCTCTAAACAATGGACTACTGAGTAGGCAGTAATTTCGAACAGCTCGTCTTAGATGTTATCATGCCTTTTCCAATACGTTCTGGTCAAACTCGAGTAAGGAGAGATTTCATAGTTGAAAAATGGTTGATAAATTTACAATAAATGTTCTATTGCCATTTTATTATTAGTTAAATACTTTTCATGTTACTTAAAATATTTTATCTATATAAAAATATACAATGTGAAAACAGTGTGATCTTCAGCGTTAAAGTGTAGTTTAGGAAAACGTAGTTATTATTATGCTGAAGTATACACGTAATGTTAACTGATAAATAACACATGACAGTACCAAAGTTTTATAACGTGCGGTCTCGTCGTTGGGTGCCGGTAATATATACGCACAAATTTTACAATATAAGAAAAGAAAAAAGAAAATCTTGTATATTAAACAAGGAAAAAACTAATTGTTATTAATACAAATAAAACCAAATAGTGCTCTGTGGCAGTGATGTACAATAACTGACACTGTGCAATTAAAACAACTAAGTTGTGAAAACAAAACTATACTTAAAACAACATAAAAAATTACAATATAAACAACAATAATAATTATTTGACAATTCAAATAAAAGAAGTGTTATAACGAACAAAATATAACATTGAACTAACAAATATAGATAGACTTACATGAAAATATGCATACATACATATATATATGTATGCATTTTGAACAGCTCGTCTATATATATATATATATATATATATATATATATATATATATATATATATATATATATATATATATATATATATATATATATTGTATTGTATCACAGTTCTATGAAAAAAAGTAATAATAAATAAATAAATTATCTTATATGGGATATAACAAAACGAAAACTTCATGAAACCTTCTTAAAAGATATACAGTATATCCAATGTACTAGCCTAATTTATCAATACTAACATAGTAACAAAAACTTTATTCTATGAAAAAAACCATTAAACATATATATCACTAGCAACAGAAATAAAATATAAAACCAATATAGATGTTATATTCTTAAACCTTTTTTGAAATTGATAATCAATCTGTATCTCATTAAACATTTTTGGAATGGCATAACTCAGCGAGTTCTGTCCATATGTATTACATAACCGAGGTATTTTATACCTATACATACAACGAGGTAATCGACGTACCAGGGCGACTGCTGTGTATAATATAATAAACATAATAATAATTTAATGTATCCTATGGTTAATGTATTTTATCAACAGGTAGTAACAATGAACTAGGAAACTTGCAAACCACCTCTACTTGACATAAAGAACCCTTAGCTATTGCAAATATTGATACAATTACAAATATTGATACAATTGCAAATATTGATACAACTGCAAATATTACCTTATGCGGTCAACTTATTACATTTTAAATACCGACATACAGTATTGCTTCTAATACATTAAATTATTAAACATATTCTAATCAAACGTTACTAACATTTGTGTCAGTTTTGTCCTAAATTAAGCCATTTTTTCATCTCCCAGATTTATAGAATTCAATATATGAACTCAAAATTCAAATACTGTATATGAAAGCAAGTAAGCAGTGGTTTTAAGCATATGCATTTATGCGCTTTCTATACGCCTCGTGAATCTTGACTTTTTTTATCACCAGTTGATCGAATGAGGTATACATTTTATGAGAATACACTAATTATTCCGCGGGAATAACGTTTTATTAAAACAAAAAAATCTAAAATTCCAAATTTTAGAAAATGTTATTGTTCGACTTATCTCCGGTTTTCCTCATAATTTTTTTAAATTTGATGTAGGTTTTCTTGTTGAATACGAATTTGAAAACTATTTTGGTCTACAAGAATTATTTATCGAGATATTGCGGAAAACAACGTTCGTGGCAAATCACCTATGGTGGCTATTGTTAATTTAAGCCACCAAAAGCAAATTTATAAGAATTTCCCGAGTGCGAACAAAGAACCCGAATTTAATGCGAATTACAAATTTTTATTGATTATTTAGATGGTTAGGATAAATTAGCTTATGTTTGGTTAAGTAAATAAAAAGTGTATTTTTTGGGCAGAAATTAATTTTATTGTAAAACCAATTATATATTCGTGTTCAGCATTAAAAACAAGTAAAATTAAAAAAGAATTTGTTTAAAAATTCCAATTTTTAAAAAAGTTGGGTTTTAACTATTACATAAAAACTAGTTTTTATTATTTTTCGGTAAAACCCAGTTTTCCGCGGCTAAAATCAACCTCCTAAAGATCTATAAACTCATATTTTACCAATTTTTCAACAAGAAATCGTACTTTCAGAGGCGTCTAGAAAGTGCATAATTACCTAATCATACATAACAATTATTTTTTACACTACCTTTCTGTGGTAGGTACGCACTTTTTTGTTTTGTGCCCCTTGCTCCAAATATAGAAAAAATGTCAGGATACAAAAATTATATCGTCGTCATTCGAATGGTATAAGTTTTATTTCTATGTTTTTAAGGTCTTGAACATGTTTTTTATCAGGTGTTTTTATGAGTGTTGCAAACTGTGCTAGCACAAACACAAATACGTGTGCCTTGAGAAATGATTATTCCTTACCTGTATCCAGACCAGATTTGACTCCCTTCAAACATTTTTACAGCTATAATGCTCCAAAACTATTTAAGTTGACAGAAATAGAATTTTGCAAATCAATGATAAGCTAAGGTATGTAAATTACTTAAAAACATTCTTGTTGTCCATTGAAAATAATGAAAGTCTAGCATCAAACATTAGATTATTTGTGGGTTATTTGTATATTTGGATTTGTATACGTTTCTATTCCTCTCTATGTTTATATATGTTTTTACATTAATTTTAATACTAAATATAAACCATTTTGTAAAAATGTTCATTAGGTCTATATTTTATGTTTGTAATTAATTGTTTCATAGCATTTCTACTTAATGTTTTTATTTCACTTTTTAAATGTGAAATTTCAGTGTTGTGTTTTGTAGTTTCATTTTAATCGGCAGTATTTTGGTTTGTTTATTACTGGTATTATTATCTTTGTGTACAATGTAGTTGGCATTACCTATTTTCCTTGTATTTAATGTACAATATAGTGTGTTGGTAACCCCGAACGGACACAGCCTAGGGGCTACGATCAACATAGATTTGTAATTTAAATATATGTTAATGTTGTAATTTTGATAAATAAAGATTTATTATTATTATTTGATAGGAGTTGAGAATGCGTGAATATCTTGCATGGATAAAAATGTTGAATAAGAAACAATGTACCAAAAATACTCTTCACTTACATAAGGTCCACTCTTTATCTCCACTACGTGCAGCGTGTGCTGGAGAGATACAGCTGGTGCTACCTGTGAAGGCTGAACATGAACTAACTTCAACTAACAGAAAGACTGGCTTTACGGGGCCCCAGATGTCCGGATAGTCTTCTTGTGTCTATTGTCAGTGGTTTAACTATTGACTGACGTGACTACTAACAGTAATATCTAAGCTAACAGTCCGCCAAACAGTCGTCCGTGCGCTCATTTAAAACAAATCACCTCTAGATAGCAGCACGTGCGCGCGTCTACAGCATATTCATTGGCGAGGACATTCTATTTGTTTATATAATCAATGGTTTTATATCAAAACATCAAAGAGCTGCTAGAAAACACATATAAAAAAAACCCCTTACTATAAAAAGGATTATAGTTCTTTGTATAATTAACGACGTTTTCTACATTGAAAATAATTTGAACCCTAGACTGCCAAATTTCCAATCATTGAAAAGGTGCTGATTATAAGCCAGAATTTGTGATAGGTAAATTGTCAAAATCGATTTTCTAACTTACTTTGTTTGCTAAGCACTAATTAATATATACAAGACTCCTTTAACACCTGTATAAGGAAAACATCTGTCATGATGAAGGGCATTGTCCATTTGCGTGTTAAAAAGTGACACATCTCATTCATGATTAACAGCATTTTCCATTTGCATGTTACAAATTGATGGTTTGCGCCAAGACTACCCTAACACCTGTACATGGAAAACATCTCATTCATGATTGACAGCACTGTCCATTTGCGTCTTTCAAATTGACACATCTCATTCATGGTTAACAGTATTGTCAATTTGCGTGTTCTGAATTGACGGTTTGCTAATCACTAGTTATCGTGTACAAGATTTCCTTATTAATACCTGTATAAGGCAAACATCTCATTCACGATTAAGAGCGTTATTAATTTGCGTGTTTCAAATTAATGGTTTGCTAATCACTAGTTATCGTGTACAAGATTTCCTTATTAATACCTGTATAAGGCAAACATCTCATTCACGATTAAGAGCATTATTAATTTGCGTGTTTCAAATTAACGGTTTGCTTATCACTAGTTATCTTGTACAAGACTCCCTTAGCACTTGTATAAGGAAAACATCTCATTCATGATTAACAGCAATATCCATTTGAGGGTTACAAATTGACGATTTGCTAATCACTAGTTATCGTGTACAAGACTCCTTTAACACTTGTATAAGGAAAACATCTCATTCGTGATTAACAGCATTGTTAATTTGCGTGTTTCAAATTGACGGTTTGCTAATCACTAGTTATCGTGTACAAGACTAGGAGCACTATCCATTCACGATTTTAGTTTGAAACTTTAAAATATAAAATAATCATCAAGAAATATTGAAGTGATATTTAATATGCTTGTTCCTTGGTTTTAGTTAGCCAGTTTAGTACGGTATGGGAGATGACAGTTTGTGACAGCTCGTCTGGCCCCGGGAGTAGGCCTGTACAGTGTACAGTATGACGACAGCGAACAAACCCCCCCCCCAATCGCGTGGGTGGAATGAATTTTCCTCGTAAGGAATGGACTTAAGGCGAGTCGTTTCAAAACTAAAATGGAAATATGGAATTACTGGATACATAAATGGGGATGAACATAACATCTAACATGTGACTGTGGAGAAGATACATTCCAACAATGGAGGACAGTTACATGTTACCATCTGTTCTTTTTCCTGGAGCGTATTCACAAAGTTGCAGGGCATGTCAAGGTGTAGTTTATTTAAGAAATAAATAAATATCCTTATTATTCATTGGCAAATACAAAAAAATCTAAATATGCTTCGTAAAAGAAGTTATATAAAACTAAACAAATGCATCTTAATTTTAAAACAATGAATACAAATAATATTTTGTATAAATATAAAAGATCTTAGCAGAAAAGAGAGGAAAACAACACTAGCCTATTACCCTTGTGAATCAAGGCACATATTCATTAAGTCTTATAATTATATATTACTCTAATTAAAAGAAATATTTTAACTTACAAGTAAACCTCCGTACGAACGTGCCTCTATCAGCTTGTAGCCATTGTTTATGTATGCGATATAAATCACCATGTTTAGTTTTGTATTGTTGTAATTTAGTTAATTGATTTTAGGATAATTATTTAGGTTCATTTTGAAAAAAAAAAATAGTAATAATGGGTGGCAGTCAAGGTTGAGATGTTGCGTATGGAAAAAACTGAGTGTCAGGCTTGTCAGTTAGCTGAATATCAGACAAATACTACGTGGTTCGGATTTCACGTAAAACTGTAGGTCCTTTAGTTGTCCTGGCTATTTGGCTACTAATAGCAGGCTCTTACTGAGGAACAGTCAACCTTAGCTAGTAACATTGACTACACTAGTTCATATACATTCATCAAACTCATTCGCTCCTCATATTCGCCTATATCTACGATTAGTGTCTTACTTAGTGCATAATAATGACTCACAAATATGCAGTAAAAATAAGAGGAAAGTATTATATTTTTAAAATAAAGTTTTACCTTTGTGGTGACTGGTGATAGATAACATATCTTATTAAATTTTATTTTTTACTTTTAGACAATGTTATTATCAGACAAGTTGGTTGGGGAAGAATGTTTGGCCACTATCCATCATTGTCTATAAAACTGATGTGACGATTCCGATAATGGTTTTGTCCACAAATTACTCTAGATATTTTGTCGGAGCACTTCATGAACGTAACAGTATGAACATTGAACATGAATGTAAAGGACTGTACTTACGAGCTGTCCCGGTGCATGCATAACTTACCTCGCGAGGAATCTTCTGTTCACAGACGTCGGATATATGTCGGTGCACTTCACGAACGTAACAGTATGAACTTTGAACATGAATGTAAAGGACTGTACTTACGAGCTGTCCCGATGCATGCATAACTTACCTCGCGAGGAATCTTCTGTTCACAGACGTCGGATATATGTCGGAGCACTTCACGAACGTAACAGTATGAACATTGAACATGAATGTAAAGGACTGTACTTACGAGCTGTCCCGGTGCATGCATAACTTACCTCGCGAGGAATCTTCTGTTCACAGACCTAGGATATATGTCAGAGCACTTCATGAACGTAACAGTATGAACATTGAACATGAATGTAAAGGACTGTACTTACGAGCTGTCCCGGTGCATGCATAACTTACCTCGCGAGAAATCTTCTGTTCACAGACCTAGGATATATGTCGGTGCACTTCACGAACGTAACAGTATGAATATTGAACATGAATGTAAAGGACTGTACTTACGAGCTGTCCCGGTGCATGCATAACTTACCTCGCGAGGAATCTTCTGTTCACAGACGTCGGATATATGTCGGAGCACTTCACGAACGTAACAGTATGAACATTGAACATGAATGTAAAGGACTGTACTTACGAGCTGTCCCGGTGCATGCATAACTTACCTCGCGAGGAATCTTCTGTTCACAGACCTAGGATATAT
Organism: Stictocephala bisonia; assembly: GCA_035578905.1. Lineage (NCBI taxonomy): Eukaryota > Metazoa > Arthropoda > Insecta > Hemiptera > Membracidae > Stictocephala > Stictocephala bisonia. Next base: position 19,268,185 of record JAQJVL010000001.1, on the reverse strand, counting down.
GTCGGAGTACTTCACGAACGTAACAGAATGAACATTGAACATGAATGTAAAGGACTGTACTTACGAGCTGTCCCGGTGCATGCATAACTTACCTCGCGAGGAATCTTCTGTTCACAGACCTAGGATATATGTCGGTGCACTTCACGAACGTAACAGTATGAACATTGAACATGAATGTAAAGGACTGTACTTACGAGCTGTCCCGGTGCATGCATAACTTACCTCGCGAGGAATCTTCTGTTCACAGACGTCGGATATATGTCGGAGCACTTCACGAACGTAACAGTATGAACATTGAACATGAATGTAAAGGACTGTACTTACGAGCTGTCCCGGTGCATGCATAACTTACCTCGCGAGGAATCTTCTGTTCACAGACCTAGGATATATGTCGGAGTACTTCACGAACGTAACAGAATGAACATTGAACATGAATGTAAAGGACTGTACTTACGAGCTGTCCCGGTGCATGCATAACTTACCTCGCGAGGAATCTTCTGTTCACAGACGTCGGATATATGTCGGTGCAGAAATTATTTGCACCCGAGTTTGAATGTTGTTTTCCAAGATTAATTTTATGTTATAACATATGCTTTTTTACTTTCTCCCATATGCGTTAACATAGTGGAAGTATTGTGATGGTCCAAAAAAACCTTTTTACAAGTTGGTCTAAAAATCCATTTTTTATAATCCATAAAAATCCGCTGGAGACCAAACGGATGGCTCAATTTTTATGAAATTTGGTATGTATGTGTATTTAGCACATATCTCCGGACTATTTTTTTCACTTTTTTGAAATTTTAGTTTATTTTATTTTTTATGTGTAAAAACATACAAAAATGGAATTTTCTCTAAAACGGCTCTAACGATTCATGGTAAATTTTCAGGAAAGATTAAAAACTTTAATTTATTTATTATTTGTCCATAACATCGGTCCTCACGTCAAAAACGAGCGCGATTTCCTTTAGGGCGTCACCTTTCTTATCCCTGTTCTTGTCACCTGGAGAAGTCATGTCTTACAAAACTCTACGGGAATGAAACTCTTTAATTAAATTTTAAATCTGTTCCTGGTTCTCCGCAGTAGTACACATCTTGAACGGTTGGAGCATTCAGGTAAAAATAAGAAATCTAGAAGAAGAAGAACATTAACTTAAAAAAAATTTTAACAGCAATTTTAATAACTTATTAAATAAAATATTCTGCCTACTTTTACAATTATTGTGGCGAGTTTGAAAATAAGAATCAAACTAGATAAAAATACAAACACTTAAGAATTAGGTCTTAATAAGGTAAACTCCACAAACATGTTTAGGTTAAGTCACAGTATAAACAAGAAAACAACACCACAAACATCCGTCTCAAAGTCTCGTGACCAAACTTGATTCTCTTCAAAGAAATTATGAAGTTAAGTTAGATGAAAAAAAAAAAACAAAAAAAACGCCAAAGATAATATAAACTCTATTGCTCTGACGTAACAGATTTGGAGTCACAGAGCATAGAATGTGTGTGTGCTCTGTGTTTAGAGTCGTGTGACAAACAAAGGATATATTAGTGGTCAGGCGTGAATTCTCGGAAAGCCCACCATTGACAAGCTGGTGTAAATACAAGTTATGTTTACCTTTAATGTTTCATTCAATGTAATAGCTTCTTAACCTGTGTAAATGGAACTGTAGGTTGTGTTAATGTTAATTCATTCTTGTTATGCATTATCAGTTAAATGACTTTTGTTATAGTTTATTAAACGGGATAAGCAGCGAAAATTGTACATTGAAATAAAGGATTAATTAATTGAGTTTGAAGCAACTAATGAATACATCAAAGATATTCAATATACATAAATAAATATATTTAAGATGATTTAACTTTTTTCATAAGCAAAAATAGAAAATAGTTGTTTCAGATTAAATAAGCTGTTCATTCTATATTTATTGGGAAAATTGAACCATGTTTTTGTATACATTCCATTGTAATACCTCAGTATAATATAAACACACAGCAGCGAAGCTTACTCTTTAGAAAAATGCCAACTAATCGACGCTAGCGATCCTAGTGGCCGTATCGCAGAGCTACGGCATCTCTCCGCTATCACGCTAGTTGTCTGCTACACTACTACTATAAAAAACAAAAATAAAAAATAAGAAAATTACATCGAAAAGAAATTTACATATACAATACATATTTCATATATAGTGACTTATTATATAAGCAAGTGAAAATATGAGTATCTAAATAAATGAAGGGGTGATATTTGTAAACCTAATGGCATTTTTAATCTGAATAACAATGTTATAACATTATTCTTTTATTAACAAAATAATTAAAGGAATAATTATTCTTATTTTCAATTTTTTTCATTCAACCCCACAGACCACAACTTGTTTTGTGTAGATAAATGTATTTAAATTTTACATTCAGTATCTATTCTAAAATAAATAGTGACAGCAACACATGAGTATATTTATGGTCATAACATAAGAGTTAGTGCATAATTTTTAACAGATAAATCATTTACAATTCAATATATCGGTTACCTGATATAACGGTATTTTTCTTCCGATATTATCATTAGACCGATATTTGGTTTGTTATATATTGATTATTCGATACATCGATATGTTGAAAATGTTTGCCATCCTTATACATGTATTATCATTACAAAACAAGAAATGTAAATATGTTAAAATGTTTAACAAATATAGACTATAAAAGGTAAAACAACTAAAACAAAACAAACTTAACAAATTTCAACAAGAACAAAACAAGAAACATTATATTAAATTATAATAACAGTCCAAATCAATGTATGTGTCATCTCTTAGAGTTAAAACAACAGAGATCAGACAATAGAAAATAATGGCTTGTCTATTTGACCGTAAAAATAATATTATTATGTATCATTAGCTCTATAATAATAATAATAATAATAAGATGAATAAATCTGATTTAACGTGTAATTTGAATCTTTTTCAAGGCTTACGTTATTGTAAGTAATTTTTTTACCAGATTACATATTTTGATCATTGTTGCTGATATATTTCCAAATGACGGATCTTCTCCGTTACACGTATACAAGGATAGTAGGTTCCAGAATACTGGGGTAAGCTTGAGTGTTATTAAATAAATTCGTTGCCTTTAAGAAGAAATCCGTCAATCGGCGATTTCCTGTTCCTTTTCAGACGAGATCGATTTGCCGTCACTAATGCGTTCTCACAAGAACGAGTCCAATAAAGCGTGCCTAGACGACAGGCACTTTTGCATTACAAAATCCATTTATTATTCGATGTCATAATAAAACTTAACTTTAAAGGAACGTTGAAAAAATTGATGTATGATTCTTGTATACGTATAACGGAAAAGATCCTAAACGTCTGTTATATTCATAAAAGTATAATAGGAAGGAGGTTCAGTTGAAAACTTTGTTATGCTTGGCAACATCTGTGATGTTATGGATTTTTCAGACGAACTGCCGTAGAAGAGGAGCAGGCCTCGTTCGAACAGGACCTGGTCTCGTCAGCCGCGGGCCTCTCCTTGGCCCACGGCTCTACCCAGAGGCCCATTTACCCCAACGTGCCCTTCTCACCATACTCCTCACCAAGGTAGGCCAACATCTCTAGTGAGTTGAATTACAGTAGAACCTCTCTAATCTGAACTAATTAAAACGGGGGTTGTTCGGATTATCAAGTCGTTCGGATTACAGAGCATATTGTTATTTTCACATAAAAAGTTAAAATATGGCTAAAATATATCATAATTAAGGTTTAAATAAAAGAGAGAAATGCTTTACAGTGTAAAAGACTGTATTGTTTATTCAACAACGTACATACAATATAAACATTAACTACAGTAAATAAATATTATACTGCTTATAATACATATTTGATAATGTTACTTTTATAACAAAAATGAGAAACTGAACCTGGTAAATATTTATATAAAAACTGGAAAATAATCAATAGATACTACAGTAATTACATAAATTATTGAAAAATCAGACATTTTCTTCTGAATCAATGAACAAGTACATGCACATTATTTCTCTTTCTGGTGATGGCATTCGGATTAGTGGACGTTCGGATTACAGAAGTTTGGATTAAAGAAGTTCGGATTAAAGAATTCTACTTTTGTGTTTCCACAAGGAAAACAACTTATCCTATAAACAAGGATCAGATCTTATAAACACCTCGTTGACCTGTTTTTAACATAGTAACACCATAAAAATATTCTATTAATGAAAAACAGCGTGAATCACGTCACCGGGGGATGGGGGCCGTCCCACAAAAATAGCCCCCAGAACTCTCGTGGCGAGCCCCTCACCCCAGATATCTAATCTTCCAGACCTCTTGTGGCGATACACCTCCTTCAGAAATATAGCCCCCCAAACATCTCACGAGGAGCTCCCTCCCCCAGAAATATAGTCCCTTTGAGCTTTCACAGTGAGCCAATCCCCCATAAATATAGCCCCCCAGACCTCTCGTGATGAGCCCCCTCTTTAAGAAGTATAGTCCTCCAGACCTCTCACGGTGAGCTCCCTTTGCCAAAAATGTAGTCCCGCAGATTTCTCGTGAAGAGCACCTCCCCCAGAAATATAGCCCCCAGCCCAGACCTTTCGTGGTGAGCCCCCTCTTCCAGAAATATAGCCCCCCAGATTTCTCGTGGTGAGCACTTCCTCCAAAATATAGCCACCATACTTTTGATGATGAGACCCATCTCCTAGAAATATACCTCCTCACAATTCATGCGGTGAGACACCTCCTTCAGGAATATAGCACCCAAGACTCTCTCGGCAAGATAGAAATATAGCCTTAGAAATATAGCCCCACAAGAGGAGCATTGTGGTTGGCTAGGGAGGGCTCAGCTAATTTTAGGGGTATCGGAGACGTCCAAAATCCACAGGTACGCTTAGGAACAGGTAGACACACGCGAATAGCACCACAGTACCTAAACAATGTGATGTAACCTTAGGAACAGGTAGACACACGCGAATAGCACCACAGTACCTGAACCATGTGATGTAACCTTAGGAACAGGTAGACACATGCGAATAGCACCACAGTACCTAAACAATGTGATGTAACCTTAGGAACAGGTAGACACACGCGAATAGCACCACAGTACCTAAACAATGTGATGTAACCTTAGGAACAGGTAGACACACACGAATAACACCACAGTACCTAAACAATGTGATGTAACCTTAGGAACAGGTAGACACACGCGAATAACACCACAGTACCTAAACCATGTGATGTAACCTTTTAACTTATAAAGTTTAACATTCATTGAATAGTACTCAGAAATGGATTTTCGTTTATAATTGTAGGGATCTGTATCTGAAATTCATAGTATACTTCGATCAGTCTCGTAGTATAACAGGAGACTGATAGTGCTCTAGTGCTCCAACCTACGGCTTTGAATAGTTACACATAGTGTATGACCCACCTTTCAAGTTAAACTATTCATTCGGTCTATCAAAGCCTCCAGGCTGTCCGCAGTATAATCATTAGTTAACCATTCAGTTAGTTATTTTTTGTAACTCAATTATTCGAATTCTTTTGATTGTTAGCCCAACCAAAAGACCAGTACTAACTGTAATTTGTAAACATTTTAAAAATGATGGTAAATATTGTAGGAATTCAAAGGACCTTCACAATAAATATCATATACTCCTTACTAAACTTCTCTAGTGTTCGCTTGAACCTCCTTAGGGAACGAGGCTAGATAAAAGGTTCAGCGCACAGCTGTCTATGCGACTATATACTGATACATTGTTGGCCGTTAGGTATTATGTTAGATATACTACCCCATATATCTGACTCTAGCTACTATGCCCCCCTCACCCAAATTCCACCCTAGGGAATGTTTTGCTTTGACGATCATTAGTCTCAAAACGAACAAATTATTTCTGCGGACTAAGGCTCTGGGGTTTAGAATGGTTAATGTTACATATTTTTCGTAAACTCATCTGCAGCCGTTAAAACACTCCTAAATCTGAATTAGTTGAACAAAACTGGAAGTTGGCCATGTTTCGCACTAGGTATAAAAGTGGTTTACGTACTGAAAATGGCGATGATTAGATCCGGAAACAAGAATACTTGAAATTCCAAATTTCCTACTAGATCTTAAAATAATCACCTACATAGGTATGAACTTTGCTACAGAAGTATTGGAATATCTCCTTTTTAGACTCTAATAACTGACGCAACAGATCCTGTCACAGTTTTCCATAAATAGCCAGAACATTGTTTGGACTTCTTTTCAACGTGACAGATAGCGCAAACGAACCGTTTAGATCCGATCAATACTCAGGAGGCACATTTTAAAGACGGATAGTCAAGAAATGAAAAATAAAATTGAGGTATTGTTGATGAAAAATCGTTCATACTATTTTTTCCATTTTGAGAAACAATTGTAGAAAATCGTAGGCATTGCAATGATTTGGAAGTTCATATTTTCTGATAAATAACATATTTCACACACAGGTAAGTAGACAATCCCAGATTAGCGGTATCACTTTTACCGCTGCAGGGAGTAATGCCATATTATAAACGTGGTAGGCCATAAATGGCCATAAGATAAGTCAAACTCCTACTGATCACGACATACGACTCCGACCAAACCCATATAATAGAGCAAACAGGTTATTTGTGGGTCGTCCCATTCTTTAAGACAGTAAAAAACGTAACTTATACAGGGTGTCCCAGAAGTAAAGTGCCAAACTTAGGGAAATGGTCATATAGGTAAAAATAAAGAGAAAATCAAGAATAAAGTTTTTCCAAAAAAACACTTCGTTTACCATATATCCGCCATTTTGTTTTTTTTCACAAAATAATTTGTATCTCCAAGTAAACGTGACCGATTTTAATGAAACTCGCTATGCATATTAAAATAATAAAGACCTATTCTAGAAAAAATAGCCAACTTGATGCAATTTTTAATTAAAAAATGGCGGCCATTTTAAATATTTAAACGGAAATTGCAGGAAAATGACAAAAAAATAAAAAAAAAAAATGCTAAGAACAAGTGTTTTAGACAGTTTTATTACCAATCCACCAGTATCAAAACAATTATATGTAATTGAATAAAAAATAACCGGGACACCGAGAGGCAGACATTTGTGTTTTACTTTTTTACTGCCTCTCAAGACAAATGTCAATGTGTCTCGGTTTTTTTTGTCCGATTATAATTATTTTAATACTGACGGATTGGTAATAAAACTGTCTAAAAAACTTGTTCTTAGCAATATTTTTTTTGCCGTTTTCCTGCAATTTTCGTTTAAATATTTAAAATGGCCACCATTTTTAAATAAAAAATTGCATCAAGTTGGTTATTTTGTCTAAAGTATGTATTTATTATCTTAACATGCATAGCGAGTTTAATAAAGATCGGTTAAGTCAACTTGGAGATGGCGGATATCTGGTAAACAAAGTTTTTGGGGAAAACATTTTTCTTGATTTTTTCTTTATTTTGACCTATGTGACCATTTCCCGAAGTTTGGTACTTTACTTCTGAGACACCCTGTCTGTATACCTAAGAGGGAATAATATTCAACATTGAAAAAATACAAATAAATTTTCATCTGCAATCAGGGATTGGAGCCAAAAGTGAGTCATCTCGGTCACGTAGTACCCATCCATGGCTCCTACTTATAACTCCAGATAGTCTGCTTATGTCGGTTTATGGCGCAGCCCAAACTTTAAATCCTTAAACAGAGTAAGATTTGGGTTGCAGAGGAGCCGATACGGCCAACATACTGTATTTAAAATGCACCACCATTTAAGGCACAAGTGTCAGATTCCTATCACTGGTGGTAATCAAATTCTGATTTTTTTCATGGTGAAAGTTTAAGATGATCTTTTTATGTACTGTTTGAGGGATCGCCTGGGGGTTTTCCACCATATGGAGTCATGAGAGGGGCACCTGGGTTGACTGTCTATATTTGAAATGTTTTTAAAGAAAAGATTTAAAAAAACCTTACTGATAAAATATTACTACAATTTAAATTTGATAAATGTGTTATGTGTTGAACAATAACAATAGGGGGGGGGGGGGAAATAACCACAGTAAAGGAGTAAGAAGGTCTGACAGCACAGAATGGATTTGTAAAATATGGGTTGAATAGATGAGTTTTGATGACATTTTGTTTTTGTCATCTATCCTTTATGGAAGAACCAGCCTAGACCCTGCAAAGTTCAAAGGTATCCGAAGGAGCAGAGGAGGAAATCGTGACCTTGAAAGGGGTCACAACCTCTCTCCAAAAGCGAACTTTTTTATTTTTAACATAACTCCATATAATGTATTCCTCACTTTATTGCCGTTTATTTTTAAATGACAAAATATACTTTATTTTTCAAATTTAATGATGATGGTGTAGATGTAGGGTAGATAGGGATTGATGGACATTTTCCATCATCTTTATGGATAAGCTTCCACGGTCATCAAAACTATATCTACCTATAATCTTGGTCTTCTGGATCCAACCATGCCAAAGGACTATCTACATTATATATACATAAGTCTCATCTTCAAGGCTGACGTGAGCTGAGTCCGCATCTCAAGTGTGGGTCACGTTTTACTCAAGTCCGCCACACTTGAGTTGCGGACTCAGCTCACATCAGCCTTGAAGATGGGACTCAACATGCAGCTCGAAACGTCGGCCTATGTATATAATGTACATAATCTTTTAGGATCCAGAAGACCAAGGTTATAGGTATAATTTTCCATCATAGTCGAAAAGTCAAAAGTCGAAACGTCGTGAAGGGTTTCTTCATGATATGATGGAAAATGTCCAATAATTCCCGTCTACCCTAACAATATACTGAGCACACAGGAGATCAGGCTCGACAGTTGACACGTACGACCTTCTACCAACCCCCCCCCTCCCACTATCTAATATTTATTTTAACCTACTTTCTAGTACCTACATAATTTTGTATTTCTTTTACCATGCCCTTAACCCATTTACTAATCAATTCATTTCGAATAGTTCCTACCACAAACCTCAATAGTATCATTTCTTATACCCACTTACTTTATTTCATTGTTCCACTTAGTAGGCCTAATCGGAAATAAATAGCGTCTAAAATTGGCCTAGGAATTGTTATAGCTTGATTTTCAAATAATCAAACTTTAATTTCAACACTAACTATTAACCTTGCCTTATCCAGTTCATGCACCTACAGACTACTAATTCCAGATTACCGTTCACTTCACTGCCGCTCTGTATACTGGAACTGTTCGACCAGTTCAGCTTGTACCGATATTGGGTTTTTCATTCATTTTTTATTACATGCGTGCCAAACATAATGCTGCAACATCAAATTTGCTCCTGTAGCACGTCCTACCTTGATTTATCATGTTGAATGTCTAAGCTGAAAATTAAGGAAAACTTTATACAACATCATAAAAAAATAATAAGAAGAAAACTGGAGGTATCAAGGTACAATGAAATGTACAGAGTTCCCCTTAGGTTAGTCATGGGTCTCGGAGGTAAAAGGCACGGAGAGTAACATACCTCACTGCATAAATGACCAGAAAAAGCCCTCTCTCATGCATGTTACAATGCAATGTACAGAGTTCCCCTTAGGTTAGTCATAGGTTTCAAAGGTAAAAGGCACGGAGAGTAACAGAGCTCACCGTATAAATGACCAGAATAAGCCTTCTTTCAGGCAAGGTAGGCCTACAATCTACAGCCAATAAGTAAGAGCCTTCCCAAACCTAGATCGTACATGGTAGTGAGACGTCTTAAAACACTGGGGATCGACTTTATATCTAACCAGATTCAGCCAAACGCCATTAATTATCCCTTTTCAGCTCTGAATATTCCCATCGTTACAGAATCTCCAGTTAACCAGTCAGAACTGGCTCTAGTTCTTATTATCTGATTGAACTATAATCACCGACTCCCTGCAAATATAGCAACTAAAATTTATAACAATTTATAACAAATATATATTAAAAATATATATTTAAAAAAATAAAATACAGCATCCAAAAATTTAATTGCAGCCTTGGTTTAAGGTGTTATATAAAAAATTATATTTCTTTTGAAACGACATGACCTTAATTTATTTCTTCACTACCATGTATTCAGTTTTCACACTGATAATTATAATATCTCTCTATCTACAACTTCACATCTAATATCCATTTTAAGATCGCTGATAATTTAAAATGACACAATCTGCAGAGATCATGTTCCACAAAAGTAATTGATAAAAGAAAATCTGTTGTGTAACCGTAATGAAACTGAGCATTCTTTACTCTCTGCCCACAGTAAATTAAAGTGCGTGTTCGCCTTCTGACTACATCCACTTCTCCTATATCCTCTTCTCCGAATGGTATCTTTTCATCTCAAACGTCTTCATATTACATATGACACTTTCTTGTTGAGGATCTCTGTTCACGCCCTCTTCAGGGTGTTGAAGGCTTTGTGTAAATTAGTACACACCTCTGGCTGTATTTACATCAACAGCCTTCTAGAATACATATTGGATCCATTGTTCCCTTCTGGCATAATTCCAAAATATTCCTCGTACGACTACAGGCTCCATTGTAGCCTTGCTTCAACTGTTCGCGCGCTTGGTGAAACATGGATGATCTGCATAATCTGGCAATGTGTTCTCAACGTTTACTACTTAAATATGCACATATCTACGGAATGAAAATCCTTTCCTCAGGCTGGTCTCAAATGTCGTTATCAACTTTAGTTGTTCCCACCATTACTGTTGGCGTAGAAATTATTCAATTACCGAGTTTGAACGTTGTTTTCTAAGAAACTAATAGGCTATGAAAATCCAATCGTACCATTGTTTTTCTTGGTTAATTTTACGTTATGAAATATGAACAATTTATTATAATTTCTAATAATTTGTATCTTAGTTGGAACAAAAAAAGTATAGGAATTGTAACTAGTTTTCACTGTACATCAAATTTACACTGTACTCAAAAACCCGTCCATATACTGCATTTATATTTTATACGTGGTTGATGGGAATGTTTTATATAAGTTTTATAAACTTTAGAATTTTATAACTAAGAAAAACAGTTCTTATCAATTACCTGAAACCTTGTTTTCCTAGCTTCTAGAAGTCGTAAAATTAATTACTTTAGTTGTAATCCTCATTAGATATATAGATAAGATACATTATTTTCATATGTGTAAGTAAATGAAGTAATTTTAAATTTATTTAAATTAATATAAAATCACTGCATATACTTATACATATGAAAATGATGTAATGTAACTATATATGTAATAAGGCTTACAACAAGACCAAATAATTGAAATATAAATGCGCTACATGAACGGGTTTTTGAGTAATAACGGTCTAATTTGAGGTACAGTGAAAACTAGTCGAAATTCCGGTACTCTTTTTGTTCCAACTAAGATAAAATGTATTAGAACTTATAATACAATTTTGAAATTCATATGTCATAATGCATAATTATACAATGAAAATAACGGTACTGTACGATTGGAGTTTTCATTGGCCTCCTAGTTTCTCAGTAAACAACATTCAAACTCGGGTGAACATAGT